>JAZKJV010009421.1:0-600000 GCA_037367405.1 Ottelia alismoides
TAAATTTGCAAAACTAAAAACCACAAAAATATTTGTTTTATTTTCTGAAATTTGACTACTTTGTAGGTTTACTCGTGCTCCTTGTGTTTGACCCTGATTGCTATACCAGGTAAAAAAAATAGTAAAGACCGCTTACATTTTTGCACGCCTTGATTGTTTTATTTATCTATTTGTTTGTGTGGTTTTTCTCTCTTCTTAATTGACTGAGTTGATTTATTAAAGACGACAATAATTGCATATTTTTCCAGCTTAGTCGATCGTGATCTTCGTGCTCATCGAAATGGCGGCGTTGCCGGGGAGCACGGCTTAGTTGTCGTTTTTCAGATTTTTGCCTATATTTATCTCTATATGATATAACATCTTTCTGACACTATCTCTGTTTCACTTTTTGTGCGCGGAACCGCTCGAGGACACTTCAGCTTTATTTTGGAGTACCTGCATCCGAGGAGAAGCATGAGAGGAGGATAAATTAGTTATAGCATTTAGAATAGTTAGATTATTTTTCAGCAGACATATCATTATTCTAATAATTTTGGACTCTTTGGACTATTCTTGGACACTTGAACTATCAGGGACTGTTTCGCCGGGCACTAATGTGCTCGGGGGACCTCACCAGATTTCTCGTGGTTTTGTTTTGATCATCTTTACTTTCTATTTGATTCATGTAGATTTTAACCCTAGACTTAAAATTTTTGGTGATTGTGACATAATTTGCTAAGGCCTAATCCCTAATTGCTTGCCTGTACCTATAGATCGTAATTGGACCTAGCTAAAAAAATTAATAGAAAGCTAACTTGATCGACTAAGAGGTCATGTGCCGCTAGAGGTCGTATACAACGCATGTAGGATCCATTGTAGCGGACACCGATCAACATCCGAGATCAGACTCAGACCTCTCTCGTTGATCAGTTAGTTATTGTTCTTTACGATCATTAGAAATTGCTCGTCTAAGGCCGATTTCTTCGTGCATTATATAGTTAGTTTACTTTTAGTCTTTAATTTGTGCACGGATCACCCTGCATTTAGAGTGCCGGTGATAGGTACGCATCTCTATCTTTGCTTTCATCATAGTGTTTGATCGCGCATTGGCTTTTTAGAGTTCTCCCTCTGTTTTTGGACTTAAGATAACCCAAGACATTGAAAAAAATGTTAGGCGTTGTTTGTATTTGAAAAATACCTGAAAAAAGTGAAAGCAATAAAATTGGGGTTGTTAATGCAAACTTGACCTAAAATTCACCTCATCTAAAAATATTTGTTTTGGGGAGAGTCGCCCCATCATTGGTTGGTTTGTATGTAGCGAGAGAGTGACCCGCACACTAGGATAGAGCCATACCTGAATTTCTTTCATACTACTGGTCTTGTTGTTAGTCGTTCTCCAGTGAGGATTTCTCCAGGTAGTCGATAAGCAGTCCGGGAATTCCTTAGCAGAGTGGATAGATCGGGTAGCCGATTAATGGTCCGCAATCTGTACTATCTGGGAAATATCTAACTATTGGATTGGGCCAGTCTCCTGGGAACACTGGGTTCCTAACAGCTCGCTTAATCTCTTTAATAGATTGATTGATGATCTAACATAAAATTGACGAGATTAACGACTGAACCCTTATAGTCATCAGCTCAGTGTTGCGTAGGTGAATTGGGGGTTTGACTTCTGATCTTGTTTGCATTCTAGATCTCATCCACATTTATCCCTACATCATGATGATGGGAAGGGGGTCCCTTAAGATGCCTTTGACAACATCGCTCTCGAGCACTCCTTTCCACTCATCTAGGAGAGTTTCGGAGAGCCCAGAGCCACTCTCTGAACCTGAGTTCGCTACCGCCCTGTTCTCCCTCGATCACACATCTTCCACCAATCTTGAGGTGCCCGAGCAAAGTCCAGCACATATTTATGTTCATTTGATGGCACTTGAGTTAGGATATTTTGCCTTTGCAAAGACCCGTGAGATGGCCAGCAGTGAGGGACACACCGATGAGAAGCCCCAGGGTTCTACTTATGTTCTTGATCAGGGCATCATTAACAACACACTCCTAGCTTCCTTGGAGACGATGCAGATATAGATTAGAGATCAGGGAGCATTTATGATAGATGTGCGATGTGAGTTAGCGCAGATGTGAGATGACATAGGAGAGCCACAGTGACCAGTCAGTGGAGATCTACCTGTAGCTCGAGGTGTAGCAAACAGACGACCATGAGAACCACAGGAGCTAGCCAGACCCGTACGGACAATGAGTTATTTGCCAACCGTGGTGCAACCCTCACCCATCACTGGATCTAGCTTCCAAAGATTCTGGGAGACTTCAAGCTTGGCCACCAGATGATCCAGTTACTGCCCAAGTTCCATGGGCTAGCCACCGAGGAGACGCATCTGCACCTATAAGAATTTGAGATGACCTATAGTACAATCCACGATAGATTCGTAAACGAGGACACCATCAAGATGATGGGATTCCCTTTCGCCCTGGTCGACAGAGCAGCCTACTAGCTGAAGCATTTGGGGAGATATGTTACTACTTGGGAGCAGCTCCGGACTGAGTACTTGAACAAGTACTAAGACCAATGTATCTACAACACTGATCAACAATTTCACGATGATCCTAATTGAGCAGTTTCATGAGGCGTGGATTGCTTTAGAGAGATCATCGACCGGTGTCCACACCATGAGATATCCAAGCATAATCTAGTTTAGAGTTTCTTTTGTGGGCTAACACCAGAGTTGTAGGGGCATGTCAATGCCTCATGTGGAGGGTCCTATTTCACCAAGGATGAGGACCATGTCTAGGCCTTCTATGAGGAGATGGTAGAGAACTACATGGTGATGTCCCAGACCCATGTCTAGACACAAGGAAAGCCCCTTAGACAAGCCGCGTCCTATCATAAGATATCACAGGTTGATGCAGGTCCATCTACTTCGTCAGCATCAACAGCATAGACTGATCTTCATCAGCTGTGATGGGGATTATTAGTGAGAAGCTAGATCGTATTGAGATCATAGAGAAGAAGTAGTGTCATGGCATGACACAGACAAATCAGTTGGCACAGATGCTTAGTGACCTGAAGACTGATATCATGTGTCTCAAGGAGGTACAAATGACTCCTCAGCCCCATCTCAGGTCACAGACTGATCACAGTAGCAACAGCTCTTCCCAACCACCTACCCAGTATTGTCAGGTCCACCATATTCAGGTAGAGCCGATTCAGCTGTTGTAGCATTCCTCCCAGCCACTGCCATCTCAGGACATTGAGATGGTGGTGTATGAGCCGGATCAGTCTCTGGCTGTTCATCCCCCTTCCCCTTACGAGCATGAGTCGTTGATGGAGGTTAATGGGATTTGGTATGACTGGCAGCAGCTCGGGATCTGCCGTGATCATCCCGGACTCATGTGGTCTACCTAAGGCACCTCATCCTAGCAGCAACCTCCAGCTCAGGGCGGATAGAGTAGCCAGCGGCAGCAGCAACCCAGTACTCCTAGCCGCAGTAGCACTTCCAGTAGTGTCCTCATCCCTACCATTAAGGACAATAGTGGAGGCAGCATCATCAGCCTCAGAAGTATTCTTAGACTCCCACTCACCATTACCAATAGAGCCGGCCTCATTTCCAGTGAGGCAACTTGTCCAGTTCTCATGGACTTATCTATGAGAACCCAACCCTTGACGATCTCGCCCGCCTACTCTCAGGCAGAATACATCCTTCCGGTGGGAGATGAACGAGTTTCGGTAGGAGATGAGGGACATAATTAAGGGCAAGCTTGCCATACCCGCTCAGATCGAGCTGAAATCGAATAACCTAAAGAGGAAGTCTGAGTAGTTACAATTCATAGAGACCACCACTCATGATGCCCAGATGAGGATTCAGGAGTGCTAGACGATGAGGATAGTGGTGCTTTGACGCTCATGATGTTGATGACGGTGGTGCTGATGCCACCATGGATTATGATCTAGCCTACCGTACTGAGGCCGTCGTATCTCCAAATGCAGTTGGTGGTACTGATGCCACCCTTTCACTTGATGATGAGCCAGAGCGCGGTACTGATGCCACGAAGACAGATGCCGTGGGTGGTGTTGATGCCACAAGTTTTCATTTAGTTGTGTTTCCTTCTGTTGATGTATCTCAGGACAGTTTTGAGAAAAAAACAAAAAAATTGAAAAATTGAAAGACCAAAACAATGAATAAAGGAAAGGTTTCTTTATCTTCTTCGAGCCCATAAGTATGACATGATGATCTTGGTATGACCTCCATTCCCTCACAGGCACATTAACCTGTCCCTAGCCCTCTATCTGAGGAGGGCACAACTATCCCCTTCCCTCAGTCACTTCACTTGGTGAAGGGGAAGAAAATAGAAAATCCAAAAAAAGCACAACAGCTAGACTTCTGCCAGTAGATGATTGATGGATTCCATATCCACTTGACTCTACAGGAGGCACTTGAGCACATCCCTCTCTTCCAAAAGAACCTGAGAGAGAAGACTACCATCCGAGGAAGAGAAGGACCCACAATGCAGAGATCCACATGCTCACTCATGTTACATGCTTTGCGATTCAGAACCGTTTGCCAGCCAAGAGGCCAGATGCAGGTGCTCCTTATGTCAGATGCCATATTCATGAGTAGCGGTTCGATCGGACTCTATTGGACAACTGCTCTTCCATCAATCACCTCCTAGTAGCCTTTAGTTTGCCCTTCCATCAACCTATTAGACAATTCGAGTTGGCCCTCTTCGACAAAGCAAGATAGTCCTTTAGTTTGCTTATAGATCTGTCAAGAGGCCGAAGGGGTTGTTGAAGGACATGGTTGTCATAATTTAGGGCCTGAAATTCCATGTAGACTTTGTTGTATTGGACATGGAGATCCCTAAATCTATGAAAGATACCCCCATCATACTAGGACATCCATTCTTGGCCACGACCAAGATGATGTCCGATCATGATAGTGGGAAGGAACACTTTCACGTCGAGGGAGAAAGTGTACAAATAAAGACGATCGATGAGACCGGAGCGAGAGTTTCAGCTGCTCCGAGCAGTCCAACAATGCAGAGCAGATGACATAGCGAGACGTCCACCAGGAGTTTGATTTTTTGATCACAGATGATGAAGCAGTTTGGTGTGACCCTGTATCACGAGCTCTTATCTCACCTTCAGACACTGCAAATTCACAGTTTCCAGCAGATGAGTGTTTAGAAAGCACACTCGTGGCCAAGGACACATTTGAGGCTGACGATCGCGGTTTGGATAGTGAAGCAGATTAAATTTCTTGCTCTTCTGATCCAGATCCCTCAGATTCAGACATTGATTAGGCAGAGTTTGATGAGTTTTTACCTTGTCTGATTACCATAGAGCCCACAACTAAGGTGGATATTGAACCAACACCGATTACAAACATACCAACAGGGATGCCTTCACTAGTTTCACATGATTAGGGAGAGTTCTCTCATGCATATTTGATTGATTTCACGTAGACATTCTAGAAGCCAGATTTGCCAGCTCCCAGTTGCCTAGAGTTAAAGCCCATGCCACAGTCACTGAAGTAATGATTCCTTGCGGGTGAGCTAGAGATGTACCCAGTCATTATCTCATCAAATTTAACTGGAGAGCAAGAATCTCGTTTGATGAAGGTTCTTGAAAGGAACCGCAAGCCGATTGGATGGAGCGTAGTTGATCTCCAGAGGATAAGTCTGGCCCTGTGATCCCGCCATATTTATCTCGAACAGGACGCTAAGCCCTCGCGTGAGTTCCACCGACGACTAAAACCGAACCTTCAAGATGTGGTCATGAAAGAGATATCAAAATGGTGGAGTGTCGATTTTATATACCCCATCTCCGACTCCAAATGCGTTAGTCCATTACATGTGGTGCCCAAGAAGAAGGGCATCACTACAATTATTAGTGAGTCTGGAGTGGAGATCACTACCCGGGTACCACTTCTTAAAGGGTTTGTGTGGACTACATACGATTGAATCAAGCCATCAAAAAGAATCATTTACCGCTACCTTTTATTGATCAGATTATTGAGAGGCTAGCCGGGAAGAGTCATTACTGCATTCTTGACAGGTACTCCGATTACAATCAGGTGGCCTTAGTGCCCAAAGTCCAGGACAAAATGACATTCACATGTCTGTTTAGGACTTATGCTTTCAGACGGATGCCCTTTGGTCTATGTAACGCCCCGGTGACACTCCAAAGGTGCATGTTGTCCTTCTTCTAGGATATGGTGGGTGATTGCTTAGAGGTCTTCATGGATGATTTCTCGGCCTACAACGATGGGTTTGATGCTTTTCTTGACTACCTAGACCACGTACTTCAGTGTTGTATAGATGACCATCTTGTCTTATCTTGGGAGAAGAGTCACTTCATGGTTACTCAGGGGACGATGCTTGGTCATATCATCTCCAACAGGGGCATGGACGTCGATCCAGCCAAGGTGGATATCATTAGGAAACTCAAAAATCCTTCCAATTTGTGGCAGTTATGGTCTTTTCTGGGCCATGTCAGTTTCTCCTGACGATTAATTATGAAATTCAGTAGGATTACCCGACCGCTTATTGATTTTCTGATGAAAGACACCGAGTTCATTGTAGATTATAAGTGTCTTGCGTCATTTGAGACTCTCAAGGGATTAGTTGTCGAGGCTCCTATCCTTCAGCCGCCTGATTGGTCTCTCCCATTCGAGATCATGACATATTCTTCTGATTTTTCCATAGGGGTTGTGCTAGGACAGGGGAGGGATGGATTACCTTTTGCCATTCACTGCGCTAGCCGTACTTTGGATGTTGCCCAACATAACTAAACACGGTCATAAAGAAGGATATGCTAGCCATAGCTTTTGCCTTGGATAAATTCAGATCTTATATTCTTGGATCCAGAGTGACGATTTTCACTGATCATATCGCCATTAGGTACCTCATGGCAAAGAAGGATGTCAAAGCAAGATTGACCAGATGGATACTTCTACTTCAGGAGTTTGATATTGAAATTAAGGATAAGCCTGAAGTTAAGAATGTGGTGGCAGATTATCTCTCTTGATTGGAAAATCTTGAGGATTCAGAACATACTGCCCCTATTACAGAAACCTTCCGAGATGAGGCGATCCTTGCTATCTCCTCATTTTCGTGGTACGCTGACATTGTGAACTATCTTGTCATTAAGAGACTTCCACAAGGTTGGCCAAAACAACGACTTGAGACCTTCCTTGTGAAGGCCAAGTCATACCATTGGGAGGATCCCATCCTTTATCATGAAGGAGGGGATAACGTCTGGCATCAATGCATTCCTCAGGAGGAGCACCATAGCATCCTCACATACTGCCACAAAGCTTGAGGCAGGAGGACAACATTCTTGGAGGAGAACAACAAAGAAAGTGCTCCATTCCGTCTTATGGTGGCATACCCTCTTTAAGGATTTTGATTAATCCGTGAAGAGGTGTACTGACTGTCAGAGGATGGGCACTTGGCAATGGCGTGATATGATGCCGATGCAGCCCATTCACTTTTGTGAGGTTTTTGATGCATGGGGCATCGATTTCACGGGTCCATTCCCTAAGAGTCCAGGTTTTGAGTACATTATGTTGGCTGTTGATTATGTGAGTCATTGGGTTGAGGCCGTTCCCGCCCGAACCGCAGTTGCTAAGACTGTTTGCTGATTTATTAGGAAAAATATCATTTCACGATTCTGTGTGCCAAGAGTTTTTATATCTGACAGGGGGTCTCATTTTATCAACGACAAGGTAAAGGCCCTTGCTAAGGAGTTCAGCGTAGACCATCAAGTAGCCACTTATTATCATCCTCAGACCAATGGTCTTGTTTAAGTATCGAACAAGGAGATCAAGACGATGCAACAGAAGGTCGTTCACCCTAATCGAAAGGATTGGTTACAGCTTTTGGACTCGATCTTGTGGGCCTATCGAACTTCCTTCAAGACACCATTGGGTACGTCTCCCTTCATCTCGTTTATGGCAAGCCATGCCATTTACCTGTGGAGATAAAGCACAAGTCACTATGGGCAGTCACTGAGATTATTGCATCCAGAGAGCACAGGAGATCATAGGAAGACAGAGTTGGTAGCCCTATAGGATCTTAGAGATATAGCCTTTTTGAGTAGTATGCAGTATATGGAGCGAGTGAAGATATGGCATGATTCTCATATCATCCATAAGAAGTTTGGGCCGAACCAACGAGTATGGCTATTTGATGTCAGGTTGAGATTATTTTCAGGGAAGTTGTAGAGCTAGTGAAAGGGACCATACTTGGTCTGAAAGGTGCACAAAAATGGCAGCATTGACATATATAAGATATCGTCAGATTCCACCTTTCGAGTTAATGGCCAGCACCTTAAGACATATCTAGATGATGAGCCACTGATCGTTGACGTTACCCCTATTCATTTTGCATGAGATGTGGTCTTTGACTCACATCATTTGCATCTCATGCCTGATTATCACTTCTCTCACGCAGCTGTATAGATCCAGTTGTCCATATCGCACATTCTCTGGTCTAACACCTCATCTTCATCTTCTACTTATGCTATACTTAGGGTGCACTTTTCCCTGACTATAGGGGGTGTCAGATTTTTTATTCATCTTTTGATTCTCTTTTCCTCTATTTTTGTTGCCTATACTTGGGGATATTTTATCCTAAGTTTAGGGGAGGTAGACCCTGTACAGTCTAACCCTCGGTTTTCCCTTTGTCTACAGATGTTATACTTAGGATTACTTGATTCTAACTATAGATGTATCACCGACTTCATTCATTATATTCTTTTATTCGTCATTGCAGTATAGCCTTTCTTTTCACTCCCAATATTCAGCACGAGTTATGTCTTCTTCATCGCTCGTTGATCACTCTAAGGACATTGTTCGAGCTAAGTATACGTGGTGTCGTATATATTGTATATATAGTTTAGCCATAACTCGTACTTTATATGAGTGTGTTAATAAATAAATTGGCTAAAAACCACAAGCTAAAAATCACAAAAGTTTTAAAATATTTCTTGCACATAAAATTCTTTCTTGCATATACATGTTTGTAAAAAGATATTTGTAAAAACTACTGTTGTACGAATATTTGCAAAAATGCCTTGTTTGAAAAAAGTCTGTAAATATTTTTTATCAAAATTATGTATATAGTACAAAAGTTTTGAAAAATATTTGAAAAATAAAAGTTTACCAAAAACCCGTTTGTAAATGTTTGTAAATATTTTGCAAAACTTCTTCCTTCTTGCATTCAAACATTTTTAAAAATTTTGCATGTTTTGATAATTGCATCAAAAAATAGTTTTGTACATATTCTTGTATATTCTTCTGAATCATAGTTGACATTTTAACTATTCTTGAATTAAATTGGAAAATGGAGCTTGGTTAAGACCTTAATTCACTGAACTCTTAGAGGAACCTTATAGGATTTGGGGTTTTAAGACTTTTCAGGTCCATTAGTTGCTTAATTCTTTGAGTCCACTAGGCTATGTTCACATGTCATCCTGATGAGCCTAAGTAGAACACTTAACAACACACACATGACTCTCACAGACAATGGCTTTACTTGGACCAACACCCTACACATAGCTCCACACGGATGAGGTGATGAGGAGGTAGTTTTCTTTGGCTTGGGGTAGCATGCGAGGGTAATACGTCTAGTCAAAACCTCTCGTCTTCATTTAGGGAGGGATGTGCACATCAACTTGGTCTAGTAGCATTGAGGTCTAAAGACAAGAGTTGTGGGTTGCAATAATGTTTCAAAAGAGGGATAGTCTACTAGCTCAAGAAGAAAAACGCCTTATGTATATGCTGCACCATGTAGATATATTGTACATATGCACATAAAAAAGTACAAAATAAAAAACTCCAAAAAAAGGATAGGCCTGATTGAACAAAAAATTTGCCGAAGTGTATATAGTGAATAAAGCAAAGCTTATGTATCCCACCTTCTAATTTCATGAAGCTTGCAGCGGGAGACTTAGCTACACTAGTTAGTCTCCCATGGATATGTGGCTACACTGGCCACGGTCCATTCTCTTCTGCCCCCCACTTCTTGAGCCAGTTGCACTTGAACATAGAAGGGAATACCCCTCCTCATCGAGGAAAGAGCTGCTAGACTGAGGAATTAGAGTTACCTTGTTGAGTGAGGTTGTTTCTTTGTCATTTCTGAAGTGGGGAGCTACTTATCACTTACACAGTACAAGGAAAGATGCATAGTCATTAGAGTTTGTGTATGTAGACTTGTTCTGATCTGGTTTATTGAGGAGTCTTGACCATAGAATAATGGAACTTAGAGGTTGTTGAGTCTTTAACCTAGATCTCAATAAGGTTTTGACAAACTAATAATCCAAAGGTCTGACTGAGCTCCATAGTTTAATTTAATGAAGAAAATTTTAATAATCAACCTTGATTATCCTTCTTTTTCTTTTTCTTTTCTTTTCTTTTCACTTCTTTTTCAAATAAGTGTTTGCTAAGGGACTAGCAATGGTAAAGTATAGGGGGGTGATGAATCCCTGATTCTCACTCTTTATTCTTTTATTTTAGTTATTTATCTTAGCAAAGAAGCATGTAAATATGTGCAAATACAATAACTTAGCATTCTACATGCATTGGTTAATATTGCATAATTAGCATATTTTTATGCAAAAATAAAAGAATAAAGGAAAAGAAAAAGGAAGGAGGTATTTAGAATAAATACAGAGTGACCCAAACTCCAAGAGAAGGTCAAGCCTTAACATGATCGCCAAATAAAATAAGTAGAGAGAGATAGGGTTTACTCCGTGTTGCATATATTACCTATATTTGTACATAATTACTTTTAACAAAATTAAAATTAAATTATTATTATTACTCCCTTGTATATATTTCTTGAAGTAATGTAAAATAAAATAAAAAATAGAAAAATATATAAAAATAAAAGTCCACTCATTTTACAAAACACATGTATATACATCATAGCATGTATTTATTATGTATCATTAAATAATTTGTAAAAATAAAATAAAAATAATTATTTTATACTCCTAAAAATATGTTGTAAACAGATAAAATATAAAATGGGGATATTTGTGAAAATAAAAAATAAAAATAATTGTATGTAATACATAAGTATATTTTACATGTATATAATATTATATATTTTATATACATTCATTTATTTTTCTTAAAAATAATTAAAAATCACAGAAAATATTTTGAATAATAATAAACATTTTTTATTTTATACACTTTTTATTTTAAATTCATTTACTTTTTTTATTGAATTTGTAAGTATTTTCTAATTCCTAATTTTCTGATTGGTCCAGACGATTCGTTAACCGCCTGTCAACAGCTCCTTCTAGCTCGGTCAGACCCGGATATCTCTCATCGAACCTCCTCCCCTTTTCCAGCCTGACTTAAGCCGCCTCTTGCCCTAATTTCTTGCCCGTCGCTTCTCCTAAGATCTGTGATCCTCACGGATCACTAGGAAGACACGAATCTTCCTAGGGTTGCATGATAAAGTTCGATCTTCGGAGGCTCCTAAAATAGGCTATATAAGATCACCTCTGCTTCCTTACAACGCAGCTCGTGCCTCGCCCCTTCCTCCACCCCCAGGTAGCTCCAGTCGAGTGATAAAAGCCTGTGAGTGCCTTAGGATCGATGTTTGGTGGCTCGAAGCCACAACTCGACCACATGGCCAGAGATCTCCTCCACGTTCAGCCTCCCCACCTACCGCTCCGTGGTTGAGGCCACGACCCTGACTTCAACGATCGCCTGATCTTGTTGAGTTTGTCAGTACCCTCAGGTATCCTAGCCATCCACTCATCCGCTTTGATCTACCTAACGTCTCGCCACGCACCTCGTTCCACATCCTGATCACCCTTAGACTCGACCTTAGGTCGAGATTAAGGTCGAACCTCCTTCCTTCATGTTCGCCAAAGGTCAATCTCCATCCCTCGTCGTTTCTTCCTTCTTTATATGTTATAACATCGATCGGAGCAACACCCCCGAGTCGCTCTACCATTTTCAGGTCCTAAAGCATGCAAGGAGACCATTTCGAGCCTCCAGCTGCTCAGGCGGAGCAGCTCCAAGTGGCCGGCCAACGCCACGTCCATCCGACCGATAGCTCCTCCGTCGGAGCCGCTCGTTTGATGCGGACCGCCTCTACGATACTGGGTCGGGACCCTCGGATCGTACATCGGAGTCTCGGATCTCATTCGAGGATCATGTGAGAGTCGTCGGGGCCCTATTCTTACAAGTCGGTCCCCCACCATTGGATGAGCCTCCTCGTTCAAGATCACATCCCAGCCACCGATCGTTGCAACCTTTCAGTTGTTAGATCTGACGCACTCTGACATATCCAACTGCACATAGTAGACATTCTCCGGGCCGTCAGGTCTAGGGCTTATAGAGATCAGGTCCGTAAGCCAGCACCTCCACCAGAGCCCGCAATGTGTCCTCATGTGCCCCGTGCATGTCCTGCAAGGGTATTTTTCACTTTAATCCCTTCTTAGTTTCGTATTTAGTTTTAGTCTAGTAAAATAAAGTGTAGTTCAGATATTTTATAGTTTGGACCTCGTATCTCCATATATTTGCAGTTTAGTCTAGTTTGTATGAACCCACGTGTTGTCCCACATGCTTTTCTAGGTTATTTGCATGATATGCCGTGCACTTTATATATGCTACGATTTATATGGTAAATATTTGAGAATTACTTTTATACCCCTGTGAGGTTTGTTCATGTGTTGCGCACATGTTTTCCTGGATATTTTGCAAATCATGCCCTAAGATTTCTCTGTACGTTATTGTTTGGACCTCAAGCTTTAGTTTAATTACAAGTAGGCCTTGTGAATTGTATGTCTTGTATATAATTAAATAAATACCAAATTAACCCAAGAAAACCCCTAAAAAAATACTTTTAGCTCCTATTGACACGTAATATTTATTGTAATATTGGTGGAGTAATTTAGTTTGTTTAATATTTTCTAAAAATCAAAAACCCATAAAAAGTGTTCTGTCAATTTTGAAAAATACATAAAAATTCGAAAAATTACCTTAAAAATTCTACAAAAATTCTTGTGTGTGTTTTTGTATGCTTTGTTTGTGAAAGTACTTTTGATGAAAAAACTCTTATAAAATCCTTAAAAATTGCAAAAGACCTAAAATTATAAAAATCATATAAATTCTAGAAAAATAAAAAAGTTGTTATTCCAGTTCTTGTTTGTAGATTTTTATATATACTTTCTCATAAAATTCATAACCAAGACTTTAGGGTATTTTAACTATTTTTAAATTGCAACATTGTCCTGGTTGTGCAATGTTTATATTTTTAGCCTTAGTTTGATTTTTATAAAATGATAAAAATATCAGAAAATTCCTAGAAAATTACTAGAAACACTTAAAAAAATTAAAAATCTAAAAATATTTTTATCTTGATTTTTGAGCATTTTTAGTCTTGGATAAAAATTCAAAAAGCTTGCTTGTGTGCCTTGTTTCCTTTTTGCTTGATTTTGTCTTTTAATTAAAAATTAAAAATTTCCAAAACTAAAAACCACAAAAATATTTTGTTTTATTTTCTGAAATTTGACTACTTCGTAGGTTTACTCGTGCTCCTTGTGTTTGGCCCTAGTTGCTATACCAGGTAAAAATAAATAGCGAAGAACGCTTACATTTTTGCATGCCTTGATTGTTTTATTTATCTATATGTTGGAATGGTTGTTCTCCCTTCTTGATTGATCGAGTCAATTGATTATGGATAACGACAGTTGCACATTTTCTACCTTAGTCGATCGTGATCTTCATGCTCATCAGATGACAACAGAAGCATTGACATATCTGAGTTGTCATCTGATTCCACCTTTCAAGTTAACGGTCAGCGCCAGAAGCCATATGTTGATCATGATCCACTGATCGTTGACGTTGCCCCTATTCATTTTGTATGAGATGTGGTCTTTGACTCACATCATTTGCATCTCATACCTGATTATCTCTTCTTCTCCACATCTGTATAGATCCATATTGTCCATATCATTCATTGTTTTTGTTTGACACCACGTCTTCATTTTATGTTTATGCTATACATAGGGGACACTCTGCCCTAAGTATAGGGGGGCATCAGACCTGTGATTATCTATTTCATTTCATTACCTCTGTTTTGATGCCTATATTTAGGGATATTTTACCCTAAGTATATGGGAGGTAGTACATGTACATCCTATTCCTCGGTTTTCCCCTTTGTGAACAGACTTCTATACTTTGGATTATTTGATCCTAAGTATAGGGGGATCACCAACCTCTAATCATTACATTCTTTCACTCATCGTTGTAGTATAGAATTCTTTTCATTTCCCAATATTCAGCACGAGTTATGTCTTCCCTTCATCGATCTTTGATCACTCTAAGAACATCGTTCGAGCTAAGTATAGGGGGTGTCGTATATATTGTATATATACTTTAGCCATAACTTGTACTTTGTGTGATTGTGTTAATAATATGGCTAAAAATCACAAAACTAAAAATCACAAAAATTTTAAAATTTTTCTTGTGCATAAATGTTTGTAAAATCCTTTTGTAAAAATTATTTTTGTATAACATTTAAAAAAAATTTGATTGTAAAATTTTTGTATCAAAATTTGAATATACTACAAACTTTTTGAAAAATGTTTGAAAAATAAATTCTTGCAAAAATTTGCTTGTAAATGTTCATAAATATTTTGCAAAGCTTTTCCTTCTTTCTTGCATTAAAAAATTTTCTTAAAAATTTACATATTTTGAAAAAAATTTCCAGAAAAAGAGTTTTGTAAATATTTGCATGTACATTCTTTTTTATCATAGTGTATATTTAAACTAGTCTGGAATTAAATTGAAATATGGAGCTTGGTTAAGACCTTAATCCACTTAACTCTAGAGGAACCATATAGGATTTGGGGTTAAGACTTTTCGGGTCCATAGAGACTTAATTCTTTGAATCCACTAGGCTATGTTCACATGTTACCTTGATGAGCCTAAGTAGAACACTTAACAATGCAAGCATGACTCTCAGAGAAGATGGCTTAACTTGGACACAAACCCTATATGTAGCTCAACACCGACGAGGTGGTGAGTAGGCAGAATTCTTTGTCTTGGGGTTGCATACGAGGGTAGTACTGCTACCCGGAACCTCTTGTCTTCCTCTAGGGAGGGATGTGCGTCTCAACCTGGTCTAGTGGCATTGAGGTCTAAAGACAGGAGTCTGTGGGTTGCAATAATGCTTCAATAGAGGAATAGTCTACAAGCTCAAGAGGAAAAAATCCTTATGTACATATTGCAGTACGTGAATATGTTTTATATATGCATATCAATAAAATGTGCAAAAACATGAAAAACTCCAAAAAGGGGACAAGCCCGATTGAAAATAAAATGCCTTCCTGAGTGTATGTAGTGAATAATCAAAGCTTATGTATTCCACCTTCTCATCTCATGGAAGCTTGCAGCTGGAGACTTAGCTACACTAGTTAAGCTCCAAGGGATACGTGGCTACACGGGTCACAGTCCATTCTCTTCTTTCCCCTCTTCTTGAGCTGGTTGTACTTGAACTTAGAAGGGAGTACCATGCTCCTCGAGGAAAGAGCTTCTAGACTGGGGGATTAGAGTTACCTTGTTGAGGGAGGCGATTTCTTTGACATTTCCGAGGTGGGGAGCTACATATCACTTACACAGTATAAATAGAGATTCATAATCATTAGAATTTGCGTATGTAGACTTGTTCTGACCTGGTTATTAAGGAGTCTTGATCATAGAACATTGGAACTTAGAGGTTGTTGAGTCTTAATCTTATTTCCCAATAAGGTTCCTCCAAACTAATAATCCAAAGGTCTGACTGAGCTCAATACTCCAATTTAATGGAGATAAGTTCTATAATCAGCTTTGATTCATCGTTTTTCTTTTCCTTTTCTTTTTCACTTCTTCTTCAAATAAGTGTTTGCTAAGGACTATCAAAGGTAAAGTATAGGGGGATGATGAATCAATGATTCTCATTCTTTATTCTTTTATTTTAGCTCTTTATTTTAGCAAAAACATCTGTAAATATATGTAAATACAATAACTTAACATTTTGCATGCCTTTGTCAATAATTCATAATTAACACCTTTTTAAAAAAAATAAAAGAATAAAGATAAAAGAAAAAGAAGGATGTATTTAGAATACAGAGTGACCCAAACCCTAGGTGAAGGTCAAGTCTTGATCTAATAGTATAGAAAATAACTTGAGAGAGATAAGGGTACACTATGTATTGTACATATCACCCATACTTGTACAAAATATTCATTTATTTATTTTCACAAAATAAAATTATTTTATTCTTTGCACACCCTTATATATAGCCTTAGAAATAATCTAAAAATAAAATAAAAAACATAAAAACAAATTAAAATAAAAATAAGTAATCAACTTCTTGTATAAAATACACATATAAATAATACAACACCTATTTATTTTACAACAATCACTAATTCATAAAAATCAAATAAAAATTATTTTGTATTCCTAATATTATTATGTAAAAAAATAAAATATAAAATAAAAAGAATTTTTTTAAAAAAGAATAAAATAAAAATAAAATGACTTTTTGTAAATAAATATAATATAAAAAAATATTTTTTGTAAAAGAATAAAATGAAAATACTTGGACAAAATACATAGGTATACTCTACATGTATATAATACTATATACTATATATACACTATTTTATTTTTCATAAAAATAATTAAAAATCAAAGAAAATAGATTATAAAATTATAATTGATAATTTTTATTTTAAAATCATTTAATATTTTTTATTTACTATTCTTTCATTTTTGTAAATCCTGAATTTCTATTGGGCCACGTGGGATTGTTGACCTTGGTCAAGTCTCCTGCTAGTCGGGTCGGGTTATCCCTCGCGTCGTCGGAGCTCCTTCTCAATTTTCTCCTGATCGGATCCGACGACCGACTACTTCAATCCTTGCACCCGTTTAAAGCCCTAATATCCACGATGCTCGCGGATCCCTAGGCATAACCAGATCTAACTAGGGTTCCGCATTGTGCTCCGATCATCTTGGACCCTGGAGCATCCTATAAATACACTCGTCCGCCTCCTGTGCTCTCCCGCTCGTCCCTCGCGCCACCATTCCTCCCTAGTTTCCTTTAGTGAAGTGACAACCACCGTTGGAGTAGCTCAGGATCTTCCTAAGATGCTTGGAAGCTCATAGCTCGCAACACGGCTGGAGCTCCACTACGTGAATCCTCCCAACCAGTCACAACTCGGTTGAGGCCAAGACCCAACCATCCCCCTTTGCCTGGAGTTTGTGCTTCCACTAGTAGCTTCAGGAATCCTCCTACCCTCCTTTCCTTCCATTTTTATTCCATCTTTCCCATTTCAGCTACCGTCAGTTTCTCCCCTCTTCGCCTCGCATCTCTTAGCATGGCCTGACCACCCTTAGGCTTTCTCGTTCGGGTGAGATTAAGGACGAGAACTCCATCCTCCTTTTCCACTAGAGGTCGAACCTCATACACCATCGCTTCGTTCATTTTTCTTGCAAAATAACCCTGTCCAAATGCTCGGTCTTCAAGCCTTGAGTATATCCTACAAGTTTGGATGCACATATATGACCATCCGGAGCATCCGTTGTTCAGGCGGAGCAGCTCCAACCGGACCACCCTCGCCCGCTCATCCATCTTTCAACCACAAATCAACCATATCCGTTCGATGTGGAATGCTTCCACGACCGTGCTAGACACCTCAGTAACCTCACTGGCGCATCGGATCTCCAACAACGCTCCGTTGAAGTTCGTAGTGCATGAGTTCCTCCAATACCCTTTGTAGCCGCTCGATCTAGTGTTCCGCTCCAGATTTGATTCCAACCCTTGGTTTGCGATTCATCCTGAGGCTTGGATCGAGCATGGATCCACCATCTGCATCGCCCGACCATCAGAGTCTGCAGGCCATTAGATCTGACCTTGTATCATATCCAACCGCCCATATGCGCCACTACCTCGTCCGTTGGATTAGCATTGCATGAGACATCTGACTCGTGCGTCAGAGATAGAATCAGAACCACCAGATGCTTTGCATAGGATAATTAGAACCGTACATCAGTGGTCGTCCACTCGATCACCATGTGTCCCTGCCTGGGTATATTTCACATTTTCCCCTACATGTTTCCATACTTCGCTTTAGTCTAGAAAATAAAATGTTTAGTTAAAGACAATTGTTGTTGGACCCCTACACTTTTTATGTTGCATTTTAGTCATGTCAAGTTGGAGTCACATGTCCCTACGTGCTCTTTGGGTTATTTGCATCTTTTTTCATGCACTTTTATGTTGTTAATGAATGAATGTTATGTCTTGAAAATTGCATTTATGCCTCTGTGAGCCTGGATCATTTGTGATGCATGTGTTGGTTGGATTAATTGCAGATTCGAACCTATGTTTTCTTAGTCTATTATCTATTTGGTTCGTAAACTTAAACTATTTACTTTTAGGTCCCTATAAACTATATTTAACTCCTTGCTTTTTATTGTACATAATAAATATTAAATTAATTATGAAAATTGCTTAAAGATTTCTGATAGCTCCTGCCAGGGTGTAATATTTGGGATAATTTTTGTGGGTTAATTTGCTTGCATTTTACATTTATAAAAATTCAAAAACCCATAAAAATGTCTTGTCTAAGTTTTAAAAATTATAAAAATTCGAAAAATGTTTTAAAAATCTCATAAAAAATCATATGTTTGTCTTTTATTGTGTTTAACTTTAGTATTATTTTTTGTTTGAAAAATCTTTATAAAAATCAAAAATCACAAAACAACCAAAATTTGTAAAAATCATATAAAATCAAAGAAAAATCGAAAAATTGTATTTCCAGTTCCTATTTATATCTCTTTATTTCTATTTTATCATAAAATTATGATCCAGGACCTTTGGGCACTTTAAGTATTTTTAATTTGCAAATTATTCCTAGTTGTGCATTGTTTTGCATTTTTGGCATTGTTTGATTTTTTTAAAATTCACAAAGACATTTGAAAATTCTCTAAAAATCACTAAAAATAATTCAAAACTATAAAACCCAAAAATATTTTTACCTTAATTTTCTGAGCATTTTCTACTATTCCGAAAAACTAAAAAGAGCCTTGTATGTTTTGTGCTTGTTTACTTTTTATTGAAAACTAAAAAATTGAAAATTAAAAACCACTAAAAATAATTTATTTTCTGATATTTGATTACATAGTTTTTAGGGATTTTTACACACATAACCCTGAGTAATTTCGCAATTACATTCCAAACCCCGCATATTCATGAATTACACGAGAAACCATGGGTAATGCTTAACTCTTACATGACATAACCTTGTGTTATGTTCCGTTTCAGATTCCAGTTATAATTGACGGTTTCCATTAGAAAAAGTCAAAATTTCCCGTAATGCTCAACGTTATTTGCAAACCATGCCATATATCTTTCTTCCTTATGCATTAACACATATTTCCTTGATTCCATCCTCACCCCCTCGCCCTCTGCTCCCACCTCTGCGTCAACGTGACCTGCAACTTCCACCATCGCCATGCCCACCGATAATTGACAAGGACTCCACCACGCCCATCGAAGGTTAAGGAGGCATCCGATGGAGAGGAGGGGTGGTAGAGGAGGTCGAAGTTGTCCTAGAGGGGGTGTGGGAGGCGGCAGCTAGCCTGGAGGGGGTGGGGCGGTGGTGGTTGGCCTGGAGGGAGGGGGTGGCAGGCCTAGAATAGGGGGATGTGGAAGGCCTTGAAGGAGGGGGAGGCGGTCGGCTTGGGGGCGGGGGGATGAGCCTGGAAGTGGGGGGAGGCGTCGGCGAGCCAAGCAGGGGGAGGCAGCGAGCCTCGAGGAAGGGGCAACGGGCTTGGAGGGGGGTTGCAGGCTAGGAGGGAGTGGCTGTAAGGTGGGGAGTAGGAGGCGACATGCCTGGAGCTAGGGGCCCAGGCCTGGAGGTAGGGGGCTACAAGCTTGGAAGTGGGGATGGGGATGCGACGAGCTTGGAAGGAGGGAGGGGGAGGTGACAAGCCTAGAAAGGGGAGGGAGGTTCCAGGCTTGAAAGGGGGTGGGGAAGGCGGCATACCTGGAGGTAGAGGGTAGCGGTTCTGGAGGTACGGGACTGTTGGCATGGAAGTGGGGAGGGGGAGGCGACAGGCCTGGAAGGAGGGTGAGGAGGCGGCGGGCTTGGAAGGAGGGCAGGGGATGCGGCGAGCCTGGAAGGGGGAGGGTGGGGTTGCTAGCCTGGAAGGTGGGATGGGGAGGCATCAGACCTGGAGGTAGGGGACATGCCAAGAGGTGGGGGCTGTGAGCCTGGATGGTGGGAGGGCGAGGAGGATGGACGTCACGAAGTTCCTGCTCGAGTCCTGAATCTAGGTGATATGTAATAGCTGGTATTGTCTCCGACACTGAAGAGGAAGGGGATGTGCACGATCCTGCAAGGGACTAGCAGCTGGCATGTGTTCTAGAAGGGGACGACTGGCAAGGGAGGATAGTTTTTTTTATTTTATAATAGTCAATGGATAGAACATGGTTATATTAACTCAATGATTTGATTGGGTTAACTGCAAAATTAACGGAGTGTTATAGGTGTGAGACGGAGAGACTATCCAAGGTTTCTCGTGCAATTAGTGCTTACACGGGGTTATGACTGTAATTGAGAAATTACTCAGGGTTATGGGTGCAACAATCCCTAGTTTTTAAATAGTACTCCTTGTGTTCGACCCTGGTCGCTATACTAGGTAAATAAAATAGCAAACAGCTTACATTTGATTGCTTGATCGACTTTAGTGGTTATTTTTTTGTGACTGATTCGGTTGATTAGGGACAATGACTGATTTTATATTTTCCACCTTAGTCGATCAGAATTTCGGGTCAACAAGGGTCATAACACGCTTCGGGTGAGGGACATTGTTACTAGTGGCCTTGATTGCTGGGGATGTTGATATCATCTTTTGAGTCGTCTCCTTGTATGGTTCAAGTACTTCATGAATGATTACCGACTCAAAGATTGGACCACTCAAATAATCGTGACGATGTTCATAAACATGGTCCAATTCCTCATAAGCTCCTAAATATTATTTCCTCCTAGGAGGAATATCAGGTTGGGAGGTGTGGTGAGAATCGAAGGTCGTTGCAACAGTCGGTCTCTCAGTTGTTTCTCCTAGGGTTTGTATCTATGTTTCATGAGGAGAGGTATGATCGTGTTGAGTGCTCTTATCCTAATCATGATTTCTGGTTCATGGTTGGGTTGTCTCAGGGTCGAGCATGACATTGAGGGCTTATTCATTGTTCCCCATGTTCAGGAATCTTTTGTCCTGTGTCTGGCAATCAATAATTGCCTTAGCAATGGCTAAGAATGGCTTTCCTACAATGAGCAGAGACTCAAACAATTCTCCATGGTGCTCAATTCAAGGACAATAAAGTCAACTTTATGTTTGTCACCGCGTAGTTTTATGATGAAGAAATAATTCCTCATGATTTTTTTGTAGATCGATCTAGTAGTTGAACGATAAATCCCATCTTTTGAGTTGTTCAAGCTTGAGTTGATCAAAGACGGAATCCGAAGAGGACGTTTAATGTAGAGTCATCATCCAGCCGAACCTTAGTAAATATGGAATCCTTTATCTCACACGTAATCTAAGTCAACCACTTGACTTTGTGTCTTTTGATTTTACGATTCATCACCAAAGTGTTGGCCATAGATATGACATGATATTCAATCCTTGATCATTTCTTGCCCGTCCTTTTAGGGTTCAATCGACGCTTCACAAATCTCTTAAGACTGGGAACATATTCTATAGCCTTGATTAATGGAAGCTCTAAGATCAGACTCTTGCAAAATTCTCCCATTTTGAGAATTGCCCCTTTTTTAATTTTTCTTGTTTTTCATTTTTTGGTGGTTTCAGTGGGATGGTCAGTTGGCTGGCCATAGGTCAGTGCTGGTTGTGTTTGAGTGTACGTCACATGATGGATTTGTGGTTCACATGGTGGGGTCCTATCTTCTTCTTGATTCTTCATTGACTGGATGATATTAGATATTTGTTCCATCAAAGCATTTTCTCTATGGTTGATTTGAGCAATATCATCCTCAATCATCTCACGACTTGATGGTGAATAATCGTATTCTGCATGTTGTAACTCTGGCATGTAGTTTTGAGAGTATTAGTATTTATTCATTGTAGTTGTAGTTTGGTCATGAGCCATATTTTCTTGACTTTCGATTTCTCCTGAATCATTGAAAGAAAACTGGTAGTGCACACGAAGAGAGTAATCCCGAGTATGGGATGGTTTAAAAGGTGGAAAGTCAATAGTAACCAGAAATCATGTTTCTCCATAAAAGTTGGTTACTCTATTTTCCATCCTCAAACTTGCTTGCTCCATTGTGTTCATGTGAGAGTCAGAATGTGAGAGCGGTATAGTCCAGGAAGAAGTGTGGGCATGGGGTGGAGTGTATATGGTGGAGGAGAATGATGGCTAAGGAGGACCAGTTTCAAAGAGAGGGTTCACCTGGAATGAAGGGTATCAGGTTAGGTCGTGTAATTGGGCCCACGGAGCCTGGATATGAAGACGAATGAACCAGCATCTTCTCAAGAGAGGGATGGGAAAGGATTTGCAAACCATGATATGCTTGCAATTGCAAGGACTTTGATGCATGCAAGTCAAACACAAAACAAACTCATAAATTCATCCCCTTGACACTTGCGAAGGCATGTTAGAGTTCGACCACATATCTTTTCAATTTTAATTTAGTGCTAAATTAATCTTTGAGAAAATTAAGTGGAGCTTAGGTTCTGAATAGTGTTACAAAGACTGGCCCGAATTCATACTGCTAGTTGCATCTACTTTTACCCAATATGGGTGTACGTACGGACCATAAAATGGCCACCCATATTACTTCAGGATGGTGCCTTACATGTTTTCCTTTAACCGGGCAATCTTCTAAGGGGGACCGCAGTTCCTTCACTGAGAAGTAGCTAGTCATTTTTAAATTCAGTAGTCAGAACGAGGCTCCAAGGTTTTGGCTCTACCCTAAGTGTGTGATTCTTTTCCTACAAACATTGAGTGGTATCTCTCCACCAGTCACAAGGTAGATTTTATGTCAGTTTAATTATAGTCATCTTGTTTAGCAATCCGGTTTTAGTTTAAGGTTATCACTTTGGTCTTAAATGAGCATAAAAATATCATGTCTAATGAGCAGTCCAAATTCCTTTAAATCCTAAATTGTGAAACTGAGTTGGATAGGATCGAGAAAGCCTATGCAAGCATTAAATCAATGATACATGCTAAGAAGAAGACTTACAGTGATTCCTCACGTTCTTCATGTGATATGCAAGATAATGAATTAAAATTGATACTAAATGATATGCACAAATGCAAACTCCCTAAGCAGATAGTTCTATTAGCATGAAGAATTGTGAATTAAAATTCACCTAAGTCAAACTAGCTACTAGTACGTCTTATTGGTGGAAATGTGTGACCTAAAAATTACAAGCACAAGCAAGGATGAATAGCTAAACTATCATATGTGCACCTAATTTCTATGCCACTCAACTCGAGTCCCAATTGCATAGTAGGGGTTGAAACAGACCCGACACAGCACAAAGAGTTCAGTCCAAATTATTAAAAAATTAGGGTTCAGAAACCATGTAAATGATGTAAAAAATTAAACCTAATATAAGCTCTCTCTCACATAAAATAAAAACAATGTCTTCAATTTTTGTCCAAACATTTGCTTCGAGTTATTTGCAGAGAGAGAAAATGTTGTCAGTATCCAGAGTGATAGAGAAATGCAAATAACATGCAAAATTTAAAATACAAAACAAAAAGAAAAAATGAAACCGAAATTAATTTCACAATAATTAATTACAAAAATTAATCTAAACCACTAAAAATACATCGTTCCCCATCAACGGTGCAATTTGACGAATGTGATTTTCACCTCTATTAATAATCGATAATTGTAGTATATGAGATGAAAAGAGGTCTATCAAAAACCTCTATCCTTGAATATTGTGGAGAATTTTTACTTAGTAATTGTACCAAGATCGAACATAGGGAACGTTGTATTTTTAGTTGCATGATTTTAAATTAACTTGGATAATTAATTAATTACTATGTTTTCTATGTGTTAGAAAATAAAGTGAAAATAAAATAAAGGAAATGCAATGATGAAAATGCAAACAAAATAAAAATTGAAGATGATGCAGCACGAGATTTGTGATTATATCTTTCTAATCCTTAATTTAAATAATCATTTAATACTCAAATGAAATCACAAATCGAATAAAATCCAGAGATATTTATCAATTTAATTTAAGGCTACAGGATTAAAGATTAGTCGGTGAATAATCCTGCAAATAAAGAGATCAAAAATAATCCGCAAGTAGAGAAGATGACCTCAAAATTCTTTATAATTTAGTCCTCAAGTAAATAGAGTTTAGTCACATAAAATATCGAGAAATTAAATTAATTCCTTCTTTATTCTATAAAGATTAATTTCTTTAAAATTATGATCAATAATAATTGGAGGACTAATCAAATTAATTCTCCCTAATTGAGTCCCTGTGAAATCTATCAATAATTTTCTCAATATGAAATTGCCCAAAACTCTATCAACTAAAGCCTGCAGAGATCATTAGACATTTTAAATAATAGTCATCAATATCAAGCCTCAAATCCGTCCATGAGATAGATAAAATGATAGAGCATTCAACAAGCTTCAAAATGACATATTATACATAAAAATCAGAGTTCATATGGAAAAGATATGCTAAAAGGAAGTGCCATGAATTAGAATGCAATAAAAATAAGAGTTGTATCTCATAGAGGTGCTTAGAGGGACTTATATCTAATAATCAAAACTCACCTAGGTTTTTATGTAACTTCTCTAAGGCACCACATGCAACGTACGTGACTTGGGTGACGGGGGTCTTTCTGCAATTTGTTGGATCGGTAGGGGCTTGGGTGAAAATTACCCCCCCAGCACGAGTTGTTCACATACCATGCAAGATTGGGGAAAGATGCAGGATCGAGTGGAGGTAGAGGCTTGGGCTCGATCTCTGAGCATCCAGGTGGCGAGAGAGCGTTGCTTCAGTTGACCCGAGCCTCGAGGCATGGTCCGAGGCTCAAGTGATCCAAGCGATCATCTAGGGATCGTTGGATCCAAGGTCTACCCTTGATCCGACGATGGTTGGATGCAGGTGCGAGCGGTGGAGGTTGTCGGGTAGAGATCTCCATGGTGGCGGAGGTCGATCCCTCGGTCGATACACGACACGTGAGAGTTACTGAAGGGTGGCTGGAGATCGAACAAGGGCAAAGCGCAGAGGAGCTCGGCTGGTGGTTTGCATCAAGGGTGAGGTGAAGGAGCTCGGTTGAGGTGGGGGGACAGTGGTGGAGTGAAGGTCGAGCTGTAGAGGGTGTCGGGAGTGTCACTTGAGGGCGGAGGTGTGCGAGGGCAAAGGTGGAGTCGATGAGGACCGATGGGGTTGTGCAGTGGTCGACGCAAGGTTGATGCAAAAGGGATGGAGCTTCATGGAGTGTACGGTGGTCGAGCAAGAGAAGGTGAATGTCGGTGGCAATGTGGTGAACATAGATCGGAGGAGGAGAGAAAGCTTTGACTTTGAGAGCTCAGAGAAGGTCGCACGAGGCTGCAAGTGCAGGTGATGGAGGAGGAAGAAAAAGAAGTATACCTGGACGTGTGATCAGCATGGGGGTGAAAATGGGCAGAGGAAGTTGCTTGGGAATGGAGGAAGAGCAAACCTTTGACTCCAATCACCCCTCGAGCTCCTCGGCGAAGGAACGAGCTTGGTTTCTCTTGGAGGAACAACACCACGAAGGAGCTCCTCCGTGGATCTCACTAGAATATGGAAACATCTTTGGAGAATGAGACCCCTGTCACCAGTCTCTACACCAACTCTCCCTCTCTCAATCTTGATTGATGGCAGATGGTGAAAAAGAGAGGGAGGTGGCCGGATCTTTATAGAATGCAGAGGTGGTAACGACCGTGGAACGGAGGTGGTAACCATAACAGCCAGAGGGGAGGCGCAATGGTCGCGGTGGGCGGCTGGAGGCGTTGTAGGAAGGGGAGGATGAAGTCCATATGTGCAACACGTGCTTGGGAGGAGGGAGATGGCGCATGATGTACATGTGCAAGGAAGAGAGGAGGAGAGGTCATGGGCCGTGCACGTGACATGGAGAGGTGAAGGGAGAGAGAGAGAGAGAGAGGGAGGAGAGAGGAAAGAGAGAAGAAAGAAGACAGGGGAACGTAAAAAGTAAAGAAAAAGTAAACTTAATAAAATTAATTTAATTACTTAAAAATGAAAAGAATAAAAATAACAATAATAAATAAAAGTAAGGATTAAAAAGAATAATAAAATTTAAAGAGTAAATAAAGATAAAATAAAAATAACTAAAACTAAAAGAAAAATTAAGAAAAATAGTAAACGAAGTTAAATCAAAAAGTTGCCATCACAAAAGTTGCTCGTCTCGACAAGATCTACAATGTTCATGAAGGACCCAAAATCAAAAGAGGTCAATTGTACAAAAAGTATTTTAGAGGTACTTTGTAGATAATAGAATATTATATTTTTGTAATTTTTGATTTTTTTATATTTTTACTTTAATTTAAATTAGTGAATTGATTTATATACAATATATATAGATATTCAATTTATTTTTTTATGGAATTTTTATATGTTAGAAAATTGTGAAAATAAAATCGCTAAAGATAAAATATGTACATAATATACAATGTCAGATTTTTTGTATTTTCCCTTGATTTTCTGATTTTTATGGATTTCAATTCTCTATGTCATGTTAGCTAATTAATCAAAGAATAATTTACAGGAAGAACTAGGTTTAAATAATGATTTTTGTACATAAAAAAAAGCTCAAGCTAGGTTAAAATAAGATTATTTAGGTATACAATTATAATGTTAATTTTAGCAATGTTAGTGATTGTTAATTAATAGAGATTAAAGATATTAATAAGTAAATTCTTAAGGGGATTTTGAAAACAACCATATAGAGTAGATGAATCATGGATTCATCGGTATGGGACAACTAGATCTTAGCACTGGTCATAATCCCTATATCTTTTTCAATTATAAAGGATGTCATCTACGTAAAGCATGATGAACACTATGGCACTCCCACTAAGATTCTTGTATACACATGTCTCATCAGGATTCTGAAAAAAATCGTAACTCCTTGTTGTTTCATCGAATTTGACAGTCCAGGGACGAGAAGCTTGTTTGAGACAGTAAATGGACATTTTAACCTTCCACACTTTGCCTTCCTCAATCATGAACCCATGTGGTGGATTCATGTAGATATCCTCCTCAAACTATACATTAAAGAATTCAGTCTTGACGTCCATATGCCAGATGTCGTAGTTAAGACGTGCGGTTATAGCAAGCAGTGTCTTGATGGACTTAAGTATGGCCACAGGAGAGAATGTTTCATCATAGTCGATGCCTTATCTGTATGTGTAGCCCATGGCTACGAGTTGTGCCTCTATGGTCTCTACCTTCCTACCAGGTTCCGTTTTCTCTTGAAGATCCATTAGTGCTAATGGATTTTACCCCCTTAGGTGAATCCTCCTGGGTCCATACAACATTCTTGTGCATGGAATCTATTTTGCACTGCATAGCTAGCATCCATCTATCCATGTCCTGATCTATGAGTTCTTCATAATATGAAGTAGGATCATTGTTAGACTCTTCTAACACATGAGATCCATACCTTTCAGGTGTCACAACCACCCTCAAACTCTTTCAAATAGGTACATGTGTTTCATCTTCAATTAACTCTTCAGTTTATGGTTCATATTATTCTTTAAGGATTCTATGAGTTCCTCCACTTCACACTTGTCTTGACTTTTAAGGAAGTCATCCTCCAAGAACATTATGACCCTAAAGATAAATAACTTTTGAGCCTCAAGGTTATAAAGTTCGTATACAATACCATCCTTTACATACCTAATGAAGTAACACTCCAAAGTGTGAGATTCAAATTTACTTGCGTCCATGTTTTTGGCATGGACCAAGCACCCCAAATCCTCAAGTGTCTAACATTGGGCTTGGTTCCAAACTAAAGTTCATGGTGGGTTTGGGGTATTGATTTGCTTGGATTTTGTCAAGGATATATATTGCAGTTCCTATTTCATATCCCCCTAAAAAGTGGTAATTAGCTTTGCTCATCATTGATATAATTATATCCATTCTTATCCTATTACATCTTCAGCAACACCATTTACTTGTGGAGTTTCAAGAGGAGTGAGATTGGACTCAATTACTCTCTCTTTAAGGTATCCATTGAATTCATATTTGAGGTACTTTCCACCTCAGTTACATCAAATTTGTTTGATCTTTCTATCGGTTTGATTGACAACCAAATCCATATATTCTTTGAACTTTTCAAAGCTTTCAAACTTGTGACGTAATTTTAATACAACCCTATATTACGAATGGCCATCAATAAATATCACACCTTATTGATATCCATTGCGTGTAAGCGATACTGAAGAACCTCAACCCAACTATTCTAGTTAGTGTTTGTTGTAATACAACCAAATGCAATTTGGCCAGAACCGAGAGAAGATCTATGCAAGGAGTGGCTAGGTTTAAATTCTAACCTAGGGGAATCTAGGGTTGAACTCATGGGCATGAGCTCTCGATGCAATTAATTACATCCTAATATATATGTTAAGCAATTAAATATGTTATCTAGGTCAAATGCATACAACATGATGCAAAACATAGAGATATGCAACATAATGCATTTTTATTTGATTTTCATATGCATGTTAATCAAATGAACATAATGCAACATAATGTGATTAAATGCAAACACCTATTTACAAACACAAGTATGCTCCTGAATAAATGTGATAACTTGAGCAATTTAATTAAATCAGAGTCAAATCAATGCTTAAAATGAGGCAACAATAATGGCATTTAAATTGAGAAACATTTACCAAATTGTATCTTGGTGAATAGAGATTGATCTAGGGTTCCTAACAAGGATGGAACCCTAATCGCTAATAGTGATCAACATCAAATTCAACAAACAATTGACCCACAATATGATGAATAAATCAACAATGCAAATGTAAGTTAAAATTTAGGGTTTTTGTCAGTTGCACCCCGTTGAAATATTCCAATATCAGTTATGCCCATCCCTTTTTGGGAATATCAGTTGTACACTGACTTCTTGTCGTTCTATCACTTATTCCCCTCCGTTAGTTTAACCTTCAATGAGTTGACTTAACCATGGTTTTTTCAAACCTTGGAGCAGTTAAGAGGGGTATATTGTCCAGACTTCTTCTTCATCTTCTTCCTCCTCCATTTGTTCTTCTTCCTTTCTCTTCATAATTTCTCTATCTTAGTTACACTTTCACGCATCAATCAAATCACTAAATTTTTTGCATTTTCAAGGATAGATCACTCATTACGGATCAAACGGTGAATTTTATTGAATTTTCAGTGAATTTTCATGAATCAATTAGTCAAGAAATTATCTTAACTTAACAAATACTGAAAGCCCTCCAGTTTCAACCCCCTTGCTCCTTCTCCTCCATCGTTCATCATCAACATCGGCATGTCGACGACGAGACTGCGGGTTCTCGATAATGAGACTGATGACCTCCTCCTTCATCCCTTTCCTCTCCAGGTTCTTTACAACTACATCAAAGGGGAGGAGCTCGGCGGATTGGGAAGGAGGGGTTGGATTTATAGGAGGTGGTGGTCAGTGGAGGAAAGGAGGGGCGGGATGGGGAGGAGGGGCGGAAGAGGTGGGGGAAGGGGGAGGCACGGGGGCGGCGGGGGAAGGGGGGCAACTTGGTAGCGAGGGGAGGAGGCAATGCACGTGGAGGTGTAGGGGGGATGGAGGCGCGGGGGCGGTGGGGGCAGGAGGGAGACCTGGGGGCAGGGGAGGAAGGGCAGGGGGAATTGCAGGGGGCAGGGGAGGTGCGTAGGCGGTGAGGGCAAGGGAGAGAAGCTTGGTGCAGGGTACGACCGGGGGCGGGGGGGAGGGGGAGGCACGGGGGTGGTGGAGGTAGAAGCTCGGGATAGGGGGGCTACCTGGGATAGGGGTGGGGGGAGGCGAGGGGAGGGGGAGAAGATTGGGGCAGGGGGTTGACCTATGGGCTGGGGTTGAGGCTGGGGCATGGGGAGGCACTCGGGTAGGGCGAGTCACATAGACAACATGGGGCAAAGAGCAGAGGAGGTGGCGCGAGGGTAGGGGAAGGAGCTCGGGGCGGAGGGCACACCTGGGGGTGGGGGAAGAGACGGTAGAGGAGTAGGTGGCTGGGGAGGAGGAAGAGAAGGGGAAGAAGAGGAAGACGATGGGGAAGGAGGAAGAAAAGGATGATAAAATCACCTTTTCAGCCTTTATTTTTAATTTAGTTCCTTTTATGTCCCAAAGTTAACGTCTGTTTGCAATGGGAATGAACGACAACTAACTTGAGGGGCACAAGTCATAGAAAGGTATGAAGTTTGGGGGCACAACTGATATTCCTAAATATGGAGGGGCATAACTGAAATTGCAATATCTCAAAGGGGAACAACTGATAAAAACCCTAAAATTTATTATATTAAAGTATATTGAATGTGTGTATAGTGCAAGTAAAAAGAGTTGTCAAACCATAGAGAGAAAATGATAGGTAATTAATTATTAATAATTATTTCTAACTATTTATAATTATTTTTAATTATCAATATAATTTTTTGATATTTTCTTGTTTTTTTTATTTTATGTGAGTTTTTTTATTATATTTAATTTTTATGGATTTTTTTACTTATTTTCAATTATTAATTTGATAGTTTCTTTTGAAATTTTAATTTCTTGTTGATTTTGAAAAAAAGATATATATTAAATATAATACATATATATTATGGATATTATATAAGTAATATCTATATGATAGATAATATGGATATAAGGATTTTTATTTAAGTCAAAATATGGTCAAAATTAAGAAGATAATAAGTTTTTTTTTCCTTTTTTTTCTAATTTTCTCTCTTTTTGATAATTTTTATAATCTTTTTTCAATTTTTATGGATTTTAAAGTTTAAAAATATACAAAATAGAGTAAAATAAATATTCGAGTTTTTTTAGTTTAGTAAATATATCAAATTACAAAATTAACTCAAAAATATTGTTAATATATATTATATATAATAAAGAAAAATCACAAATAGAAAGGTATCCTTTTGTATTTTTAAATAATTCTTGCTAATTTTTATAAAAATCTTATGGTTTCGTGATTTTTAGGTTTTGTGGTTTTTAATGATTTTTGGATATGTGGTGTAATATATAATAATATAACTAATGTAATTTTTTTATATTTTTTAAGAAGGTTTTGTATTTTTGTCTTTTTATACTTAGATAACGAATAAAATGTGTGTTTTTGTATTTTAAAATTAGAAAATAAAATGCCAAATAAAAATCTAAGCAAGATTAAGCATGGCATCAAGAACTTCTATTAATTTACGGTTTTTGGAGCAATAAAAAATAAATAAGCACAAAATATAAGAAAATAAAATGCCACAGTTAAAGGGATCTATTTAAAATCTAAAGAAACATAAACTTCATTTGTAATAGATCTAGCGAACATAAGATCATACACATAATTTACATAGCTCCTCATATGGTACAATATGTGAGGTGGAAGGACCTAATTGAAATAATCGGAAAGTTTAGGGTTATGCTTGTAATTTTAATAGAAAAATATTGCATGATATTTAATAATTACAAGACTAAATATCAAAACCAAAAGGCACGAGGGGTCAGGTGTAAATTACCCCTAATGTGCACGCTATCCAATGGTTAAGATGATATCACTTAAACACATCGATGACTGAGGCGCACCGATACTCCTTCTCTAATCTACGATGTGGATTAGCTCTTCCACTAGATCAGATAGTTGAGGTGCTCTACAAATGCGTGGTCGAGCTCTAAACTAGAACCAAGCTCCTCATCCAACGACAACTCCTTCCCATGAAGAACGGGAAAGAACGACGTGCCCTACTTCATTCGATCTTTCAAATCTCCATTGTCCTTACACTTGGGAGGTTCGCAGATACCTAAAATCGATGCTAAAGCTCCTCCACTATGTTGGATACCTTCAAAATGGCACAGACATCACTTAGAAGAGGTCTGGAGGTCGAGATACCTGGAGATGATGTCTTTGATCAAACACCCCTCCAATGGGGTCTTTAAGTAATCCAACCTACACAAAAAGAATTAGGGTATGAGGGTGAAGCTCCTCGACCCGATTGTCAGTGGAAAAGGGAGGGGAGGGTTGATGGAATGGATGGATCTACGATGGTGCAATGAAGGAATAGATCGATGGTCTCGATCTTGGTGAGATTGAGGGGATCAGATGGTTGGGGAGGCAGAGAATACCAAGAGGAAAGTGATTATGGTGATTAGCGATCAAAATAGTATGGATATCACGATGAACGAAGGCTAGATCTCTAAGCTCCTACGAACTCAAATTTTTGGGATTTTTGATAATAGAGATGGAATGAAACGAAATAAAAATAGGATTACACTAAAGAATAAAATGTCAAACAAAATGACAAGAAAAGAAGTAGCTTACCTTCCTGGAGTGACTGGGAGCAGAGGAACGTCGGAGTTGTCTCCTATGATAGTTGAATCACCTTAGATCTCCTTTTCCATGTCTAGGATCGATGAGGTTTACCTTATGTCACAAGGGATACACTCATGGCTTCAATCTTAAGGATTTAAGGTGGATCAAGAGGGATTAGAGATGTATTGGGAGCTAGAGGTTCAAATTTATAGCAGAGTAGGAGGGCATCCTAGATCTAGGGTTTTTAATAGATTCGATGCTTGTCTGACAAATCTAGGAGCAAGGCATGATGGAGGGTTGTATTACGAAGATTTCTTATGAAGCAATCGAGTTGCATAGAACAATGGATCATGCTCCAAAAATTGGCAAAGTTAGGGGGTAGTTGGTTCTGATGAGTCGTCGGCTTTAGCAAGGACAGTTGCCCTAGGGTTAATGAACAAAGCACCTGTATTGGCCCACGTCAGACCAGCAAGGACCAAACAACATTTAAAAATCCATATTAATTCCATAATAAATAATAAATGATTTTTTTAATTTAAACATGAATATAAAAATATATATTTAAGAACTATTTTGTGTTATTTTTATTTATTTTTATGACATTATTTCTTAGGTGTTAATATTTACATGTACATATGTAAGTATATTTACCTATATTCTACATATTTTATTTTTATTTTTATTTTATATTTTTAATAGTTATTATCGTATTGACATATTTATCTATTTATAATATTATAAAATACATGTTTTCCAATTTTTATTTTATTATTTATGATTTTATTTACATGTATAAATAATTACATGTATATACATTATAGGTATAATTTACCTATATAGTATAATATATTATTGATTGTAAATGTATTTTAATGGTTTTATTTTGTATTTATGTTTTTAAAATGTTTTAAATTATATATATAATTATTTAAAATCGTAAGAATAGTAAAAGTATAAAGAATAAAATATACAAATATTATATGCAAATACACAATACAATAGTACACCAAAAAGACAGCTTTTAGATGTTAACTCTATTTTTCATTAAACACTTTCATTTGATAGAATTTAAATACAATGGAGGAGAGTTTGGTTCATTTAGAGTTCATATGGAGAAGATATTGATCTATGAAGTTTGGTTTGCGGCTTTTCATCTATGTGTACAAGTTACACTATGAATTATTTTTATTGGCATTTATTTTTTGTAATTTTCAATATTTTAATATGTACAAGTTTCATGTTGATCATTTTATTATTTAAGGTGTGTAAAAGAGTAAATAAAATAGTGTAAGAATTGCTATTTATATCGTTGAAATTAGGGTTTCTATGTACAGTATTTGGCCCTTATCTCCCACTACTTTGTTCCTGATTGACCAAGTCAATATTGACTTGTTCACGGGGTTTAGGGTCATTCAGTATCTTTGATGCTTCATTTATTTTTCATTTCTTTTCTTTATTCTTTTGATTTGGGTGTAAATACATGTATATACTCTAATTATACACAATGTCATAGTGTTAATTTGTGCAAGTTAGTTATATTTACATGCATTTAGCTCGGGTTTTAAAGGAAAAATAAAGGTAGATGAATGTCTATTCATCATATCTCGAAGTAATTGATTGCATTTCACTATGTATATCGGAGAACAAATGATGTCATTTGATAGATAATTAATCAAACATCAAGATGAAATTGATTTCATGTCAAAAGAAGTCTGTATGCTCTCAATATTCAAGAAATAGTCTAGATGTATAAACATAAAGAAAATTGTATAAACTAAGTACAAACAAGTCCAAATTTATCCTTAAACATAACATAAAATAACCTTAGGGTTGAAAATGAAACATTTTGTACATGCAGGGACATATCTGCAAAAACAAATAATCGGCTGAATGCAAATAATCCAGGCACGTCACATGAAGCACATGGAGTCTGGACTTTTGTGCAATGTTAAAGAATGGTGGATCTTAGGATGCAATTTTCGCTCCCCCTCATGTGTATCGCGCACATGCGAAGGTTCGGGTGATCAGTCTATTCAGTGTAGGTGGCTCCGGCCACGTAGGTAGCCCGAGTAGCTTCATACGAGTCTCGGATCCAGTGAACCTTTTCGTTCTATAGAGGAGGCACATGATCCATATGATTCGTCCAATCGAGATGATCGAAGGATACTTGTAGCTCGTCATGTGTCCTCCTCCTCCATAACATGGCGGCGACTTATGACCTCTAACAAGGTAGCTCTAGCTCCTCTATCACCACCTGAGCTCGCAAAGGGTCCAACGACCTTCCTTGACCTCTGGCAAAGATCAGGGAAGCACATGGGACCACTAGGGATGCTCGAAGCAGAAGAACGATGCTCCCACGTCAGATCATATGCTCTATATCCGCGTCTCCCCTAAGACTCCGGCCATTGAAGAATGAGGGATTTGCAAGGGTCAGGGTACATAGCCGAGGTTAGCGGAATGAAGAGACATGGGGTAAAGAATGTGGAAGGCTTTGATTGGTTCTTCATGTCTACCTAGATAAGAAGGGGGTGAGGTTGAACAGGCTATGGAGAATGGAGGGTGATCTGCTCCTCCAGCATAAACCACAGGTCCACAACGAAGGTGGGGAACTACTTGGTGTTGGGTGAATAAGGTTGTACAAGGCTAATAAAATCAATGAAAACAATATAAAAGGCAATATATACTTACTTGGGATCTTGAATAAGAATGTCAGTGTGAATGTAGTGGCCTGATATTGAGGTCAAGATTGACCTCGGGGTCATTGCATCAACTCCTTGAACCTTGGAGAAAGCTCAGAAAGCCTCCATGGAGGCACTATAGCATGGCTGTAAGCTATGGGTGACACCTGGGACAGAGGTTGTCATGGCTTCGTCGATCCCTCATTCCTCTATCACAGGAGAAGGGAGAAGAGATAGGCCTCGACCTACATGAAGATGGACAAGGTGTGTGGGCGACCACATGATGGCTATTTGAAGAGGAGAGGGCGATTTCAGGAAGTTGTCGAGTCTAGGTTCAACCGCCTCTCTATCACAGACATGGGGTGAACATGGAAGTTAGAGTTAAGGTGGCGAAGATGGAGGTTAGGGTTTGGTCGGGGAGTGGTGATGAATACCCATTCATTCACCTTTATTCCTCTATTTTATCTTTAAATCCTTAGTTTAATACATGCAATACATCTAACTTGTACTATTAACACACTTACTAATAGCCAATAAATAATAGATTAATATATGTATTTAAATAAAAAATAAAAGAATAAATAAGAAAAAGAAAAGAAAAAAGGAAGTAATGTAAATACTGACTGATACTAAACCCTGAGACCAAGTCAATATTGAATAGGTCGATAAGAACAAAGTAGGGGGAGATAAGAGCAAATTAACACAGACGAATATACACATAACCTAGAAACCCTTGGTATTCAAAATACTATGTATATTTAAATTTACCTAACTTTATCCACACACATACATACATTAAGTAAAGATGTTTTCAGCATGAAACATGTACACACAGATGTACATTGATCAATAGTTAACAAAAATCATGCATAGTGTACATGGTACACACAGATGAAAAAACTGCAAACAAAAATTCATTGATCAATATATCCTCCATATGAAATCAAAATTTATCAAACTCATTCCATTGTATTTAAAATTAAATTATCTATCTAATGAAGGTGGTATCATGTAAAATGGAGTTAAGATACAAAAGTCAGTTTCCTAGGGTACCCGTGTACTCAGGCATCTATATATAATATTATACTATTTGATTCTTTACATTTTTATGTTCTTTAAATTTTTAGATAATTTTATAAATTATATAAATCATATTAAAAATACAAACATAAATTAAAACTATTAAAAAATCTAAAATAAATAACGAAGTATAATACGTAGATGCACTACACCTGCAAAATGTATATATGTAATAATTGCATGCATAAACAAAATAATAAAAATAAAATAAAAAATGTGAATATATAATAAATGATACTGTAAATAAATAAAATATAAATATATAATAATATGCATATAAAATACAAAATAAATTGATATACACAAAACATAGGTATATATACCTATATTTACACGTAAAAATTACATATAATAAATAAGTCAATAAAAAATTAAAAAATCACCTAAAATAGTATATAAAATAAGAAACAACTTTCATGTTTTAAGAATTATTTAACAAAATCATATATATTTTATTTTATTTTCCATTTATTTCCAGTTTACCCTATTTTGTCTTCTAGTGTCCTACGTGGACCAATTACGAGGCAGCGACAACTAACCCAGGTCACCTGCCCCGTTCCCTCTTTGGACTGATCCTTAGAGTGATTTTTCCTCTTCTTCTCCAAATTCTCCTGCCCAATTCAGATCTTTTCTGCTCTGACTTCTTCATCAAATTTCTTTGCCATAGGCATCTTTCACACACATCGATGGGTTGCATCAGTTAACTCTTGTTTGTCTCGTAAACCCTAGGCAAAGGAGGGCACCCATTCAAAACCTTCCCCTATTTTTGAAATTTAATCTTTTCTCCATCGTAAACCCTAAGATCTAGTCAAGGAGTATGATCCTTGTGATAAGCAAAGAGCCTCATTGATCTGAGGCAAGGAGAAGGCGTTTGGAATCAGATGCAACCATCGTCAATGAGCTTCTAGTGGTATTCTGCTCCCAAGTCCTTTAACCAGGTGATATGCCTTATCTTTATCCCTTTCATTTCCTAGCATAGTTAGAAACTTAGGTTAGCCTTTATTTCGATTGGTTCTATCTTGAATAGCCTAAAATCCCAAAAAAAACTCTCGCTAGAGCTCTTGGATCCATCCATTGTCCCACCTGTTCTCGATTGTGATTCGACCCTCTGATCATCTTTACTCACTTCCCTCCTCATCGTCTATCATTTCGACCCATTTTCCACCCTTGATCTTCTAAAGATAAGGGAGAACATGTTTCCCTTCTCCATCGATTGTAGGAGACCTCCACCCCGACCATCTCCCCATTCGTTGGCTTAACCCTTGGGTCGAGGACCTTCATCTTTAAGCCCCGAGTTTTTTGGCATATATCGCATGTCCAGATGACTCCATTTGGGATGATTTCGACCCAAGAAACCAAGTCTCATGTCATCGAGCCATCTTCGACCTCTATGCATCGATCAGTGAGGCCTAGACCTTTTTGAGTCCAACAGTAGTGGAAGGCCTCCAGCTATATTTCGAGATAAACCCTAAACCCTTAGGTTTAATTTCCAGTATTAGAAATATTGATGAACTATTAATTAACATTCTAATTTAGTATAGTCGTCTAGATTTTAGATTACTATCTAAAATATATCCATCATAACTTTTTATGATAGGTCTATTCCAGAGTGTATGTTTATTTCCAACTTATTTAGAAATAAATAATGAATGTATTCTAATACCTAGGCTATCGAGACATTCTCTAAGACTAAGGGCTCTCCCACTGAAAATATGTAGTCTATCTATCCAACGATGATTGTTGCAATATATACATCAACTCTGTTGTGGATGACTACTAAGACATAAGATCAAAGTTTCCATTCTTCTAAAACATATGCGATCAATTACAAGTGTTATTAAAAAATAAGATACAGTTATCAAACTTTAATCTTATCTAATAAGTAAGTCGATTTCATTGATGATGTGTAGATGTAGAGTATGCTAATGTATTATTTGATTCCCTCTCTAGGGATTTTGGATAGTCCTAATAGTCATATTATACATATATCGACTTATTGCAGCATTGGCATTCATCCAACTCTTTGGATGTCATATGTATGGAAGTCACAGAAGTACAATCAACTCTTTGACTTTTCACATTACTTGGGTTCAACACATGCTTCCACTGCGCTTCCTTAATTTTAATATTTATACAAGCTTTATTCTATTCATACAATATAAATATCATGATGCCTCTTGAAAGACTTTAGTATAGATAGCGAATGATGACACTCATCCTATTTGCATGCATCTTAACTCTTAAAGACTTTGGTTTAGGTAGGTAGCCAAATATTTTGAGTACATCATCTCCTATGGAGCTACCATTATCCATAATGTAATATTCCATTTCATTCATGATTAAATGTGGATAGAACATATGTTTGTTAAAATATCTTCTTCAGTTTTATAAGGATTTTGACAATTACGATTACATTGATAAGATACTTCCAAAGAACATTTGATGAGAGATCAAGACTGTTGACACGCACAGACCATAGGTTGTTCTCCTTATTGTCTATTTAATTATCATTCCTCGTTATTATAAGGAAACTTGCACATCGCAATCACATACATTATGTGTCCAACTGCAAGTAATACATTTTGAATATGGATCCAATCCATGATACTTTACCAGTTAAGATTGAGTACAATTTTGAGTGGGGTTTAGTGAAGGTTATCTAAAATAAGATAATTTTTATAAATGTATTTTTCTTTGATTCAGTTTTTATATCAAAGTTGTCTTGCCTTTTAAACTCTGAAAGTCTATTACCTTATTCACTTTCAAAGCAAGAGATATACGTACCGTTTATCTCTAACAAGATCTGAGATCTCCTTTCTACCATTGTTACATCCTAATATTATGAGGAACTGCAACTCAGATAAAAGAAGCGAGAACTCATTCCTCCTTGCAAGTCCAACTTGCATTTTCCAATTCAATCTTTAACACCTGGGCCCACCACCGCTAAGGTGATGTTGACCCATTGTTAATTGAATACAATGTCAACATTAGTGGAACTTGCTATGCATAATCCAATATCACCTCAGTAATATAGAGAACCAATACTGGGGTCATTATGCATAAGGTCTTACTCTTTCGAGAAGAAAAGAGCCTGATCCATGTGCGCTTGTATGTAGGAGATATCACTTCGGACAGGCGCCTCCGACATACAATCCATGGCGACGGAACCTTCGCCTTAATGAGAGAACATAGATGTCATTTATGTGATCCTCCATATCCAATTCAAATTTTAATTGATCATTCTGACTCATATTCACATAATTAATTCTTTGAAGGGAATTAAATCTCTATTGATAATAGAGTGTTTATTTTAATTAGACTAACTAATTTAATAATATTAAATGAATTATCAATCCAATCAATCAACCACCCAATAATTAGGATTTTTCTTGATATTACCATTTAGTACATATTATTCTTGAGTTTTAGTAATTAGAGTACAATTTGATTTACTCATATCACCCTATCATTGAGATGGACCAAGCCAGATTGGACAAACAATGCTAACAAGGAGCACTTTCATTCCAAACGCAGAGAAGGATTCCAATTAAGTAACCCATTCGCATGTACACAACCTAGACATTGTCACCATAATGACTGAAGAATAATAATTGTTAGATAAATGTACTTGCGATTTTATCGATCATTCCTTTGATGACCGATATTATACTATATAGTAATTTCCCTGAAATCTTAGGCATCTTAAAACAATATTGAGATCTTAAATTTCTAATCATATCAATCAAACATATTTTGCATGTAAAAGTTGACCTACAACTATTGTAGGTTAAACTAGGATTTTGTTGCGAAATTTCATTTAATGGTGATTGATATTTAATCAAATATTTCAAAAGAAATATTAAACATTAATTAATAACTATAAATTCATAATTTCCTTGATCGATATTGAACGATAAACAAATTAATAAAATAATATTGATGATCTAATCATCACCCGACCTGTCTCCACTAAATATGGAATATCTAGGGCATACGGAGTCGGGATTGTGTGGAATAAATTCACATGGTTTTCTAATTTAATTCTCTACTTAACTAAATTATTAATTTCATGTTCATGATAAGAAAACAATAAGCAAAAATTAATTTCTTATAGATCCGTAGATACATGCAAAAATAATTTCACTACGGGAACTTTTCGAATTTTAATTCGTTCACTCTTGGTACCAACAATTATATGCTATTTTGGGAATATATTTAGACATTATAATTATATTTTATTATCTAAATAATTATTTTCAATTAGTGCATAAACATGATATTTTTCATTTTAGCGAAAAACATTTCCAAACGTGCATCATGTGCACATACCACGAGTCCCCTGAGCAACCGATATGCAAAATCATGTTCCCTTAGGGTTTGGATCATATACAAGACATTTGACCAAGTCTCTGATACCATTTTAAGGCTAGGGATTGGGCCTTATCACATCATGGAAGCATGAAGATTGCATCGAATACGATCTTGGGTAGCAATTCAAACTAGTCGCAAGAGGCGGTGAAATTTAAAAATTTTGCATAGATGAAACCACATGATTCGAGAACACTTATCAAATTGTGTCATCAAGACCACGAACAAGTAATTAGAATTATCTCTTGGAGCATGTTTGCGATCGCTAATCAATAAAGCAAGAGATTTTCCTGTCTCAAGTCCGATCCGACATAGAAGCACTTGCGGGCTCGTAGATGACATGCGAAGCTCTCACAATCCAAGTTGATGATCCGAGATTGGAATCTCCTAATTTTGCCTCATGAAATAAGGATCCTTCTTCATGATCAAGGAGCACCAAAGAAGGCGGATATCCACGAGCAATCGATCCGGCAGCACAATGGTGTTGTGATGATAATGGGGTCTTCTCCAACAACATGGTGGATGACCACTATATTGAGAGAGAGAAACTTGGAAGTGTATATGAGAATAAGAGAGAGAGAGATATAGATTTATTGCTATTACAATTATGTAGTAGAAAAGACTAGGGCTACCCTTCCTTTTATAGTAAATTGGATGGTAGAGATGCACTCCAAATTCAAATCAATTGTTGAGATTTTTTTACAACAATTTGCAACAACAATTAATTAATTTAAAATAAATTATATATGTTACAAATAATCTTATCATATTTAATTCCAATAAATCAATTGCTTATCATGAACAAAGTAGGACTACAAAATCCACCTTCCATGTAGGGGAAGGAGAAAGCCTGCTTCCCCATATAGAGCTTGGACGTCCATGCTCAAATTAGAGAGAGGTTTTCTCTCTCCTATTAGCATCTAATGCAATCTTATTACATTATATCTTTATTCATGAAATTAATTGCCAAAAATGATTTTGTAAATGATTTGTGACAATTGCAAACAAATCATTGACAATTATGAATAAAATTCAACCACTCAATAAAAATGTAAATTATATTTATAATTAATTGTCCAATGTCAATAAAATTCACATCAATATTTAATTTGTTAATTCTATTTACACTTAAATCTCTTCAACATATTATAAATAACATTTATAATATGTACAATTATTATGGATAATAATATCCACATTAATCACATCTTTAGTTAACTAAATCATATTTAATTACATGGATGTCAATTTTCAATTGTCCAAATAATACGAATCATATTCACATTATGATAATTAAATCATATTTAATTATCTTAGATAATTATTCTCAAGTGTCCAAATAATACGAATCATATTCATATCATTCATGATAATTATCATATTTAATTATCCATTTCCCATTGCTCAAATTCATTATCAATAATTAAATTATTCTTGAACTCTTTCATGAACAATGTGCTTTCTCCGCAGACATTTGGAGACTACATTCCATGTATAGTGACATGGATTGAGATCATATCTCAAATCCAGATCTTTAACCTCTCATAGATGTTTGATTGAATCAAATATCAATCTAATATTCTCATTGCATCCTAATCATATTCTGATAAATGTCTAATATTTGGACTAAGATTAGTTTACTTATCTCCTAAGAGGAGTTACTAAAATTCAAACATATTTCATCACTCCTGCAGAAATGGAACTATCATGGTTATACAGTTGTTTACGATCACATCACCTGTAAGTATTCCCAAAACCCTTACATCCTGCATATGGAAGATCTAGATTAAACCTGAAGTATTAGATCATATTTGAATTGTCTTCTTCAGAGTTTTATCATTAAGTTTCTCATCATATCATTGGGAGTTTGTATTGATTATATACTTTCCAAAACATATATCATACTGATGACCGGGATTTTGCGAGGGTTTAAAGTAGTCAACACAAGACGAGAACTACAATGTCGTTGAAGCGACCACTCACGAAACCTCAGTCAATCAACAATTAACCCACAATATAAATAAAGCAATGAATAGCAAAAATGTGGAGTTAAAATTTATTATAAGTCTACAATAAATGTGTATAGTGTGCAAGCATGTGTAGATGTCGAACTCAGGGAGCAATCGGTAGATTGCACGGTGTGATGCGTAAAAATTATTCTTTTTCCTCTTGTCCATTTATTATTTTTGTGGGTTTTTATTTTATATTTTTTTGTTTTAATTATATATATATATATTTATTTATTTCTAGTATTGTATTTCATATTTTCTTTTTATATTTTTATAACCTTTTATATTTCTTTTCCTTTTTAGTAAAGATAAATAATACATATAAGGATATATATGCCAAGTAGGATAATATAATATAAGTACCAATAAAAATAAATGAAATACAATATTTTTAGTTTTTCTATATTTTTATATTGTTTTTGTAATTTTTTAGGATTTTTGCTACTTTTTATGGATTTTTAAAGTAAAAAATATCCCAAATCAGTGATTAAATAATGGGAAGAAATTGAATTGGATATTAAAAATAGACAATTAAGTCCAAATTTATCTAAGTTAATTATAATAGATTTATATTTATATAAAGAAAATTATAAAATTGAAATAGAAATTTTTAGGATTTTGGGAATTTTATATTTTTTTGTGAAGGATTTTGGGGTTTTTCAATTTTTAACGATTTTCTTTTTCTATTTTTAGTGATTTTTTATCCGAAGGCTAAAAATATATAAATAAGCAACATGTAATTTTTTGGTATTTTTTTGAAACATTTTTCTATTTTTATGGTATTTTATACTATAGACAGAACAAAAATGGGCTCTTTTATATTTTTAATAAATGATTAAAATGCTCAAAAATGCAAAACAAAAATAAAGTGTGAAAGTGCATGCTCTCAAGCATCAAATCCTATTTTTTTTTATGATTTTAGGAGCATGGGTGCATTTTTTAATAAATGAAATCCAAGCACCAAATTTCATGAACTAGCAGGGGTATATACATAAATAAAGAAAAGTCTAGAGTCCAATCTGCAATTTTTACAAAAATATACAATGTGTTTTAAAATTTAATGGACTAAAATAATATAAAAAGCTACAGGGGCTTACATGCAAATTACGCAGCTTACGTGGGACGACACGTGAGCTAAGATAGACTGGACCCAAAAGAAAATATAATAAGTACAGGGGCATATATGCAAAATGTCCTTTTTTCTTTAAACTACACATTTTATTTACAGGACGTAATAATAAATACAAAAAGAGCAGGGCTAAAGTTGCAAATTACCCCTTCATGTGCTCCATCGAACGACTTAGCTTCATTAACTTATCCACTTGTCGACGCCACGCTGCACGATGTCGGTTCAGTGTTAAAGGGTCTGGATTAGGTATTCGAGGGATGATCGAATGGTGGAGGTGTTGCTTGATCCAATGGTTGTTGTACACCACCAAGATCACCTCCGCTAGCGGTCTTCCTTGACACAACATGTCCCAAACCGCTCCTGGATGGAACCTTGAATGTCTGATGACGTCAGAATGGCTCTGGAGTGCCGGTGTATCGCCGTGAGGCCTGGGAGAGTTAGCAGCCCGTGTAACTCAGTTCTTCCAAAGTCGACCACCCCAGGGGGTCCTTAGCCTCCCAGACCTACAGAGAAAACACAACAAGCAAAAAGAAGGTCTGGAGGACCTCGTTGGGTGGCAAGGGGTGAAAGGTGAAGCTTGGCAGAGGTCTCTGGTGGCGAGGCGGTGGAGGAGATCGGGACTCCAGATCCACGAGGTATCTGGGCTGAATGGAAGTTCTGGAATGAAGGGAGATGGTTGTGGACATTAATGAAGTTGGAAGGGTGTGTCAGAAACAAGCGGAGGCACAACGAACAAGTTTGCTAGAGAGAAGCTCCGACGAGCTACGAATTGGGTTTATAACGCTAAAACTAAGGTCTAATAACTAATATAAATGCCTAATTGAAAAGCAGGAATTAAAAGCTATCTAAAAAAAATAGAAAAGGCGCAGCTCATATCTGACTGGAGACTATGGAGCAGAGGTGGCCGGTGACAACCGTCTTGGTTGCACCTTCGCCCTCCTTCAGCCATCGTGGAGCTTTAGGGGACTCCCCCTGTCACAGGGATAAGCACTAGGCCGAAGTCGTATGGCTTTAAGGTTTGGAAGATGGCCAAAATGAAGGAGGAAGCAGGAGGTCGTTATTTATAAACATTAGGAGCACCCTTATTCAAGGATGAATCTGAATGAATCAATCGTATGTACGAGTAATCTAATGAGTCAGTGTGGATCCTGGAGTACCAAGGAGCATGATCGATGAAAGGCTTGAGGACGATGGATGTGTGGATCAAGGGGAAAAGTGGAAGAAAAGACGGGAAAAGATGGTTCTGACAAGTCAGAAGCCTTGGAGGAGGAGTTGACGGGCGTCAACAAAAAGAAGGCTCTGATTGGTCCACGCGAGCTCACTATAGGACAAAACTGAATATTTATTCGAAATTAATCATTTAAAAATATTAAATGATTTTATTAATTTTTTTTTATAAAATAAGAAAATATCTATTATTTTATGTAGTATTTTATTATGATTTTTATTTATTTTTTTTGAGGTTATTTATTAGTAGTTAAATTTTATGGGTGTATTTATAGGTATATTCATCTATGTTTCTGGCTATTTTATTTTTATTTTGTGCATTTTATTTTTATAATTCTATTATTTTGTATATTTATAACTAATTTTTAGATGTATAAATATATTTTCATTATATTTTTATGATGATATTTGTATACATAAATAAATAGGGGTATATATTATATAGGTATAAATACATGTATTTTATCTATGAATTTGGTTATTATTTTTTTTTGATTTATTATCTTCAATTTTCTGTTAGTTTTATATTTTTGCTAAAGTATAAATAATATTTACAAGAGTAGAAAAATATGAATAAATAATGAAAGAATGGATTTCACTTTTATTTATTTACAAGTAGTAACATAGGTATTTTTAAATATATTTTATAAGCCCATTTTATTTTAATGTTTTTTTGGTGATTTTATTCTGATTTTAATATGTACATATATTATAAATAATACTTACAAAATTATAAAAATATAAAATTGTAAAATAATAAAGAATGAATAAAATGAATATTTTATTTGGGTATACTATACAATGAGGGTCCAACACCTAACTTTCACATCTTAACTCCAAAAAATATGAAACACCTCCAATAAATAGCTTATTAAAAGTTATATACAATTAGAGGTGATTTTGATACATTTTGAGTTTTTATCTGGAAGATATGTGTCTATAAAGTTGAGATTCTAGCTTTTATACTATATATAAAAAGTACAATGTGTATTATTTTTTATAAACTCAAATTTATATTTTTATTTACATTATTATCTACAACTTTCATGTACAAAGTTTCTTTATTTGATGAGTAAATAATACAGAATGAAATGGGTGTCAAAATGAATTATTGGGGAATAAATAATTGTCATTTTTATTGTATTTATAGCCCTTATCTCCCCCTACTTTATTCCTTGTCGACCAATTCAATTCTTAACTTGGTCTTGAGGTTTAAGGTCATAAAATACCTTTGATATTTTATTCAAATTCTTTTCTTCTCTTTATTCTATAATTTTGATATTAAGATAATATTTTATATACAATAAATGCAATAAACAATTAATGCTAATATGTACAAAAGAATGCTATTTACATGCATTAGCTAGGTTTTTAAGGCCAAAATGATATAATAAAGGTGATGAAATGGAGATTCATCATCCCCTATACTTGCCTTTTCTAGTCCCTAGCAAACACTTATACAATAAGTACAAAAGAGTAAAGAAGAAAAGAAAAAGAAAGAATAAATAGAATTAAGTGACTTAGAAAAAATAGACGCAAGTGAAAGGTGCAAGTGTCCAAGTTAGGTCATGGGCGATAAGAGTCATGTGTGCGTCTCGAAAAAGTTCTAATTAGTCAGTTGAGGTGCATTGAACCTAGTCCCAAGTCTCAAAGAATTAACTCTGAATAGACCTGAAGTACCTTAAATCTAGTTCCCATAAAGGTTCTTGTGAAGTTAGGTGCACTAAGGTCCAACCGAGCTCCAATCTTTGACTTTACTTAGACTAGTTTAAACATCAAGCTCAATCCGAAAAAAATGCAAATGCTATGTAGAATGCAAAAAAATGATGCAACATTTCATAAAGAATTTAAAAATACAAAGACTGTACACGAAAATATGTGTAGTTATTTACAAGGGCATGCCTCCTTTTATTTACAAGAATTAAAAGTTTAAAGAATTTACATAGTAAACTATTATTTATATGTGTATATGTACAATTGGGAAAGAATTTCATTTTATTTTATTAATTTTAAATTGATGCATATATTCCTCAAACTTATTTGAAAATAATTTTGAAAACTATTGTACAAATTAATTTTTGCAAATATTTACACACATTGAAAGCCATTTTGCAAAGTTTTTTCAAACAGTATATAATTTTTCAAAATATTTTTATAACCATTTTCAAAACTATTTGTAAATAGGTTTTCAAAACATTTTATTTCACACAAAGGAAAGAATTTTACAAATCAAAACATTTTTACAATGGTTGAAAACATTTTACAAAAAGTTTTCCAAACCGGTCAAACAATTTTTCAAATCATTTTGCAAAAATATTTTAAACCTGATTTATTAATCGGTATATACAAAAAGATTTTGAGGAATAGTATGCATCTTTTATTAAGTGAATTGTATAGGTACGAATAGTATTTTAGCCATCTTTATTAAAAATATGAAAGTACGAGTTACGTCTAAAGTATATACAAAGTATATACGACCCCCTATATTTAGTTTGAGCTATGTCCTCATAGATCGAAAAGAAAAAGAGAAGACATAACTCATACTGAGTATAGTAAAGTCTAAATAATAAATCATAAATGAATAAAGAAATAAATGAGAAGTCAACCATCCCCCATATACTTAGGATAAAATAATCCAAAGTATAGCAGGTTGTGTTGTACATGAAAGGAGGGCAAGGGTGGGAATGAACAGATCACAGCTCGGTTTGTCTCCCCCTGTACTTAGGGTGAGATATCCCTAAGTATAATAGAGAAAATCAACAAAAGAGGAGATAATGAAGGGGATCAAAAAATGAAAGAACTCAGGGAGCACCCCCCCCCAATACTTTGGACAAAGTTTGTCCTAAGTATGGAAGGCTGACAAAAAAGGGGAGACACATTTTCTGTAAAAAAAGAAAAAGGAAAAAGAAAGAGGAAAAGTCAGATCAAGATAGAAGAAGAGATCGTCAAGAATGTACATATAACTCCCCCTATACTTAGGGTAAAAGAGCCCTAAGTATAGGAAACAACAAGAGTGGTGAAACAGAATGGTGAAAGAATAACATGGGGTGTGTCCACCCCTATACTTAGGACAAAGTACATCCTATGTATAGACACACATATATGGCAAATGATCTGGGGTACACACGACATACCGGAGAAAGGAGTATAAGACAAAACACGTATATACCACAAGTACAGACTGGTGAAGTACAAGACGGTATCTGGTAAGCGAATATCGTACTCTCATCATCGTCTCCCTGTGAGAATGGTGACGCGGCCAGAAAGAGAAAGATACCTTTTAGGCAATCAAGTGGGTGTCAGCTACTGGGGAAAAGAGATCGAAAACTCGTCCTGGAACTGGTAGTAAGAAGTAGATCATCGACTCATAAGAACAGAGTGGAGGATCAAAGATGATACTGTAATACATGAAGGAGGAAGGAACTTCAGTCATATTCCTCCAAGCCAATCATGGTCTCATGAAGGTTTGAAAAGTGAACAACAAGAGACTCTCTACACAGCCTGGTATCTGGTGAACATAAGGTCAAAAAATTGCAGGGATACACCGAACACTACAAGACATGGCTCAACCCGACGAGGGTCCTCAAGGAGAGCAGACTCAGATGAGTCAGAGATCTCAAAATAAGCATAAGACTCGATTTCGTGCCTCATCAGAAAGGAGACTCCATAAGTAAATTCGAGTACTACAACATGTTGTATCCTCCCGCAGACAACTCTCAGAGAGTGATACATACTAGGTAATGAATAGTTAGAAAATAGCTCACCCCTGCGAGGGTCATCAAGGAAAGCAAACTCAAAGGAGTCAGATCCATCAGATGGATCATCAGACCCGGTATCAGTAGGCAACAGGTCGGCTACCAAAAAAAGAGACTGAATGATCGAAAAAGTGTGGCAGCATCTCGTAGATAACCCTCGGGGAGCATACAACCAACTAAGCAAGGAATAATTAGAGGAAGATGGCTCATCCTTGCGAGAACCGTGAAGAAAAGCAGACTCAAAGGAGTCCAGATAAATTGTTCCTGTGCTCTGATAGATTGGATACATAACAAAGCAGTGAGACCGAAAGCATATATCTGATGACTTGATTCCGTGCTCCAACAAGATGGTAGCGCAAGCAGTGAGTGAAACCAATCGTAAAGGAAGAATTGTGTTCTCCTGCAGATAAACCTCTGGGAGTAATACAAACTAAGTCAATGAAGATCATGGGATTGCTGGCATCAAGTCTCAGGTCCTCAAAATAGTCAATAAATTATCAATAAGAGGGCATAAGATAATGGGAGGGATGAAAGACAATCAGGACAGTTGCAATGTGTCCCTCAAGTCAATCAAATTAGCTGATATGGATCTAGATGTAGAAAGAAATCCTTTAAGTGCCACAGGTGGATGAGAGAGTTAGGAGATCGAGGATGGCTTAGTCAAAAAGATGAGTGAAATCATGTGGGTCCCCAGCACTGTCGCTTTGAAGCACTGAAAGAGATAGTACATCAGCGTCTGAATCAGGATGGATTGAACCATAGAAAAGATCAAACAGTTAGCACTCATGGTACCACCATCAAGTCATCGGGAATCAATCACATCCTCAATCCGGTGTGCGAGATCAGAAATCCTCAAATAAGAATCACACCTACGATCATGCAATCATCGAAATCCTCAAAAGTCTCTATGCACAGATCCAAAGTTATATCCATCAAAGGTAGAACACCAATCTTTGCATCCTCAAACTTTCCTAGCTTACTCAAATTATCAATTTATTCCGAAAACCTCAATTTGGGCCTCGTCTAATACCACAAAAATCTGGAGTGAAAGAAGAGATGATACAGAGGGGACGAGTAGGGTGGGCGAGATGAAAGTGGATATAGATAAAATTGTGATTCAAGGAGAGGGTCTCCTTGAACCGAACCAGAGGTAGGGTGATATGGGTGAATAGAAAGCCGCAAAATCTGGCAAAGACAATAAAGATCAAGACCCGATATTACGACAGATATGCAAATGAGGAAGTATATAAACAAGAGAGGGAGAAGGACTCAATGATAAAAAATTGCACATACTCATGGAATTGAAAATTCCAAGAGAGATAAAACGTAGATGGACTCAAAATCACAGTCAAAGTACAAAGCAAACCCCCATTTCACCTACTCACACAATGAAGACCAGAGATGGTGGTCTTTTATCTTTCCAATCTTAGAGTTAGGTGATCATCAAAAGGTTGTACAAACACAAGGATAGGCCTGGGACTGGCGCACTAATCCTTAGCGTGTATGTAGGAAGAAAATGCACATACAATATGGGGGCCACTCTCCTTAAGTCAATGAATCCATTACATTTTATTTTTAAGGTCCAATAAAGTTAGTGGTCCTAATTCCATTTTGGTCGTCACTTTTTTTGATATTTTTCAATGCACATGCCTAACGATGTTTTTAGTTATATTTAACATCCTACGTGGTCAAAATCAGAGGGAGAAGGATGGAAAAGCCATGCAAGTCGGAAATCAATGATGCATGCAAAGTCAGAAGACTTACAGTGCTTCCCCGCTCTCTCCATGCGGGATTCATAACGGAATTGAAAGCTACACTATATGCAATGCAAGCCGATGAAATCACCCTAGATGGGACATTACTATTATCCTGAAGCATAAAATGTAAACTACTCAGAAATGAGATTCAAAAGTTCGGTCTCTAAAGTGAATCGGTGTCCGCCACAAGGGATCCTGCAAGCGTTGTATATCACTTCTCTCGGCGCTTGATCTCAAGTCTAAATAACTGACAATTTAATATTTTGATAGGTCCAGACATAGAATATAGGCACATGCAATGATTGATTAAGTGTTTGGACCTAATCTATCGTCAAGCAATTCTACAACTAGGGCTCAATCACACAAATCAAAGAAAATAAAAAACTGAAAAACAAATGAAAAGAAAAGCGACATAAATGCAAGAAAATCGACGAGGCCCCCAAGTGAACAATTCCTCGAGAATTGGACCTCGTGAAGTGCGGTGGTGTCCTTAGATTCATGTATTATTACAACAAGTAATCTCTCTCTCACTCACATAAATTACAAAAATAAATACAACAAAAATGCAAGTGTGGTTGTCTCCCAAAAAATATTTTTAGTGTCCTTTGATGCTCTCTCCTGTCGCCTAGCGTAGAATAGCCGACTCCTCTTCCCAATGTTGCACAGAATCACCTAGGTGATCCTCCTTGATCCGTGGTCTCTCACATCAAAGTCAATCAAAGAAGTCAGAACATTCATAAATAATGATCAATTAATAAGGAAAATAAATAAACAAATTAACAAGTATTGATAAGAGCAAATGATTACGCATAGACAATCTATGTGGCGTTCCTCCCCCGCAACGGCGCCATTTGATGATTGAGATTTTGCGAGGGTCTAAATTAGTCTACACAAGGCGAGAACTACAGTGTCGCTAAAGCGATCACTCACGATACCTCAGTCAATCAACAATTAACCCATAATATAAATAAAGCAATGAATAGAAAACACGTGGAGTTAAACTATATTATAACTCTACAACAAATGTGTATAGTGTGCAAGCATGTGTAGAGGTCAAACTCAAGGAGCAAACAGTAGATTGTGTGAAGTGATGCGCAAAAATTATTCTTTTTTCCTCTTGTCCATTTATTGTTTTTGTGGATTTTTTATTTTATATTTTTTTATTTTATATTTATATATTTTTATTATGTTTTTAATTTTCTATTGTATATTCTCTTTTTATATTTTATATTTTTTATATTTCTTTTTCTTTTTCTTTTTATTAAAGATATGTAATACAAATAAGGCTATATATGCTAAGTACGATAATATAGTTATAAATACTAATAAAAATAAATAAAATATAGAAAATACATTTTTTATAGGTTTTTTAAATTTTTATAATGTTATTGTAATTTTACAGGAATGTTTATTAATTTTTATGGATTTTTAAAGTAAAAATATCCCAAATCAGGGATTAAATAATGGGCTGAAATTGAATTGCATATCAAAAATAGCAAATTAAGTCCAAAATTATCCAATAAATTTTAATAGATAAACATTTGTATAAAGAAAATTATAATATAGAAATACAACTTTCTAGGATTTTTTGGATTTTATATATTTTTATGAAAGATTTTGGGGATTTCAAATTTAAGGGTTTTCTTTTTATATTTTTAGTGATTTTTATCTGAAGACCAAAAATATATAAATAAGCAACATATTTTTTTTTTATTTTTCAGAAACGTTTTTCTATTTTTTGGTATTTTATAATGTAGACAAATAAAAATGGGCTCCTTTTGATTTTTTTATAGATGTTTAACATGCTCAAAATTGTAATACAAAAATATAGAATGAAAGTGCATGCTCCCAGGAATCTAACCCTATTTTTGCATGATTTTAGGAGTAAGGTGTTATTTTTAATAAATGAAATCCATGCAGTAAAATTCAAGAAATAACAGAGGCATATATGTAAATAAAATAAAGTCTAGAGGCCAATCTACAATTTTCACAAAATATACAACATATTTTAAAATTTAATGGATTAAAAATAAATATAAAAATCTGTAGGGGCATACATGAAAATTACCCAGCTGATGAATCCCTGATGCTCATTCTTTATTCTTTTATTTTAGCTATTTATCTTGGAAAAACATCATGTAAATAGGTGTAAATACAATAACATAGCAATCAGCATGCATATGTTAATATTGCATAATTAGCATGTATTTGTGCAAAAATAAAAGAATAAAGGAAAGAAAAAGTAAGGAGGCATTTAGAATAAATACAGAGTGTTCTGAACCCCAAGAGAAGGTCAACCCTTGACCTGATCGCAAACTAAAATAAGTAGAGAGAGAGAGATATAGCCTACTCTATGTTGTATATATAACATATGTATATAAATAAATATTTTTGATAAAATAGAAATAAAATATTCTTTTCACCTCCTTGTATTATTCCTAAAAATAAAACAAAAAATAAAAAATAGAAAAATGAAATAAAATTTAAAATAAAAATAAAATCCTCCTTACTTGTACAAAATACATGTATATATGTCACTTCCCTTATTTAATCTATACATGTAAATAAATCATAAAAATAAAATAAAGATTATTTTTTACTTCTAAAATTATGTTGAAAATAAATAAAATATAAATTTGTGGATAAAATAATAAAATAAAAATACTTGTACAAAAATACATGTATATAATACTCTATACTGTTTATACACTAATTTATTTTTCATAAAAATAATTAAAAATCAATGAAAAATCCTTGAAAAATATAACATTTTTAATTTTATTCATTTTTTCATTTAAATTCATTTATTTTTTAATGTAATTATCTTTATTTTTCTCTTCTATTTTGTCCTGCAGCGTAGCTTACACCCCTTCTGATTGGGCTACGTCAAGGATGTTGATCCAGGTCAACATCGCCTCCCTAGGCTTACCCGACCTGACTCGCTTCACCGGACTTCCTTCTCCCTTCCAGCCACCTCTCGCCCTGATTTCTCGCCTGTTGCTTCTCCTAGGATCCGTGATCCTCGCGGATCCTTAGGAAGGCGCGGATCTTCCTAGGGTTGTGTACTACCGCTCGATCTTTGGAGGCACCTGGAGTATGCTATATAAGCTCGCCTTCACTTCCCATCGTCGCAGCTCGTGCCTTGCCCCTTCTCTCATCCCTAGGTGTCTTCAGTGGAGTGATAGCAATTGGAGGGTGCCTTTGGATCGGGTTTTGGTGGCTTGAAGCAGCAACTCAGCTACGTAGCTGAAAAGCTCCGCGGCGTTTAGCCTCCCGACCTCTCGCAATGAGGACGAGGCAACGACTCCAACTCCCATCTTCGTTGGAAGTTCCTAAGTTCATCCAGACCCTCAGGTACTACCCATTTCACTCCCATTTCCCATTCTGATTCAATTTATTCCATTCTGCTCCGCTTACGTTCATATACTTAGTCTACCAGGTCGGAGCCTCATCTCCCCCTCACATCCATACTGATCAATCCCTCGATTAGCGCCTCACCTTCCCTCGCTACCTATCCATCTCGAATCGGGCTCATATGAGCACGATGGAGCTCGATCTCCATCCTCCCTGTACGTCGGAGATAAACCACCCTCCTCATCGCTGCTTCCCTTATCCTTTGTAGCAATAACTCGGGTCAGAGCGTAGCCCTGAACCACCTCTTCCTTTCGCAGGTACCCGCACGTGAAAAAGGACCCTTCTGAGATGCTCACTACCCCGACGGAGTAGCTCCAGGTGGAGGTCCTCCGACCAACCCATCTGACCGCTCGATTATCCATCAAAACCTCCCTCTTGACGCCATGTTGTTCCGCGACTGCACCGGACTATTTGGGAGCCTCATCAGTAGTGTGGATCATCTCCCACACCCGGTCGAAGTTCGGCTGGGACTTGTTCTTCCAGACTTATCCTCCACCCTACGATCCGGTCAGGAGACCCACTTTCTATCAGAGCCACCGGACGACAGCCCCCTGCGGACCGTTGGATCAGCCTTTGCAAGCGTCATCTGACGCGCACGTCCCTGACCAAATCTACATCGTCAAATACTTTCCAGGAGAGGATTAGAACCATCAGGACCCCCACGCACCACACACGTGCCCTGAAGGGTATATTGTTTTTTTAGACTCGTGTTTTTATGCTTTGTTGTTTAGTTCATTAAACAAACCTGTAGTTCAGATATTTTGCATATGGACCCTTTATATTTCCCGTATTTGCACTTCAGTCTATTTTTAGTGAACTCGCGTGCCATCCCACATGGAATTGTGGTGTATTTGTACAATTTACCCTGAAACTCTGCTATTTGAATGAAATATTTCTGATATTTGCATATATGCCCCTAAGTGTGGTTCATTAAGCATGTACGTGAATATATTGAATAAACTGCAAGATTCACCCCAAGCTTTTTTGTATGTTATCGTTTGGCCTAGAAACTTTGAATAATTAAATTTGAGTCCCTACCTGCTGTGTTTTTTCTTTTTAATCAAATAATTACCAAATTAACTCAAAAAATCCCACAAAAATTATTATTAGCTCCTTCGAACACGTAATATTTATGGTGATTTTTGCGAATTAATTTAGTTTTTTTGAAATTTTTTAAAATTAAAAATAATTAAAAATTGATCTATCTATGTTCTAAAATAAAAAAAATTCAAAAATTGTTTTAAAAATTATAAAAAAAATTAGTGTGTGCATGTCTTTGTGTGTTTTAATTCCAGTACCATTTTTGTTGCATTATCCCTTATAAAGACCCTAAAAAGCTAAAAACTCTAAAAAACGTATAAAAATAATTAAAATTCCTAAACAAATAGAATTTCAGTTCCTTTAGTTAGATATTTTATTTACTTTTTTATTAAAATCAGAACCAGGACATTAGGGTATTTTTAGTATTTTAAACTTGCCTTTCGGTCCAGGATGTATACTACTTTCTTTTCTTGCCTTTGTTTGATTTTAATAAAATAATATAAAAATTAGAAAAATCGCATAAAATTACCAAAAACATCTGAATATTTGACAATTTTAAAAATATTTTTGTTTCTAATTTTGAGCCTTTTTGACCCTTAATAAAAATTGTTGAAGCTTGCTTGTTCCTTATTTCTTTCTCTTGTTTTCTTATTTTGAAAATATAAAAAATTGCAAACTAAAAATAAATAAAGATCAGCTTTTATTTCTCTAATTAGGATTACTTTGTAGGTTTCACTCGTGCTCCTTGTATTCAACCCTGGTCGCTATACCAGGTTAAATAATAACGAAGACTGTTAACATTGAATTTTTGCTTTGATTGTCTTATTTGTGTGGTCTTGATTTTTCTTATTGAGCTATGGCCTATTGATTGGGGTCGCAATGACCCGTTATTATTCTTGATACTTAACCCTGACCAATAGGAAGCTCGTCAGAAGGGTGTCGTTGTTGTTGAGCACAGCTTAGTAGTCTTTTCAGATTTTTCTGCTTATCTTTATCTCTATTTGTTACAACGGTTTTCTGACCTGCAATCTATTTCTCTTTTCGTGTGAGGAACCGCTCGGGGATACTTTGGAGGAGACAAGTGCTCTTGGAGGAGCAGGAGTAGCAGGTGACAGTTGTAGTTTTTAGAGAACAGATTAGCTTAGTTTAGTTTATTTCCACCACATTATTTTTCTATTATTGTTGTACTAATACAGGACCACTTAGACACTCTTCTGAACACTTGGAATATTAAAGTTTATTTTGTCCAGCATCGGTGTGCTCGGGGGACATCACCGTGGTTTTTCATCGGTTTGGTTTTCTCCGTCCTTTTTCTATTTTATTCCCGAAGATTTTGGCCCTTGGATTTAGGATTTTCTCTTGATTGTGACGTAAATAATTAAGGCTCAATCCCTAATAGACTGCTTACACCTATAGATTCATAATTGGACCTTAATAATAATTCATAATAAAAAGTTAATCTGATTGAATGAGAGGTCACGTGCCGCTAGAGGCCGCATACAACGAGTGCAGGATCTGTTGTGGCAGACACTAATTGGCATCCGAGACCAAACATCAACCTCTCTCTGTAATCAGTTAACTACAGTTCTTCACGATTATTAGAAATTTCACATCTAAGGTCGTTTTCTTCTTGCACCATTTAGATTAGTTTACATTTCTGCCTTTAAATTTATGCCCGGATCACCCTGCATGTAGAGTGTTGGAGTCAGGTACACCATTCTTACTTTGCATGCATCATAGTGTTTATCGCACATCGACTTTTTCGACTTCTCCCACCATTTTTGGACTTGAAATAATCAGGAGATCGAAAAATTCAATAGGTGTTTGTTTGTTATTAAAAAAATACCTAAAAAGAAAAATCATAAAATTGGGACTGGTAATACAAACTTGATCTTAAAAGACACTTCACATAAAAATCTATCTTGGTAGAGTCATCCCATCCTTATTTGGTTTGGTTGAGCGAAAGAGTGACCCGCACACTAGGCTAGAGACAAACCTGAACTCTTGTTAGAATACTGGTCTTGGGGTTAGTCGTTCTCTAGTGAGGATCTCCCCGGTCTCCAGTAAAGTGATGAATCCATGATTCATTAACTTTTCTGTCGCATTTTGTCTTAAAACCCTTAACAAATGCATGTAAATATCCATTAATTCTCATCTTTTAACTAATCATCATTCATGTATAAATATTCATTTTTAACCATCAAAATCATGTAAATAAATAAAGAACAAGAAAAGAAAGAAACGGCAGATTGAATATATATAAATATATACAATATGACTTAAAATATAAATATAGCTGTAAGATATATTTATAACCCAACCCCGAGACCAAGTTAGCATGGATTGGTCGACAAACCGAAAAGTAGGGAGAGATAAGGAAAGAAAACCTAAAAAAATAAATTAACACACACATATACACCCTCTACTATTTATACAATAAATACAAAACTTCAAAGATTTTTAATTATTCCATATGAACATATTTTTCACCAAACTCTTATCCTAATTATTCCTAAAAATATATATAAAAATATAAAAATAAGTTAAAAATATTACCCTGTATATATGCCAAGAAACTCAGCCTGTAAATTGTCAAAATCTCAACTTCCGAACATCATAACTTCCTCATACGAACTCCAATTTCACTCTACTCACTTTTAATGTTCATAAAATAATATTCTCTAATTAATAAAGGTGGTTTCATCGAATTCGAAGTCCGTTTGCAAAAAGTCGATTTTGGGACCAAAAGACAATGGGGTTTCTGGGCTATTTATTTTATGTAACACACTTTATATATAGTTTTCTTAATTTTATAATTTTTAAATAATTTCATGATCTTGAAGATTCACCCTAAATTATTTCATAATTTTTGGACCTTATTTATTATTTTAATAAAATCAAAAACATTAAAATATAGGTATAAATGAACTAGAGAACTTATACCTCTATTTATTAAATTATGCAAATTAACTTATTAAAATCTATAAAAATTCACATACACCTTATTTAATATTCTAATAATTAAGAAAATATAAAATTAAATTTTAAGTATTTATTTATAAAATTAAAAATATAATACCTATTTATAAATACATATTTATTAATATAATATTTATATCTTGATTAATATTTATTATTTATCAAAAGTATTTATTCCATAAAATAGAAAATTAATTTATTCACATTTCATGTATTTATAACTATTTAAAATAAAGTTATTTATTATTTAATATTGTATTTACATTGAATTTCAGCTTCTGGGCCAACCAGGTGCTGACACTTGTCAACACCTGGGATCATCTTCTTCAAGAATCAGTTGGCCCGACTTCTGCACTGACCAGCCGACTTCCATGAATTCTCCCGCGCAACCTTTAACCTCTCCAGCCAATCTAAGTCGTTGATCTTCATCTCCTAACTACCCTCTTCAACGCCAGCCATTGATCTAGGCTTGGAGCCCAAGCAATCCCATCTATATAAGCCCCTAAACCTCCTCCATCGCCAACCAACTTTTCTAACCACCTGAGCTCCAGCTTCAGGCTACACGACCCCCAACTTCTTAGCCTTATTCCGACCATCCTGCGGTGGTGACAGCACCTTGGAGAAGCCCGCTAGGAGGAGGAGACGTCGGAGGAGGTTCCAGGGCGATCACTTCGCCTTGCATCGCCGCCCAGCGCGCGTGGAGCTCTGGCTAAGGTCGACCGTCGAGCGACCCATTCCCAGGTAATACACCTTGGAACCCTAGACCTACTCACTCCATTTCTCAGTTTTGTTTCTCGATTTGCATGCGTCGATTAGCAACGCTAATCCATGATTTAGCTCGCTTAATCATCTAGGATCGACGCCCAACCGATTACCACGTTCAAACCAATTCAAATCTCATTCGAATCGCACTTCAATCCATCACCATTTTCACGCGTTTTGTAGTTCTTCTGGAAACTGGATTTTTTGCCATGTTTTGATCTTGTAACCTCCAATTCATAGGCCGATTCCTTGAGAATCGATCATAAAAATCTTTTATTTGCAGATCAAACTATCTTTAGGAGCATTTGCCCAACATCTGGAAGCCTTGCTCATCGTTAAAATCCACTTCGAAGAGGAGACGCCAGAACTAAAACAACCTACAGGTGCCGAGATCGTCTTCTTCCTAAAGCTTCCACCGCCGCTCGGAGTCGCCGCCGACCGCCCCCTACCGCTGGCGAGCTCGAGGGGTGGAGGAGCCACCCCTCTGGCCCCGCCGGAGTGCCAAAGAACCCATCGATCGACTGGGAAAAAGTGGGGAAGGAGCGCTCGTGACCAGGCTCTAACAGAACCAAGAACAGTTCAAGAACAAGGGAGTTATAGGTGCGCGACACGTGGCACCCGTGCAACCGTTGATCCGAGTATGAGAGCTTCTAATCCTAGTCGTCAGTGGCGAAACGGTGGGAATTTTGCACACTCAACCGAGCAGGTTTCCAGATATTAATTTCCACTCCCCAAAGTTTCCAGAATTACATTTAGGTCCCTCCGCAGGGACGTAAATGTAAAGATTTGTATATTTTTCTTACAAAACAGTCCCTGAAGACCTCTTTGGAAACATTTTAAATACTTTTTTACGCTTATGCCCCTGAGCTGTAGGGGTTGTTTTGACCTCGTTTGACCTTCTTTCTTGACGATTTTTTAGGGTAGTTACACAACTATCCCATCTACCTAGTATTAAGTTTTCGTGAGATTTTGTCTTTCATCGTGTTTTGATTCTTCGAATATCGTCTCGTTTTGTTTTGGTTTCTTGTGTTGTTCGAGCTCGATGTTCGACCCGCATTCACCCTACTATATTTTACCACCTATATAATATCCACCTATTATATAATAAATAAACATTTTTGAAAAATATCCCTTTTTGAAAATTAAATAAAAATTTGAAAAGAATAAAATCAAATAAAAAATAAAAATAAAAATCAATAAAAAGGATTTCTTGACTTGATAACTTTGAGAAGAGATAAAAAAAATAGAATTACAAAGATAAACCTGAGAGAATCAAAGGATTCTATTCTGCCTCCTTGAGTTCGACCCAGGAACACTTGCCAGGTTAAAAATTTAGTGTAGGTTTCCGAAGGAAAACTGAATTTGTTAGATAAGTTGAGATCGTTTTCTTGTTTCGCGTTTTTTCTACATCGACCGTGTTTTTTTTCGCTTATCGGCTTTCTGCGATTTTCTAGATGATTGTTTAGGATTTTTGACTCTATCTGATTGCGCCCGCGTTGTTAGTCTTAGGATCCGCAACCTAGGTGCTTGCTTTTAGGGTTTTTATAAAAAAAGAAAAAAACCAAAAAAAATTACAAAACCGCAAAAACTAAAATCGGGACTGCTAATCCTATCTGCTCTAAAAGCCGTAAAACGACTCAATTGATTTGGGAGAGTAATCCCCGCACACTTCTCAGAGTGCGTGAGCTAGAGAGCCGACCCATAAGGATAGAGCCCAAACCCCGTATTTCTCGTGAAATACTACTGGGTTCATACACCTGATCACTGTTCCTCAGTGGGTAAGCTCGGGTAGCCGAAAACAGTCCGGGTTTACTTAGCAGAGTGGGAGGTTTAGAGGACACTGCACAAGGCTCTGTCCTCAAGTAACACGGGTAGCCGGAAACGATCCGTACTTACTCCCATATTGGCTGAGCACGAGTGGTCTCTTGTAAGGATACAGGCCAGTGTTTCAGAGAAACAATCGCGCACCTATTGGCTTGCTCAGCCCGCGATAATCAAAAAACTTGTTTGCTAAACACAACCCTAAAATCGAAAAGATAAAAAAGACCGAACTGTTACGGTCTTCATCGGGTTGAGTTGGTGAACACGGGGTTTGCTTTGTGTTTGCTTGCGGGGCGTGAGTTTCCACGGCTTTCACATTTCTCTCTCTCACTTGAATCGTAAACGTGCTCTCCCGACAATTTCTCTTGACATCGAAGATGACGTCTCGACGGCTTTTCGGCTCAGACTCTGTGAGCTTTCGACCGTCCACCGTCGAGCGTATATCTTCACAAGCTCGGGATGACCCTCTTCCCGAGTTGGTCCCATAAGATCTCGAGGCGAGTCAGACCCAGACTCCCTCGCCTCCTGGCCAGACTATTGAGGCAGACCCTCGCCTCAATACATCATCTAGATCTCTCGCATACTTTTCGCTGAGTTCTTACGAGAGTTTTCATTTCATAGACAATCAGATGGCTCGCAGCAAAGGACCAGCAGCAGATGAGAGGCCACCAGCTTGGGAGCAACATGAAGGAAGGCCAGACGCAGATGTTACAACTGGCATTCTCGATAAACTTCAGCAGATGAATTTACAGATTCAAGAACAGTTTAGAGTTCAAACTGAACTGCAGGCTGAATTAGCCGTGCTGAGAGCAGGGGTCGGGAACCAGTTACCGCCTGCAGTTCCCGCGACTTTACGGGACGAGTATGACCCGGGCGCAAGAACGCTTCACCATTGGATTCGGCTACCGTCGAATCAAGGGCCATACGAACTCAGACCGTCCTTCATCTCTTTGCTTCCCAAATACTATGGGAATGCCGCAGAGGAGCCGTTCACATTTTTACAGCAGTTTGAGATGATTTGCGGAACGGCTTGTTATCCAGGAGTGATGCAGGAGGCCGTACGCCTCAAGGCCTTTCCCTTTGCCTTAGCCGATAAGGCCCTTTATTGGCTGAGTCATCTGGGGAGAGAAATCTCTACATGGGACGATCTGAAGTCCACCTTCCTGCGAAAATATTTTCCTCTGGGAAGGACATACATGATGAGGAGCCATATCTCCAACTTTACGCAATTGCCGCACAAATCATTCCATGAGGCATGGGATCGATTTAAGGACCTGACGAAGAGATGCCCGCATCATGAGATCCCGATGAAGGTGCTCGTGCAAAACTACTTCGGAGGACTCCAGCCAGAAATTCAGGGGCTCGTGAGTGCCGCATGTGGCGGCAGTTACTTGAACAAGGACGCTGAGTCAGTCTGGGCCATCTTCGAAGGGATGGCCGAGAATTCGAGAGTCGTAGACTCTACTCGGGCATTTCAGAAAGCCACGTAGCCACCACATCACCGCGATCATCACAAGGTGGCGAACATCTCGGATTCTGAATCCAACACCAACATGGGCTTTATTAACGAAAAATTAACGTTGGTGGACGTGATTCACAAGCAGGTCCAAGACCTACAGCCGCTTCGAGAGTTGGAGAAACTCTCATCTCTACCTCAGCAGCTGAGTGATCTCTCGAAGAAGGTCGCTGATCTTCAGATACAGTACCAGCAGAGCCTGACTTCTTCGAATGCGCAACCAGCACGGAGGATCGCACCCGCTCCACCCACCCGTCAGATCCACTACGTCTAGAGCGAGTCCGAGATTCTGCAGATCGATTGGCACGAGGATCAGTCTCATTCCAATCCTGGCCAGATCACCAGCACTGCAGAGATGGAGGTCAAGCCGCAATCCACTCTCGAGATCAACAGGATTTGGTATACTCCGATGCAACAGCCGAGTATACCGAATCAGCAGCCGCAGCAGCCGTACGGTCATCCACAGCATGGATGTCCGCAATTTCAGCACCGCCAGAGCTTCACGCCGCAGCAGTCTCATCCGAATGTCTACCATCAGAGACCGCAACATTCATATCAGCACCATGCTCACTACTCACCGAATTATCCTTATCAGCAGACGCAGCAGTCTTCCTCAACACCTCAGCGATACTCCCAGCCTTCCACCTCTCAGCATTACACGCCAAGGCAGGAGAGAGGAGCAAGTCAGGGCCACCACACTGAACCAGAGATGTCTTCACAAGCCCAGACGCTCAACCAGATCATGAAAATGCTGAGTACGCTCTAGATCGCACACAAGACTGAGATGGAGCAGGTTAACTGTCGTCTGGACGAGTTAACCGTGCCGAAGACCACTCTCCCAGCCCAACCTTAGATGAACCCGAACAACAAGAGGAGGCATCCAGAGAAGGTAGACACTACAGGTAAGATCTCGTTTCCTGAATTTTTATCTAACTTCATTCGTCTCAAGAGTGGTAGATCACCATAAGCACCTGCTGGAGAAGAGGAGAGGGCACTAGAGGAGCACGAGCAGAACCATGATTCTGAAGCCGATGAGGAGAAACCACAAGATGATGAGGACCAATATGCAGATTCAAGAGACGGGAGCGATGCCAACACCGCAGATATGGACACTGGCGAATCAGACGATGATATCACGCTAGATCAGGTAGAGAGCCTCGACAAAAATCTTTCTTCCCCTGTTTTAGAGAGTTTTGTAAATAATTCTGAGACTCTCAATGTACAAGATGATTCCACTATCAATAAAAATCCTGATTTTCTGACTTCTGACTTTATTCCTTTTCTGATCTTTGTTTGGAAAAGGAAAGAAAAATATCAAAAAGAATCTTGCATCTCCAGAGATCAAAAAATTACTCAAAGATCATATCTTTTTGAAGATCCCACTTCACGATGCCTTGGATCATTTTCGTACGCTCAAGAATCAGTTGAGGAACAAATGTACTACACGTAGGAAGAAAAGATCACGAGTTGAGAAACATATATTGACCAAGGCAACTTCGTGTGCGATTCGGAACAAGGTACCCAAGAAGAAGAAAGATTTGGGAGCTCACTATGTCAACTGTCAGATTGAAGACACTACATTCAATCGTACTCTCTTAGATAATGGTTCCTCAATCAATTTACTTCCATCCTCTTTGCTTGATAAGCTCAAGCTAGGTCCGCTCTATAAATCACGAGCAATACTCCAATTTGCAGATCGATCTATAAAGAGACCAAGAGGTGTACTGAGGAACATTATAGTGACCGTTCAGGGCTCACAGTTTCCCGTGGACTTTACAGTCCTAGACATGACATGCCCTACACAGTTACACCTTGCTCCAATCATTCTCGGGAGACCCTTTTTGCAGACAGCAAGAGCACTCTTCGATTATGATGCTGGGAGAGTATCATTCCGCACAGACAATGGAGAGATACACATTGAGATGGAGAGAGAATGTAGCAGTCCTAGATCAGTATTGTCATTCACTTCAGAGGACACCAGTCTTGCAGAAGATTGCCAGAACATAGATGAGACACAATTTCCTGATCTTGAGAGCGTTTATTTTGATACCCAAGATATCCTACACAAGGATAAGGTAGATCACTTGGTACCTAGTTCTTCATATGATTGTTCACATACAGAGACAAAGTTCATATCAGACTCAGATGAGCAGTCACCTGCAGTAGATATCTCTGTGCCGCAGATTGAAAGTACACATATTACAACACAAGAGTCAATCAAATACATTGCACAGATCATACAGTCTATTCAGCGTAGAGAGTCGGATGGTGTAATGATTACACATATAGACACCTTCTGTAGTCCGACTCCAGAGACGCATATTTCAGAAAAGAGAGCTATGACATGTACAGAGTTTACTTACAGAAAAGGCTCTACTTCTTCAACCAATGATCAATACACGCATAAAAAGTAGAAAATCCAGTATGACCCTGGTTGAAGTGATCAGATAACCGTTCGTGGTTAACGGGCAGATGCTGAAGCACTACGTCGAGACTATTGATCATCTGTCCCGTACTGAAGTGATCTATTTTGTACATGAATCATGATCATTCTTTTCTTTCACTTCATCCTGTACAAATTCTTTTGAGCCATTCGTTTCTGGAGATTCACAACACTTGTATATTCTTCGTAGATCACAATCATCCCAATTTTTGCTCGTTTGTTATGCTTAGGATACCAGATCCTAAGTATAGGGGGGACCGATTGCCCGCTGATTTACGTTTTATTTTTTGTATTGATTCTTTTGTATATCCTTTCTTTTTCACAAATCACTGGTCTCCAATTTTTGGCTACACTCTTTTCTATACTTAGGATGCCTTATCCTAAGTATAGGAGGGACCGAGTGATTTCGATGATTTCGTATTCTTTTCCTTTTAAACATTCCTTATTTATTCTTTTCATTCAGTCATACCGTTTTTACTCTCCCGTAATACTTACGATGACCTGATCGTAAGTATAGGAGGGGTTGACTGACTTGTACACTTTATTCTTTTTCACCCACTTTTACTTAGCACGAGTTATGGCCTCCTTTTTCTCTTTTGACGCTATGAGGACATAGCACAAACTATGTATAGGGGGTGCGTATATATTATATATATACTTTCATCCATAACTCGTACTTTTATGTATTTTCTATATCTATAAAATCCATAAAAAGTGGGTACGGTTTAATTTAAAATCCACTTATATTTATATATTATTTATAAAATCCTTGCAGTAAAATATGCTTAAAACTTGTACTTAAAACTTGTAATCAAAACATGTCTTTAAAATTTGTACTTAAAATTTGTATAATGCTTATTTAAAATCTTATTTATTAAAACATGTGTAAAAACCATTCAATCCTTGTAAAATACTTTGTAGATAAAATTTGTAAAATACATTAGACATTTAACTCAAATAAAATATATTTTGTAAAATTCATGAATAAAATCTTGTTTATAAAAATCATAAAAATCCATAAAAAAATTACAAAGTCCTAAAATTCATAAAAATTACAAAAGACTTAAAATTCATAAAAATGGAGTAAAATTCAGAAAATACACTTCACAAAAACATGGTTGCATTTGCATTCGCATTTTTCAGAATAAGTTTGATTTCTGGAACTAAGGACTGAGTCTAGTCTAAAGGATGGAGCTTGATTACGGCCTTTAACTCTCATTGTAAGGAGCCTGATTAGGATCTGGAATTTAGACTCTTCAGGTCTGTTGACTTAAAATCTTTGGGTTCCGTAAGACCATATCCGGGAAATCAAGTCATCTGTGCTTAAGTAGACCATTTGGAGTCATCCGTACAACTCTAAACCAGTGAACCAATCTTGAACACATGCACTCTGCACTTAGCTCGACTTGCATGGAGTTTCAAAGGGCAGTACACCTTGGTAGTATGTTTCTATCCTTATCTTTGCGGCATTGACGTCTAAAGACAGGAGAGATTTGGATTGCGATAGTTTCTTCGGATGAGGGAAGGATCTGCTGACACAATTTTTCTAAGACCTCAAAAAAAAGGGACGGACTAAAAAGATGCTATATCCGTCGAGGCACAAAGGATGAATGCAGTGCAAGCAAATTACAAAGTCAAAGCAAAGCAGAAGCCACCAAATAAGACCACAATAGTCCAAGCTTCCACCAAAAATGCCTGCACATCTTAGTGGAGACTCAGCTACACCGGTTGGGCTTCACAAGGAGATGCGTCTACACTGGCCGCACTCCACTTCTTTTCTCATTATTCTAACTTCTCCCTATATTCGATTGTGGACATAGCAGAACTGAACTCAGAAGGGAATACCTCCCTCCCCGAGGAAAGAGTAGCGAGATGAGGAAGCCATAGAAGTGTATAGCCGGGATGGATGGTTTCTTCGGTTCTCTAAGCAGGAAGAGCTAAATCAATTCACACACTGTACAAGTTGACTTCAAGGATGATAGAGTTTTTGATATGAATAAGTGACTCTGAACTAGCCGATGAAGTGATCTTGAGTAAGGATTTGTGGAACTTGAGGACTGTTGAGGATAAAATACTAATCCTAGTTAAGGTTCCGACAAAATGCTTGTTTCAGACCCGATCGAGCTCTGTCCTTTGTCAGTTCTCATGAATTGGTTTAGGAAAACAAATTCATTCTAACTTTCTTTATTTTTCACTTACTTTTTCAAAATAAGTGTTTGCTAAGGGACTAGCAAAGTTTAAGTATAGGGGGTTGATGAATCCATGATTCATTAGCTTTTCTGTCGCACTTTGTCTTAAAACCCTTAACAAATGCATGTAAATATCCATTAATTCTCATCTTTTAACTAATCATCATTCATGTATAAATATTCATTTTTAACCATCAAAATCATGTAAATAAATAAAGAACAAGAAAAGAAAGAAAAGATAGATTGAATATATATAAATATATACAATATGACTTAAAATATAAATATAGCTGTAAGATATATTTATAACCCAACCCCCGAGACCAATTTAGCATGGATTGGTCGACAAACCGAAAAGTAGGGGGAGATAAGGAATTAAAACCTAAAAAAATAAATTAACAGACACATATACACTCTCTACTATTTATACAATAAATACAAAACTTCAAAGATTTTTAATTAACCCATATGAACATATTTTTCACCAAGCTCTTCTCCTAATTATTCCTAAAAATATGTATAAAAATATAAAAATAAGCTAAAAATATTACCCTGTATATATGCCAAGAAACTCAGCCTGTAAATTGTCAAAATCTCCACTTCCGAATATCATAACTTCCTCATACGAACTCCAATTTCACTCTACTCACTTTAAAGTTCATAAAATAATATTATCTAATTAATAAAGGTAGTTTCATCGAATTCGGATTTCGTTTGCAAAAAGTCAGTTTTGGGACCAAAAGACAACGTGGTTTCTGGGCTATTTATTTTATGTAACACACATTATATATAGTTTTCTTAATTTTATAATTTTTAAATTATTTCATGATCTTGAAGTTTCACCCTAAATTATTTCATAATTTTTGGACCTTATTTATTATTTTAATAAAATCAAAAACCTTAAAATATAGGTATAAATGAACTAGAGAACTTATACCTCTATTTATTAAAATATGCAAATTAACTTATTAAAATCCATTAAAATTCACATAAAACTTATTTAATATTCTAATAATTAAGAAAATATAAACTTAAATTTTAAATATTTATTTATTAAATTAAAAATCTAATAACTATTTATAAATACATATTTATTAATATAATATTTATATCTTGAATAATATTTATTTATTATAAAAAGTATTTATTCAATAAATTAGAAAATTAATTTATTTACATTTCATGTATTTATAAATATTTAAAATAAAGTTATTTATTATTTAATATTGTATTTACATTGCATTTCAGCTTCTGGGCCAAGCAGGTGCTGACAAGTGTCAGCACCTGGGATCATCTTCTTCAAGAATCAGTTGGCCCGACATCTGCACTGACCAGCCAACTTCCATGAACTCTCCCGCGTAACCTTTAACCTCTCCATCCAATCTAAGTCGTTGATCTTTATCTCCAAACTACCCTCTTCAACGCCAGCCATTGATCTAGGCTTGGAGCCCAAGCAATCCCATCTATATAAGACCCTAAACCTCCTCCATCGCCAACCAACTTTCCTAACCACCTGAGCTCCAGCTCCAGGCTACCCGACCCCCAACTTCTTAGCCTTATTCTGGCCATCCTGCGGTGGTGAAAGCACCTTAGAGAAGCCTGCGAGGAGGAGGAGACGTCGGAGGAGGTTCCATGGCGATCACTTCGCCTTGCATCGCCGCCCAGCGCGCGTGGAGCTCCGGCCAAGGTCGACCGTCGAGCGACCCATTCCCAGGTAATACACTTTGGAAACCTACACCTACTCACTCCATTTCTCAGTTTTGTTTCTCGATTTGCGTGCCTTGATTAGCAACGCTAATCCATCATTTAGCTCGCTTAATCATCTAGGATAGACGCCTAACCGAGTACCACGTTCAAACCAATTCAAATCTCATTCGAATCGCACTTCAAGCCATCGCCATTTTCACGTGTTTTGTAGTTCTTCTGGAAACTGAATTTTTCGCCATGTTTTGATCTTGTAACCTCCTATTCATAGGCCGATTCCTTGAGAATCGAGCAAGAAAATCTTTTATTTGCAGATCAAACTATCTTTAGGAGCATTTTTCCAACATCTTGAAGCCTTGCTCATCGTTAAAATCCACTTCGAAGAGGAGACGCCAGAACTGAAACAACCTCCAGGTGCTGAGATCGTCTTCTTCCTAAAGCTTCCACCGCCGCTCGGAGTCGCAGCCGACCGCCCCCTACCGCAGGCGAGCTCGAGGGGTGGAGGAGCCACCCCTCTAGCTCTGCTGGAGTGCCAAAGAACCCGTCGATCGACCGGGAAAAAGTGGAGAAGGAGCGCTCGTGACCAGGCTCTTACAGAACCAAAACAGTTTAAGAACAAGGGAGTTACAGGCGCGCGACACGTGGCACCCGTGCAACCATTGATCCAAGTCTGAGAGCTTCTAATCCTAGCCGTCAATGGCGAAACGGTGGGAATTTTGCACACTCAACCCGGCAGGTTTCCAAATATTAATTTCAGCTCCCCAAAGTTTCCAGAATTACATTTAGGTCCCTCCGTAGGGACCTAAATGTAAAGATTTGTATATTTTTCTTACAAAATAGTCCCTGGGGACCTCTTTGCAAACATTTTAAATACTTTTTTTACGCTAAGGCCCCTGGGTTGTAGGGGATGTTTTGACCTCGATTGACCTTCTTTCTTGACGATTTTTTTAGGGTAGTTACGCAACTACCCCATCTTCCTAGTATTAAGTTTTCGTGAGATTTTGTTATGTTTTCATCGTGTTTTTATTCTTCGAATTTCGTCTCGTTTTGTTTTGGTTTCTTGTGTTGTTCGAGCTCGTTGTTCGACCCGCGTTCACCCTACTATATTTTACCACCTATATAATATCCACCTATTATATAATAAATAAATATTTTTGAAAAATATCCCTTTTTGAAAATTAAATAAAAATTTGAAAGGAATAAAATCAACTAAAAAATAAAAATAAAAATCAATAAAAAGGATTTCTTGACTTGATATCTTTGAGAAGAGATAAAAAATAGAATTACAAAGATAAACCCGAAAGAATCAAAGGATTCTATTCTGCCTCTTTGAGTTCGACCCAGGAACACTTGCCTGATTAAAAATTTAGTGTAGGTTTTCCGAAGGAAACCGAATTTATTTGATAAGTTGAGATCGTTTTCTTGTTTCGCGGCTTTTTCTACATCGACCATGTTTTTCCTCTAATTAAGCCGCGAAACCGATTTTCAGCTTTATCATAAAGCGGGACGCGATGTCCTTAACAGATCGAGTTGATCATGTAGCCGGTAAACGGTCCACAACTTGTACTGGCCGGGAAAGATCTAGCTTTGGGATCAGGTCAGTCTCTTGGGAGCATCAGGTATCCAACAACTCGCTTAATCGCTCTGCAAGTCTGAATTATCACATAAATATAATTGACAAGATAAACGATCAAACCTTCACGGTCATCAGCTCAACGTTGCGTAGGTGAAATTGGGGTTTGACTTCTAATCTTGTTTGCTTACCAGATCTCATCCGCACTCATCTCTAGATCACGATGATGGGTTGGTGGTCCCTTAGGTTGCCTTTGACAGCGTTGCTCTCGAGCACTCCACCCCATTCATCTAGGGAGGTTCCAAGGAGCCTTGACCCACTCTCCGAACCCGAGTTCGATTCCGCCCTGTTCCCCCTCGAACATCCTTCTTCTAGACTTGAGGTGCCCGAGTAGAGAGAAGCAGCACAACTATTTGTTCATATGAGGGCACCTAAGTTCGGGTCTTTTGCCTTTGTAGAGACCCGTAAGATGGCCAGCAATGAGGAGCGCACCGATGGACAACCCCTGTGTTAGATGTATGTTTTAGATCTGGGCGCCATCAGCAACACACTTCTAACCTCCGTGGAGATGATGCGAAGGCGGATTAGAGATCAGGGAGCCTTCATGATAGAGTTGCACCGAGAGATAGCATTGATGTGAGCCGATAGAGGAGAGCTGCACCGAGCAGGCAGTGGAGAGATTACATAGGTTGGAGGAGATAGAGGATAGCCAGAAGAGCCACAGGAGCCAGCCAGACCCTCCAGGACGATGAGGGAGTTGCACAACCCTGGTGCAACCCTTACACACCGTTGGATCTAGCTTTCGGTGATTTTGGGGGACTTCAAGCTCCCCCCTCGGACCATTTAGCTCTTGCCCAAGTTCCATGGGCTTGCCACCGAGGAGCCGCATCTACACCTGCAGGAGTTTGAGATGAACTGCATCATTGTCCACAAAAGATACGTGGATGAGGATACCATCAAGATGATGGCATTTCCATTCTCCCTCATTGACAAAGCAGCCTACTGGCTGAAGCACTTAGGAAGATATCTAACATCGTGGGAGAAGCTCTATACCCAGTACTTGAACAAGTACTATCCGCTCGGCTGGACAAAAGCAGTGCGAGCTCTGATCAACAATTTCTCCATGATCCCCAACGAGCAGTTCCATGAGGCATGGGATCGATTATGTGAGCTCATCGACCGATGTCCCCATCATGACATATCCAAGCCCAACCTAGTACAGAGCTTTTTCTGTGGGCTGAAATTGGAGCTGTAGGGGCTAAATAACGCTTCTTGTGGGGGCACCTATTTCTCCAAGGATGAGAACAAGGTCTGGGCCATCTATGAGGAGATGGTCGAGAACTATGATGTCCCAGACCAGGTTCTACACTCAACGGAAGCTCCTACCTTAAGCTGTGTCCAATCAGAGGATAACACAGGTTGATGCAGGTCCATCCACTTCTTCGTCAGCAATAGCGGCACAGGTAGGGCCATCCGCCACTAACATGGTTATCATCAGTGAGGAGCTAGACTGCATAGAGATCATTGAGAAGAAGCAGTGTCAGGGCTTGAGACATATGGATCAGTTGGCACAGACCTTGAGTGGCTTGAGGATCCAAATCATGTATCTTTAGGAGGCACAGATGGCTTCTCAGCCCTATCTCAGGTCACGTTCTGATCCCAGCAGCAGCAGTTTGTCCCAACACTCCTCCCAATATCGTCAGGTTCACCACATCTAGGCGGAGTCGGTCCATCTATTGCAACACTAGTATTCTCAGCCATCACCATCTCAGGACACTCAAATGGTGGTGTACCAGCATGATCAATCACTAGCAGTTCTTCCCACATCCCCATATGAGCAGGAGCTGTTGACGGAAGTCAATGGGATTTGGTCTGACCGGCAGCAACCCGAGATCCGCAGAGACCATCCCGTATTCAGGTAGTCTATTGGAAGTGCCTCATCCCAACAACAACCTCCATCTCAGGGTGGGCAGTCTAGCCAGCCTCAGCAACAACCCCATTACTCCCAACAACCATCACACCAGTACCAGTCAGATCCTCGTCCCTACCAGCAGGGACAACAATATAGCCAGTAGCTGCTCAGTAGCAGTATTCTCATCCTCCCCCGTACCTGTTCCAGTAGCAGCATCATTTCCAGCGAGGCAACTCGTCTGGTTCTCATGCGCCAGTCTATGAGAACCTAACCCTTGCTGATCTAGCTCGCCTACTCTCGGACCAGCAGTCATCCTTTAGGTGGGAGATGGACGAGTTTCACCAGGAGATGAGGGAGATAATAAAGGGCAAGGCCGCCATACCCGCTCAGATCGAGCCCAACCCGAATTACCTAAAGAGGAAGTCTGAGCATGTACAGTTCACAGTTACCACCACTCCTAGTGAATTATTTGTGACATTTCTTCATATACATTTGATGTTGATATTGTGTCGCTTAGGAGCGGTAGGATGCCAGTCGATGGTACCTCGTCTGAGCGACGACACCACGAGGATTCAGGAGTGCCAGATGAGGAGGATAGCGGTGTTGATGCTGCTGATGATGTTGATAATGGTGGTGCTGAAGCCACCAAGGATGATGATCCAACTGATGGTACTGAGGCCGTCGTCTCTCCAGATGCAGCAGGTGGTACCGATTTCACCATACCAGATAATGCTGAGCTAGAGATCAGTGATGATGCCATGAAGACAGATGCCGTGGGTGATACTGATGCCACCACTTCTAATCCAGTTGTGTTTTCTCTAATTTCTGTACCTCAGGAAAATGTGAAAAAGAATAAAAATAATAATAAAGGAAAGGTTTCTTTATCTGCTGCGAGTCCATCTATGTTGAATGATGATTCTTTTATGGGCTACATTCCTTCACAACAGCAGGAACCTCTTCCTAGCCCTCTATCTGAGGAGGGCCCAGCCATCCCCTTCCCTCAAGCACTCCGCTTGGCAAAGGGGAATAAAAAAGAAAATAAAAAAAAGATAAACAGTTAGAGTTCATCCAGTAGGTGATAGATAGATTCCATATCCAGTTGACTCTACATGAAGCACTAGAGCACATCCCTCTCTTCCAGAGGAACTTGAGAGAGAGAAGACCACCATTTGTAGGAAGAAAAGGAACCATCAAGCAGAAATCCATGTGCTGACTCGTGGCACCTGCTTCGCCATCCAGAACCATATGCCTGCCAGGAGGCCAGATGCAGGATCTCCCTATGTCATATGCCACATTCTTCAGTAGAGATTTGATCGTACTCTATTAGACAACGACTCTTCCATCAACCTCCTTCCAGCAGCCTTACTCGACCAATTCGAGTTTGGCCCTCTTCGACAGAGCAGGACAATCCTTCAGTTTGCTTATCGATCTGTCAAGAGGTCGAAGGGATTGTTGAAGGGTGTCGTCGTTACAATTTAGGTCCTGAAATTGCCTGTGGACTTCATCATGTTGGACATGGAGATCCCTGAGTCTACGACAGATACCCCCATCATCTTAGGACGATCATTCATGGCCATAGCCAAGGTGGTGTCCGACCATGATAGTGGGAAGGTGTACTTTCGTGTCGAAGGCAAGAGTATACAAATAGAGACGATTGATGAGACTAGAGCGCGAGACTCAGCTTGCTCAGAGCAGATTAGAGATGCAGAGCAAACGATAGAGGCAGAGCGAGACGTCCACCAGGAGTGTGACATTGTGATCATAGATGATGAAGCCGCTTGGTCTGACCCTATTTCACGAACCCTTCTTTCACCTCAAATACTACAGATTTACAGCTTCCAGCAGAGGAGAGTTCAGAGAGCACACTCTGTTGGACATGCTAGCCCACGGTGAGCCATTACGCAATAAATGTTATTGCAAAAATCATTCGATGATCTGAAATAAAGAATAAATAATTTGCATAATAGGTCCCTTAGTACAATTAGTATTTTGTACCATGACCATCTTGATGATCATACAGTTGTTGATTCAAATATTGAATCATAGAGGCTGGTGCTTGTATGAACATCTAAAGAGTTAGATTGAGGACTCATCAAGCACCGTCATATGATTGTTAAGAGATGATCTCCAGTCTGAGTAGGAGATGGCAATCCTTTCTCATTTAGGTTGATATCTAACCGACCTCTTGATGTAGGTTGTTTGCATAGGAATTGAGATTCAGAGGTGTTAGATAAGTTAGGTCAAAGAGTTGACTTAACGAGATCGAGATAACCAAAGTCCTATGTCGTATGTTTTAATGATATAGGCACGCATCCTCTGACCGGAGACAGATGTGTTACGATATGTCTAAGTTTGTACATTTGACAGACCAATTGGTTAATGACCTAATCAAGGTCCATACACCGGCGTACGGGTGTGCATATTAGGGCATATGAATAATACGATCTCTCAAGGGGATCATACAAGTTCATTACTTGACCGGAAGACAGGAGCTCACTGATGAGATATTGGGAAGAATCAAATTCCGTGCATGGTCGTCTTACTTTGGAAGCTTGACTGAATTTGTAGGCTTGATATATGCTTTTGGAAAGTATATGATCAACACCTGGGTATGTTATATGCTTTTGGAAAGTATATGATCGATACCAACTCCCAATGATCGAATGAGAAACTTAATGATAAATTCCTAAAGTAGACAGTGTAAAATTGATCTTATACATCGGGATTATTCTGGGTCTTCCAGTGTGCAGGATGTACAGGTATTGGGAATACCTGAGGATGATGTGATCATAAACGATTGTATAACCATGACACTTCCATTCCTAGGGAATGATGAAACGGGTCTGGATTTTAGTGACTCCTCTCAGTAGAGAAGTAATCTGATCTTGGTCAAAATGTTGGACATTGATCTGAATGTGATTCGGATACAATGAGAAGATTATATTTGCGGTCTTGATTTAATCAAGCAGCAATGGGAGGCCCAAGATCTGGATTTGAGACGTGATCTCAATATCCAAGTCACTATACGTGGAACAATACAATCGCCCTATACTTATCTCCAAGTATACGTGGAGAAAGCGCATTATCCTTGAAAGAGCTCAGGATAATTGCATTGTTGATGTATGTATCTGAGAATTGAGAAAATGGATAATTAAATGTGATTGAATAATCATGAATAATATGAATGATTCATATTATAAAGAGAGTTATCTTAGATAATTAAATGTGATTTAATTATCAAAGATGTAAATAATGTGAATGTGATTCACATTATTTAGGCACATGAGAATAGAGATCCAAGATGATTAAATGTCATTTAATTATAATGGATATGAATAATGTGGATAGCACTATCCAAATTAATCATATATATTATAAATGTGATCTATAATATATAAGAGAGAGTAATTTGTAATTTACTTTTGTTAATGAATTGTTGATGTGATTTGGATTCACATTGGACAATTAATTGAAAATGTAATTCACATTTTATTTTCGGTTTTGAATGTGATTCATAATTTTCCAATGGCAAGATTGTAATATTCACAAAATAATTATGAATTATTTTTGTTGAATAATTTACAACAAGTGTTGTTGTAAATCTTGGAGATTTCCATGGAATAATGTAATCTCATGAGATATCATGAGATTGCATGTGATTGCCACCAAATCCCATATTATGGAAGGAGGCAATCTTCATTCCTATAATCTCCACGATTACTTGATTCGATTTGGGATTGATTTATATTGATTTATCAATATATAATTAATCTAAATTAAATTAATTATTGTTGGTTTTTACCAACACAATTCTTGGCCATTAAAAGAAACACAAATCAATGTGAGCCATTGGATTTGTGTTGTCCATGGATTGAGATCCATGAATCCCAAAATACTATAAAAGGAGAGGCATCTCTTTGCTCTTCTTTACACATACAAGAGAACATAAGTCTCTCACTTTCTTTTTCTCTCTACATGCCCTCTCTCCTTCTCTCATGTGGTCGTCCACCATGGATGCCCTAGATAGAGCCTCCATCACCACAGTATCGTCGTTATGTTGCCCGATCGTTTGCTCATGGATCTTCGTCTCCGTCGGTGTGCCTCGCTCAAGAAGAAGAACGTTGGATCTTGTGTGTCGAGATCAGTAGATCCGCTGTTTGGATCATCAACATCGATTGCGAGGAGCATGTGTTTCATCAACACGCTCGCAAGCGTCTCCTCCGTCGGATCGAACTTGAGACAGGAGGTCTCTTCATTTAGAGACTCGATCGCAACCACGCTTCAAGAGGTAATCCTGTTATTTGTTTGTGGTTTAGACGAAACGATCCGAGAAGTGTTCTTGGATCATGTGGTTTCGTCACATGAAAAAATTCTAATTTCCGCTGCATAGAACAGCTAGTGCGACTAGTCGTTCCTCGTCGTATTTGATACGACGCTCACGCTTCCGTGATACGCTTGAGGATTCTCTTCATATCGTTCAAGTGGTATCAGAGCCTTAGGTCGATGGTTTCGGATACGGTCTGTAAACCTAAGCCGACTTGGGTTCGTTAGGGTTGCGAAAGTTTTATCGCATTTCATTTTCGCATCTCTGTTTTATGATTATTTTCGGCCCTGTTTAAATTGTTTAATACGAAAATAAAACTTGTATTTTGTTACCCATTAAATAAGGAAACCATAGGATCTGAGTTTACGTAATTTGGATTCTGTTTGCTCGAGATATGGCCGTTTTAATGAACATGTATTCACTGTTGCGGGAACCGCAAATCTTAACATGATTAATGAGTTAATTATTATTTTGATCCACCTTGAAATGCATGAAATATCACTTGTTCTGTCATAAATCAAATTAGCAATCTTAGGAAACTGATGATGTATTAGCCATGGCAACATGTAGGGAACGAATGATGCCTGAGAGATCATGATGTATTTTCTAATTATTAAAATTCGAATTATTAGAATTCAAATTAATACATACTTTGAGATAATACCATATATTCAAGTAAAATCAAGTTTGTTGATTGAATTGAATTGAAAATTAATTTAATGTGATTAAGTTAATTATATCCAATTAAAAACACTCTATTATGAATAGATGTGTATTTCCCTTATAAGAATTAATTATGTGAATATGATTCATAATAATTGATTAAAATTTGAAGATGAGGTGGAGGATCACATAAGTGACATCCATGGTCTCACGTCAAGGCGAAGGGTTCCGTCGCTAGATATTGTATGTAGGAGACGCATGTCCGAAGTGACAGCTCGTGCATACGATCCATTTAGATCGGGCTCGTCGCTTCTTGAAAGAGTAAGGGCGTATGCGTAGTGACCCCAATATCGGGTCTTCATATTATTGGGGCGATATTGGATTGCGCATAACGAGTTGTATTCCTGTTGATGGTTTATTCAATTAATAACGGGTCAACATTACCTTAGGGGTGGTGGGCCCGGGTGTTAAAGACCAAACTGGGAGATGCAAGTTGGACTTGCAAGGCGGAATGTGTTCCCGCTTCTTTTTATCCAAGTTACAGGTTCTCATATTATTGGGATGTAATAGAGATAAGGAAGGAGATCCCGAATCTTGCTTGAGATATAATGGTAAGTATATCTCTTACATTGAAAGTGACTAAGGGAATGAACTTTCAATGTCGACAAGGCAAGACAACTTTGATATACAAATTCCTAAATCAAAGTAAAATATGTATGTATATATATTTATATATACTTATGCAAATTTCTTATTTCAGATAAATCTTCATTAAATCCACTCAATACTATACTCAATAATAACCAGTAAAATATCATGGATTGGATCCGTAATAAAGATATTGTATTTGCAGTTGGACACATGATGTATGTGGTTGCAATGTGCAATTTTCCTCATAATAATGAGGAATGACAATTAAATAGATAATAGGGTTTGTATGTCTCTATAATCTTGATCTCTCATTGAATGTACTTTGGAAGTGACATGTCAATGATAATCATAATTGTCAAATAATCCTTATAAAATTCGAAGAAGATGTTTTGGCATACATATGTGCTCCCGATATTTAATCATGAATGACGTGGTTCTCTGCATCATGCAGAATAGTAGTTCTATAAGAGATGATGTATTCAAATTGTTTGAGTATCTACCTGAACCAATGTTCTAAGAGTTTAGATGGATGTAGATACGATGAATATCATCATTCTACTGTCTATACTCTATTCATTCATGAAGCTTCATAATATTCATATTGTATGAATTGAATGAAGCATGTATAAATGTCTAAATACTCTTATATTGATACTTTTTATTTCAACATAAGAGATCCTTTGTCTTGAGCAATGGTTGCTTATAGATAAAGGGAGCACAATGGAAGTGTGGGTCTGACCCATGTGAGATTGAAAGTCAAAGAGTTGAATGTACTTCTGTGACTTCCATATGAAATCCAAAGAGTTGGATAAATGCAAATACTGTAATAAGCTGATGTGTTGATAGTATGACTATCAAATCTATCTAGAATCCTTAGAGAAGGACTCAGATAGTGCATCAGAATAATCTACATATAATCATTGAAATTGACTTTCTTATTTGATAAGATCAAAGTCTGATAATTGTATCTCATTCTTCTAATAACACTTGCAATTGGTTGCTTAAGTTTTAGAAGGCAAGAAATTTGATCTTAAGGTTTAATGGTCATCCATGTTGGAATTGATGCAATTATTGCAACAATTTTCATTGGATCAATAGACTTCATATTTTCAGTAGGAGCCCTTAGTCTTAGAGAATGTCTCTATGACTTAGATGTTAGAATGCACTCATTGTTTATTTCTAAATGTTAGAAATAAACATGAATTCTGGAATAAACCTATCATAAAGAGTTATGATGGAGATATTTCAGATAGTAATCAAAAATCTAGTGGACTCTACTAAATTAGAAAATTAATGAATGGTTCATTAACATTTCTAATACTGAAATTAAACCTTAAAAGATCAATAGGAGAATGAAGATCATTTCACAATGATCTAGCATCAAGCCTTGGACATTTGTCTGTTGATGTGATCAATAGACTAGTAAGAGATGAAACTTTAGATTGTCTAAAAGTTCAAATCTTACATACTTGCGAATATTCTACTCAAAAGTAGAAATGTCCAATATACCCTTCCTTGGAATGGTGTAAGATGTCAAGGTATTCAAGATCTCATACATATTGATGTATGTGAGTCATCTATATCAGAATAAACATTATGGATATGTGATATCTATTGATGATTATTTGTGATATGAAATTTCTTCTCTTCACTTAGAAACCATTAAAATGTTCAAAGATTTCACAATTTTGGTTTAGAATCAAAGTTTGAAGGAAGATTAAATGAATTTGATCTAATCTAGGTAGTTTTTGTACCTATTATATGAATTCATAGAATACCTTATAGAGATATGAATATCATTTCTATCTCACCCCTCCTAATAAACCTAAACTCAATAAGAGTTGTAGGGAGATACAATTGGATCATGTGTGACATGATATGGTCAATGATGAATCTTAGCATAATTACCTCTTAGTTTCCAAGGTATATATGTAGTAGAGACTGCAATATATCCCTAATAAGATTCCATGCAAGTAAGCAGGAACTTAGCACCTGAGAGTGCTACTTCATTAGGAAAATAAAGGATTGCATTGGATACTTACTTTATGACCTTGAGATTCTTAAACGATTTCATATCTGAGAATGTGATTCTTAGATGATGAGACTCTTGAGAATCAAGATGAAAATGAAATAAAAGAACTCATTTTGTCTTGAGAAGATAATGAGGCTCGTAAAAATTGGAAACTAAAAGGACAATTAAAGATGAAATACTAATACCACTTCAAATAAGTTTGAAGATGGATTCCATGTGTCAGTTGAATCTGACAATGATCTGACTTCATGTGATGAAGCTTCTGAAGATCATAGCATGGAAAGGTGGATGTTACCAATAAAGTCTAAAATAGACTTCATATACAAATATTGTATATGGACACTCGAGGATCCACCTATATGGGTAAAACCCATTAAGGTGTAAATGGATCTTCAATAGAAAGAGTGAACCTGATCAGAAGGTAGAGACCTTCAAAGCACGTCTCATAGCCATGAGCTACATACCGAAGAGAAGACACAGCTTGCAATGAGACTTGCTCTTCGGTGACCACGCTTAAACCCATCAGAATAATGCTAACCATAGCTACAAAACATGACTATGACATCTTTATGATGTATGTCAAGATTGCATTCCTCTATGAATACCTCTCTGAGGACATTCACATGAAGCAATCCCAAGGCTTCGTGGTTGAGGAAAGCAAGATGTACAAGCTAAAGAAACTCGATCTATGGACTCAAATAAGCTTCTTGTAGTTGGAACATTAGATTTGATGAAATCATAAATGTTATGATTTCAGATAGAATCTTGATGAACCATGTGAAGCTTAGTGGGAGTGTCATTGTGTTCATCGTGCTAAATGTAGATAATATTCTAATCACTTGGAATGATCTAAGGATGATAATAATAAGTGTTTTATAATTTGGTTGTCCCATACATCGAGATATGATCTCAAGGATACCTCTTAGATCTTAGTTCTGAAGTTGTTCAGAAGCAAAGAGAAGAGGGTATGGGGACCGTCACATTAATGGTACACCTTGGACATTTTCATTTTCTAGAAAATTCCAAAAAAGGCTTCTTTCCCTCAAGATATTTACTAACCTATCTAAAGGGATAGCACCTCAAAGAGTTGAGGATATGAATGCTAAAACTGTTATCCCTTGGGCTTTAGTTCTGAGAAATCCAGTGTACGCTAGATGTGTACAAAAGCCAGATGTCTGCCATGCAGTGGGAGTAGTAAACTATTACTAATCCTACTATGGAGATAAAACACTTGATTGCAGTAATATCAATATCTTCAAAGATGACAAGACTTTAGAGATAGTGATCTCTAAGTCTTATCTTCATGTAATTAAGACTTTATAGATGGAGATCTAAAAGGTCTTAGCTACGAATACCTTAGGAGATAGAGATCTCCAGGAATAAGGGTATTCTGATAAGGATAATAGAAATTACATACTGGTTATAATAATTATTGAGGTGTAGTGTCAAGGACACTATGATTGATATGATTAAGTATTGGTTGCATAAAATGCAACATTCGCATTGGATGCGAATACCGTTACTATGAGATATGCAAGCGCCGTAAAAGGACTTGGTGTAGTCTCTTGGGAATAGAGTGATGGATCAACTTACCTAGCTATTTTTCTAAATAGCCTACGATTGTCACATGAGTGTGGGTTTAAAGATTAGCCCATTAATGGCTCTTTGGGCTAGTGGGTGATTGTTGGACATGCGATCACACGGCGAGACATTATGCAATAAATGTTATTGCGAATATCATTCCCTGATCTGAAATGAAGAATAAATAATTTGCATAATAGGTCCCTTAGTACAATTTGTACCATAGCCAACTTGATGATCATACAACTGTTGATTCAAATATTGAATCATAGAGGCTGGTGCTTGGATGAACATCTAAAGAGTTAGATTGAGGACTCATCAAGCACCGTTAAATGATTAGTAAGAGATGATCTCCAGTCTGAGTAGGAGATGTCAATCCTTTCTATTAGGCTGATATCTAACCGACCTCTTGATGCAGGTCCTCTGCATAGGAATAGAGATTCAGAAGTGTAAGATAAGTTAGGTCAAAGAGTTGACTTAACGAGATTGAGATAACCAAAGTCCTATGTCGTATGCTGTCATGATATAGGCACACATCCTTTGACCGGAGACAGATGTGTTACTATATCTCTAAGTATGTACATTTGGCATACCAATAGGTGGATGAGCTAATCAAGGTCTATACACCGACGCGCTAGTGTGCATATGAGGGCATATGAGTAATACCATCTCTCAAAGGGATCATACAGGTTCATTACTTGACCGGAAGACATGAGCTCACTCATGAGATATTGGGAAGAATCAATTCCATGCACGGTCGTCTTGCTTTGTAAGCTTAACTGAATTTGTAGGTTTGATATATGCTTTTGGAGAGTATATGATCAACACTTGGGTACGATATATGCTTTTGGAAATTATATGATCGATACCAACTCCCAATGATTGAATGAGAAACTTAATGATAAATCCCTGAAGTAGACAGTGTAAAATTGATCTTATACTTCGGGATTATTCTGGGTCTTCCAGTGTGCAGGATGTACAAGTATTGGGAATACTCGAGGGTGATGTGATCATAAACGATTGTATAACCATGACACTTCCATTCCTAGGGAGTTATGAAACAGGTCTGGATTTTAGTGACTCCTCTCAGTAGAGAAGTAATCCGATCTTGGTCTAAATGTTGGACATTGATCTGAATGTGATTCAAATACAATGAGAAGATTAGATTTGTAGTCTTGATTTAATCAAGCATCTATGGGAGGCCCGAGATCTGGATTTGAGACGTGATCTCAATATCCAAGTCACTATACGTGTAACAATACAATCGCCCTGTCCTTATCTCCAAGTATCCGTAGAGAAAGCGCATTATCCTTGAAAGAGTTCAGGATAATTTCATTGTTGATATATGTATCCGAGCATTGAGAAAATGAATAATTAAATGTGATTTAATAATCATGAATAACATGAATTTGATTCATATTATAAATTGAGTTTTCTTAGATAATTTAATGTGATTTAATTATCAAAGATGTAAATAATGTGAATGTGATTCACATTATTTGGGCACATGAGAATAGAGATCCAAGATGATTAAATGTAATTTAATTATAATGGATATGAATAATGTGGAAAGCACTATCTATATTAATGATATATAATAGAAATGTGATTTATAATATATAAGAGAGAGCAATTTGTAATTTACATTTGTATGTGAATTGGATTCACATTGGACAATTATTTGAAAATGTAATTCACATTTTATTTTGGGTTTTGAATGTGATTCACAATTTTCCAATGGCAAGATTGCAATATTCACAAAATAATTATGAATTATTTTTGTTGAATAATTTACAACAAGTGGTGTTGTAAATCTTGGAGATTTCCATGGAATAATGTAATCTCATGAAATATCATGAGATTACATGAGATTGCCACCAAATCCCAATATTGTGAAAGGAGGAAATCTTCAAACCAATAATCTCCATGATTGCTTGATTTGATTTGGGATTGATTTATATTGATATATGAATATATAATTAATCTAAATTAAATTAATTATTGTTAGTTTTTATCAACACAAATCTTGGCCATTAAAAGAAGCACAAATTAATGTGAGCAATTGGATTTGTGTTGTCCATGGATTGAGATCCATGGATCCCAAAATATTATAAAAGGAGAGGCATCCCTTTGCTCTTCTTTACACACAGAAAAGAACATAAGTCTCTCTCTTTCTTTTTCTCTCTACATGCCCTCTCTCCTTCTCTCATGTGGCCGTCCACCATGGATGCCCTAGAGAGAGTCTCCATCGCCGCAGTATCGTCGTTATGTTGCCCGATTGTTTGCTCGTGGATCACTGTCTCCTTCGGTGTGCCTCGCTCGTGAAGAAGAATGTTGGATCTCGTGTGTCGAGATCAGGAGATCGGCCGCTTGGAACATAAACATGGATTGCAAGGAGTACATGTTTCATCAACACACTTGCAAGCGTCTCCTCCGTCGGATCGGACTTGAGACAGGAGGTCTCTTCATTTAGAGACTTGATCGCAACCACGCTTCAAGAGTTAATCCTATTACTTGTTTGTGGTGTAGACGAAACGATCCGAGAAGTGTTCTTGGATCATGTGGTTTCGTCACATGAAAAAAAATTTAATTTCCGCTTCATAGAACAACTAGTGCGACTAGTCGTTCCTCATCGTATTCGGTACGACGCTCACGCTTCCGTGATGTGCTTGAGGATTCTCTTCATATCCTTCACACTCTTGGACGAGGACCCTTTTGAGGCTGACGATCATATTCAGGATAGCGAGACAGAGTATAGATCTTGTGATTCTGATTCAGATCACTCGTATTCAGACATAGATTGGGACGAGTTTGATGATTATTTACCTTGTCTGATTCCCACAGAGCCAGCAACTAGGGTGGTGACAACCAGCACTGAGCACAGATACACCAACAGGGCCGTCTTCACCAGTTTTTCATGATCAGTGAGAGTTCTCACATTCAGATCTAGTTGCCTTCACTCAGACCTTTTAGAGGTCAGATTTTCCAGCTCCCAATTTCCTAGAACTGAAGCCTTTGCCACAATCCTTGAGGTATAGGTTCCTTACGGGTGAGCATGAGATGTACCCAATCATTATCTCAGCAGATTTGACTGGAGAGCAAGAATCTCGATTGATGGAGGTTCTTGAAAAGAACATCAAGACAATAGGATGGAGTGTAGCTGATCTCCATGGGATAAGTCCAGCCCTGTGCTCCCACCATATCTTTCTCGAGGAGGATGCCAAGCCATCATGTGAGTTCCAGCGACGTCTGAACCCGAATCTTCAAGAGGTGGTTATGAAAGAGATATAGAAATGGTGGAGCGTTGATTTTATCTACCCCATCTCTGACTCCAAGTGGGTTAGTCCATTACATGTGGTGCCTAAGAAGACGGGTATCACTACAGTTGTGAGTGAGTCTGGAGAGGAGATCGCTACCAAGGTACCCACTTCTTGGAGGGTCTGTGTGGACTACAAACGATTGAATCAGACCATCAAGAAGGATAATTTCTCGAAGCCTTTTTATTGATTATATTATAGAGAGGCTAGCTAGGAAGAATCACTACTATTTCCTAGACGGGTACTCCGGATACAATCAGGTGGCCATATCGCCCGAAGACCAGGATAAGATGGCATTCACCGGTCCGTTTGGGACATATGCTTTCAGATGGATGCCCTTTGCTCTATGTAATGCACCGACGACATTCCAAAGGTGCATGTTGTCCATCTTCTCGGATATGGTGGGTGAGTGTTTAGAGGTCTTCATGGATTTCTTCTTGGTCTACAGTGATGGGTTCAATGTTTGTCTTGTTTGCCTAGATCGAGTGCTTCAGCGCCGCATTGAGGTACTTCTTGTTCTTTCTTCGGAGAAGAGTCACTTCATGGTAACTTAGAGGATGGTTCTTGTTCATATCATCTCCAACAGGGGCATGGAGGTTGATCCGGCCAAGGTTGATATCATCAGGAAACTCAATCCACCATCCAACTTGTGGTGGTTGCAGTCTTTTCTGAGGCACGTCGGTTTCTACCGACATTTTATTCACAACTTCAGCAGGATTGCTCGACTGCTCACTAATCTGCTGATGAAGGAAATCGAGTTCATTGTAGATGATATGAAGGATATGGTATAATCCTCAAGCGCAACATGGAAGCATGAGCGTCATATCGAATACGACGAGGAGCGACTACTCGCACTAGTTGCTCGATGCAACAGAATTTAAAAAATTTGTCATGCGATGAAACCACATGATCCAAGAACACTTCTCGGATCATTTCATCTAAACCACAAACAAGTAATAGGATTACCTCTTGAAGCGTGGTTGCGATCGAGCCTCTAAATGAAGAGACCTCCTGTCTCAAGTCCGGTCTGACGGAGGAGACGCTTGCGAGCGTGGGGTTGAATCGCGTGCTTCTCGCAGTCCATGTTGATGATCCAAGTGGTGGAGCTCCTGATCGCGACACATGAGATTCGACGTCTTCTTCACGAGCGAGGCACACTGAAGGAGACGGAGATCCACGAGCAGATGATCGGGCAACATAACGACGACGCTGCGACGATGGAGAACCTCTCTAGGGCATCCATGGTGGACGGATATGAGACGGAGAGAGAGTAGGCACGTAGAGAGAGAGAGAGATACTTATGTTCTCTTGGTGTGTAGAAGAGCAAAGGAGTGCCTCTCCTTTTATAACATTTTGGGATCCATGGATCTCAATCCATGGACAACACAAATCCAATGGCTCTCATTGATTGTGTTTCTTTTAATGGCCAAGATTTGTGTTGGTAAAAACCAACAACAATTCATTTAATTTAGATTAAATATATATTGATAAATCAATAAAGGAGGCTCCTCCCTTCCATATAGGAAGAGTGGACGGCCACCCTTTCCTTTAGGGATTGGCGGCCGTCCCCCCTCTCCTATTAGTAAAGGGAGACTCCAATGCAATCTCCAAGATTGCATATATCTCCAATATTTACAACAACAATTTTTGTAAATTATTCTACAAAAACAATTAATAATTATTTTGTAGACATGGCAATCCTGCCATTGAAAAAATTGCGAATCATATTCACAACCCAAAATAAAATGTAAATTACATTTTCAATTTAATGTCCAATGTGAATCTAATTCACATCAACATTTAATTAGTGAATGTAAATTACAAATAGCTCTCTCTTATATATTATAAATCACATTTATAATATATATGATTAATGTGGATAGTGCTATCCACATTATTCATATCCATGATAATCACATTTAATCATCTTGGATCTCTATTCTCATGTGCCCAAATAATATGAATCACATTCACATTATTCACATCTTTGATAATCAAATCACATTTAATTATCTAAGATAACTCTCCTTGTAATATGAATCAAATTCATATTATTCATGATAATTAAATCACATTTAATTATCCATTTTCTCAATGCTCGGATACATATATCAACAACAGAATTATCCATGAACTCTTTCAAGGATAATGCGCTTTCTCTGTGAATACTTGGAGATAAGGACAGGGCGATTGTATTGTTCCACGTATAGTGACTTGGATATTGAGATTACATCTCAAATCCAGATCTCGGGCCTCCCATAAATGCTTGATTAAATCACGACCGCAAATCTAATCTTCTCATTGCATCTGAATAACATTCAGATCGATGTCCAATATTTGGATCATGATCAGATTACTTCTTTACTGAGAGGAGTCACTCAAATCCAGACCCATTTCATCACTCCCTAGGAATGGAAGCGTCATGGTTATACAATCGTTTTTTATCACATCACCCTCAGGTATTCCCAATACCTGTACATCCTGCATACTGGAAGACTCAGAATAAACCCGAAGTATAAGATCAATTTTACATTGTCTACTTTGGGGATTTATCATTAAGTTTCTCATTCGATCATTTGGAGGTGGTATCGATCATATACTTTCCAAAAGCATATATCATACCCAGGTGTTGATCATATATTTTCCAAAAGTATATATTAAACTTACAAATTCAGTCAAGCTTCCAAATCGAGACGACCGTGTGCACGGAATTTGATTCTTCCCAATATCTCATGAGTGATCTCATATCTTCCGGTTCAGTAGTGAACCTGTATGATCCCTTTGAGAGATCATATTACTAATATGCCCTTATATGCACACCAGTGCGCCGGTGTATAGACCTTGGTTAGGTCATAAACCTATTGGTCTGCCAAATGTACATACTCAGACATATAGTAACGCATCTGTCTCCGGTCATAGGATGCGTGCCTATTTCATGACAGCATACGACATAGGACTTTGGTTATCTCGATCTCGTTAAGTCAACTCTTTGACCTAACTTATCTAACACCTCTGAATCTCTATTCCTATGTAGAGGACATGCATCAAGAGGTCAGTTAGATATCAACCTTTAGAGAAAAGGATTTCCATCTCCTTCTCAGACTGGAGATCATCTCTTAATAATCATTTGAAGGTGCTCGATGAGTCCTCAATCTAACTCTTTAGATATTCACCCAAGCACCAGCCTCTGTGATTCAATATTTGAATCAACAGCTGTATCATCTCAAGATGGACATGGTACATAACCCTAATTGTACTAAGGGACCTATTATGCAAATTATTTATTCTTCATTTCAACTCTGGGAATGATATTCACAATAACAATTATTGCATAATGGCTCGTCGTGGGCTCGCATTTCCAAAAATCTCCCACTAGCCCAAAGAGCCATTAACGGGCTAATCATTTAAACCCACACTCATGTGACAATCATAGGCTATTTAGAAAATTGCTAGGTAAGCTGATCAGTCACTCTATTCCCAAGAGACTATGCCAAGTCCTTTTACGGCACTTGCATTTCCCCAAGTAACAGTGCTCGCATCCAATGCGAATGTTGCATCTTATGCAACCAATACTCAATATTGTTATAGTGTCCTTGACACTATAGCTCGATAATCATTATAACTAGTATGCCCATAATCCTTATCAGAATATCTTTATTCCTAGAGATCTCTATCTCCAAAGGTATCTATAGTTAAGACCCTTATAGATCACTATCTACAAGGTATTAAACTTTTGAAGATAAGACTTTGAGATCACTATCTCTAAGTTTCATCATCTTTGAAGACATTGTTGTTACTGCAATCAAGTGTTTTATTCCATAGTAGGATTAGTAACAGATTACTACTCCCACTGCATGACAGACATCTGGCTCTTTTGCACATTTAACATAAACTCGGCTTCTCGTAACTGATGCACAACTGCAAGCAGTTCTAGCATTCACTTTCTCAACTCTTTGAGGTGATATCCCATTGGATAGGTCACTACGATATCTTAAGGGAAGGAAGCCTTTCTTGGAATTTTCCAAAAAATGGAATAAGTCCAAGGTGTACTACTAATGTGACGGTCATAATATCCTCTTCACGTTGCTTCTGAACGACTTCAGAACTAAGATCTAAGAGGTACCCTTGAGATCATATCTCAAGGTATGGAACAACCCACTTAGAAAACACTTATTATTATTTTTATATCATTCTAAATGATTAGAATCATATCTACATTTAGCACGATGAATACAATGGCACTACCACTAAGCTTCACATGGTTCATCAAGATTTTATCTGATATCATAACATTTATAATTTCATCAAATCTTATGTTCCAACTACAGGAAGCTTGTTTGAGTCCGAAGATGGAGTTATTTATCTTGTACACCTTGTTTTTCTCAACCATGAAGCCCTGGGGCTACTTCATATGAATATCCTCAGAGAGGTATTCATAGAGGAATGCAATCTTGACTCACATCATGAAGATGTCATAGTCAAGTTGTGTAGCTATATTAAGCAATATTCTGATGGGTTAAAGCAAGGTCACTGGAGAGCAAGTCCCATCGCAAGAGATGTATTCTCTTCGGTTTGTAGCTCATGGCCGCGAACCGTGCTTTGAAGGTCTCTACCTTCTCATTAAGTTCCCTCTTTCTCTTGAATATCCATTTACACCTTGATGGGTCTTACCCATATAGGTGGATCCTCGAGGGTCCATATACAACACTTGCATATGAAGTCTACATTAGACTTTTATTTCTAACATCCATTTTTCCATGCTATGATCTTCAGAACCTTCATCACATGAAGTCAGATCATCGTCAGATTCAACTGACACAAGAAATTAACCATCAAACTTATTTAAAGAGGTATTAGTGTTTCATCTTTAATTGTCTCTTTAGTTTCTGATTTCAGGAGCCTCATTATCTTCTCAAGATTAAATGAGTTCCTTTACTTCATTTTCATCTTGATTCTCAAGAGAGTCATCCTCTAAGAATCACATTCTCAGAGATGAGATCCTTTAAGAATCTCAAGGTCATAAAGTAGGTATACAATACCATCCTTTATTTTCCTAATTAAGTAGCACTCTCCGGTGCCAGATTCCAGCTTAATCACATGGAACCTTATTAAGGATATATATAATGTAGTCTCTACCATATATATATATATATATATATATATATATACTTGGAAACTAAGAGATAATTATGCTAAGATTAATCATTGATCAAATCATGTCATACATGATCATATGTATCTCCTTATAACTCTATTGAGTTAAAGTTCATTAGGAGGATTTAGATAGAAATGATATTCACATCTACATAAGGTATTCCTTGAATTCATCTAATAGGTACAAGCTACCTTGGTTAGATCAAATTCATTCATCTTCCTTCAAACTTGGTTCTAAACCAAAATTGTGAAATCTTTGAACATTTCAAAGTTTTCTAAGTGAAGAGAAGAAATCTCATATCACAAATAATCATTAATAGATATCTCATATCCATAATGTTTATTCTGATATAGATGATTCACATACATCAATATGTATGAGATCTTGAATACCTTAACATCTTACACCATTCCCAAAGAAAGATGTATTTGACATATTTACTTTGAATACAATATTCATAAGTATGTAAGTTTTGAAATTTTAGACATTCTAAAGTTTCGTCTCTTACTTGTCCACTGATCTCATCAATAGACATATGTCCAAAACGTGATGCCAGATCATTGTCAAATGATCTTTATCCAACTATTGATCTTTAAAGGTTTAATTTTCAGTATTAGAAATCTTAATGAACCATTCATTAATTTTTTAATTTAGTGGAGTCCACTAGGTGTTAGATTACTATCTGAAATATCCCCATCATAACTCTTTATGATAGGTCTATTTCAGAATTCATGCTTATTCCCAACATTTAGAAATAAACTATGAGTGTATTCTAATATCCAGGCCATAGAGACATTCTCTAAGACTAAGGGCTCTCCCGCTGAAAATATGAAGTATATTCATCCAGTGGAAATTGTTGGAACAATTGCATCACTTCCAACATGGATGACCGTTAAACTTTAAGATCAAATTTCTAATATTCTAATACAGATGCAACCAATTGCAAGTGTCATTAGAAGATTGAGATACAATTATTAGACTTTATCCTATCAAATAAGTAAGTCAATTTCAATGATTATTTGTAGGTTATTCTGATGTACTATTCGATTCCTTCTCTAAGGACTCTAGATAGATTTGATAGTCATACTATCAACACATCAACTTATTGCAGTATTGGCATTCATCCAACTCTTTGGATCTCACATGGAAGTCACAGAAGTACAATCAACTCTTTTGATTATACTTCTTACTTGGGTTCAACCCATGCTTCCACTGTGCTCCCTTTATTTATAAGCAACCATTGCTCAAGCTAAAGGATCTCTTATGTCGAAATCAAAAATTTCAATATAAGAGTATTTCAACATTTATACAAGCTTCATTCAATTCGTATAATATGAATATTCTGAAGCTTTATGAATGACTAGAGTATAGATAGTAGAATGATGACACTCTACATCCATCTAAACTCTTAAAACTTAGGTTCAGGTAGGTACTCAAACAATTTGAATACATCATCTCCTATAGAGCCACCATTCTGCATAATGCAGAGCACCATGTCATTCATGATTATATTTCGAGAGCACATATGTATGCCAGAACATCTTCTTAGATTTTATAAGGATTATTTGATAATTACGATCATTATCGACATGTCACTTCAAAAGTACATTCGATGAGATCAAGACTTATAGAGACTTAAAACCCTAGGGTTTTAGTCCTAATGCCTATTCAATTATCATTCCTTATCATTATGAGGAAACTTGCATATTGCAACCACATACATTATGTGTCCAATTGCAAGTACAATATCTGTATCATGGGTCCAATCCATGATATTCTACTGGTTATTATTGAGTATAACATTTAGTGGGATTAAAGAAGGATTATCTGAAATAAGAAATTTGCATAAATATATAATTTACATTGATTTAGGAATTTTTATATAAAAGTCGTCTTGCCTTATCAACACTGAAAGTCCATTCCCTTAATCACTTTAAATGTAAGAGATATACTTACCATTATATCTCAGCAAGATCTGGGATCTCCTTCCTTATCTTTGTTACATCCCAATAATATGAGAATCTACAACTCCGATAAAAAGAAGCGGGAACACCTCCTTGCAAGTCCAACTTGCATCTCCCAATTCGGTCTTTAACACCTGGGCCCACCACCCCAAAGGTGATGTTGACCCGTCATTAATTGAACCAACCGTCAACACGAATAGAACTCGCTATGCCCAATCTAATATCACCCCAATAATATGAGGATCCGATATTGGGGTCACTACGTATACGGCCTTACTCTTTCGAGAAGGAAAGAGCCGATCCAGATGCGCTTGTATACAAGAGTTGTCACTTCGGACAGGCGTCTCCTATATACAATCCCTAGCGACGGAACCCTTCGCCTTGATAGGAGACCATGGATGTCACTTATCTGATCCTCCATATCATATTCAAATTCTAATTAGTTATCATGAATCATATTCACATAATCAATTCTTCCAAGGGAAATAACAAATCTATTATAATAGAGTGTTTTTAATTGAATATAGTTAACTTAATCATATTAAATTAATTTTCAATCCAATTCAATCAACAAACTTGATTTTACTTGAATATATGGTATTATCTCAAAATACGTATTAATTTGAATTTTAATAATTAGAAAATACATCATGATCTCTCAGGCATCATTCATTCCCTACCCGCTGTCATGGCCAGTACCAGCGGGAGTGGGACGGACCGCATCTGGTACAACCCGCTACCCCAACGATCCTCGACTAGACACCATATCCGCCTCGGGAAAAAATAATGCCGAGTCAATCACTTTGTACTTGAGATGATCATCGGTTCTTCAACCGAAATTATACCATATAGTAATAATCAAAACAATTTTTATTATAAGGAAATTTGCTAGACAAATTCTCAATCCTATTCAAGCAAGGAGTTTGATGATTGTGTTTCCAATTATGATCTATATCAAATCTAACCAATCTATTTGTTGAGGCCAAGTCAATTAAGGAAATAATCACCATCAAATATTTCTCAAATATTTTCCATAATTATTTCATGAAATTAAAAATTAATTTCACTAATTAACAATCACATGGTTCTTGATTACGAAAGTAATTTCAGCAGTGACCCCTACTTACTAAAATTATCATATCTCAATCAATTTAAATCCAAATTAAGCAAAGTAAATTTCCAAAGTTTACTAATTTGATTTACAACAGAACCTATATGTTTTGCACTCATTTAAAAACGTTTCTAAACAGTAATTAACTCCTTAATTATGTTAAGATTCGCAATTCCCGTAACAGTAAATACATGTTCATTAAAATGACCATATCTTGAGCAAACGGAATCCAAAGTACGTAAACTCAGATCCTATGGATTCCTTATTTAATGGGGAACAAAATCCAAGTTTTATTTTCATGTTTAAACAATTTAAACAGGGCCTAAAATAATCACAAAATAGAGATGCGAAAATGAAATGCCATAAAACTTTCGCAACCTTAACGAACCCAAGTCGCCTTCGGTTTTATGGATCATATCCAAAAACTTAGACCTAAGGCTCTGATACCACTTGAAGAATATGGTATAATCCTCAAACGCATCACGGAAGCGTGAGCGTCGTAACGAATACGACGAGGAGCGACTAGTCGCACTAGTTGCTTGATGCAGTGGAATTTAAAAAATTTTTCATGCGACGAAACCACATGATCCAAGAACACTTCTCGGATCGTTTCGTCTAAACCACAACAAGTAATAGGATTACCTCTTGAGCGTGGTTGCGATCAAGCCTCTAAACGAAGAGACCTCCTGTCTCAAGTCCGATCCGACGGAGGAGACGCTTGCGAGCGCGGGGATGAATCGCGTGCTTCTCGCAGTCCATGTTGATAATCCAAGCAGTGGATGTCCTGATCTCGACACACGAGATCCGACGTCTTCTTCACGAGTGAGGCGCACCGAAGGAGACGGAGAACCACGAGCAGATGATCGCGCAGCATAACGACGACGCTGCGACGATGGAGAACCTCTCTAGGGCATCCATGGTGGACGGATATGAGACAGAGAGAGAGTAGGCGTGTAGAGAGAGAGAGAGAGACTTATGTTCTCTTGGTGTGTAGAAGAGCAAAGGGGTGCCTCTCCTTTTATAACATTTTGGGATCCATGGATGTCAATCCATGGACAACACAAATCCAATGACTCTCATTGATTGTGAATCTTTTAATGGCCAAGATATGTTTTGGTAAAAACCAACAACAATTAATTTAATTAAGATTAAATATATATTGATAAATCAATATAATTCAATCACCAAATTAAATCAACTAACATTGGAGATAATGGAAAGGAGACTCCTCCCTTCCATATAGGAAGAGTGGACGGCCACCCTTTCGTTTAGGGATTGGTGGCCGTCCCCACTCACCTATTAGGAAAGGGAGACTCCAATGCAATCTCCAAGATTGCATATATCTCTAATATTTACAACAACAATTGTTGTAAATTATTCTACAAAAACAATTATAAATTATTTTGTAGACATTGCAATCTTGCCATTGAAAAATTTGTGAATCATATTCACAACCCAAAATAAAATGTAAATTACATTTTCAATTTAATGTCCAATGTGAATCTAATTCACATCAACATTTAATTAGTGAATGTAAATTACAAATAGCTCTCACTTATATATTAGAAATCACATTTATAATATATATGATTAATGTGGATAGTGCTATCCACATTATTCATATCCATGATAATCACATGTAATCATCTTGGATCTCTATTCTCATGCCCAAATAATATGAATCACATTCACATTATTCACATCTTTGATAATCAAATCACACTTAATTATCAAAGATAACTCACCTTGTAATATGAATCAAATTCATATTATTCATGATAATTAAATCACGTTTAATTATCCATTTTCTCAATGCTCGGATACATATATCAACAACAGAATTATCCATGAACTTTTTCAAGGATAATGCGCGTTCTCCGCGAATACTTGGAAATAAGGACAGGGCGATTGTATTGTTCCACGTATAGTGACTTGGATATTGAGATTACATCTCAAATCCAGATCTCGGGCCTCCCATAAATGCTTGATTAAATCAAGACCGCAAATCTAATATTCTCATTGCATCTGAATCACATTCAGATCAATGTCCAACATTTGGATCAAGATCAGATTACTTCTTTACTGAGAGGAGTCACTAAAATCCAGACCCGTTTCATCACTCCCTAGGAATGGAAGTGTCATGGTTATACAATCATTTATGATCACATCACCCTCAGGTATTCCCAATACCTGTACATCCTGCATACTGGAAGACTCAGAATAAACCCGAAGTATAACATCAATTTTACATTGTCTACTTTGGGGATTTATCATTATGTTTCTCATTCGATCATTAGGAGTTGGTATCGATCATATACTTTCCAAAAGCATATATCATACCCAGGTGTTGATCATATACTTTCCAAAAGTATATATCAAACTTGCAAATTCAGTCAAGCTTCCAAAGCGAGACGACCGTGCGCACGGAATTTGATTCTTCCCAATATCTCATGAGTGAGATCATGTCTTCCGGTTCAGTAGTGAACCTGTATGATGCCTTTGAGAGATCGTATTACTCATATGCCTTTATATGCACACCAGTGCGCCGGTGTATAGACCTTGGTTAGGTCATCAACCTATTGGTCTGCCAAATGTACATACTCAGACATATAGTAATACATCTGTCTCCGGTCAGAGGATGCGTGCCTATATCATGATAGCATACGACATAGGACTTTGGTTATCTCGATCTCGTTAAGTCAACTCTTTGACCTAACTTATCTAACACCTTCGAATCTCTATTCCTATGCAGAGGACCTGCATCAAGAGGTTAGTTAGATATCAGCCTTTAGAGAAAAGGATTGCCATCTCCTTCTCAGACTGGAGATCATCTCTTAATAATCATTTGACGGTGTTCGATGAGTCCTCAATCTAACTCTTTAGATATTCACCCAAGCACCATCCTCTATGATTGAATATTTGAATCAACAGTTGTATGATCATCAAGATGGCCATGGTACATAACCCTACTTGTACTAAGGGACCTATTATGAAAATTATTTATTCTTCATTTCAGATGAGGGAATGATATTCGCAATAACATTTATTGCATAATGGCTCACCGTGGGCTCGCATGTCCAACATGATAAGTGTATTTCGGCGTATAAGACTCTCAAGAACTTAGTTGTTGAGGCTCCTGTCTTTCAGCCGCCTGATTGTTCTCTCCCATTCGAGATCATGACGGATGCCTCTGTTTTTCCATAGGGATTGTGATAGGACGGAGGAGGGACAGTTTACCCTTTGCCATTCACTACGCTAGTCGTATATTGGATGCTGCTCAGCGGAACTATATAGTTACAGAGAAAGAGATGCTAGCCGTAGTTTTCACCTTGGACAAATTCAGATCATATTCTGGGATCTAAAGTGACTATCTATACCGATCACACCACCATCAGGTACCTCATGGCAAAGAAGGATGCCAAAGCGAGATTGACTAGATGGATCTTTCTACTCCAGGAGTTTGATATTGATATTAAGGATAAGTCTGGAGTCAAGAATGTGGTGGCGGATCATCTCTCCCGTTTGGAAAATCTTGAGGAATCCGAGCATATTGATCATATTACTGAGACCTTCCAGACGAGGCAATCGTTGCTATTTCCTCGCTCCCATGGTATGGCGACATTGTTAACTATCTTGTTGCCAATAAAGTTCCACAAGGTTGGCCCAGGCAGCGACTTGAGAAGGCCAAGTATTACCATTGGGAGGATCCCATCCTTTATCATGAAGGAGGGGATAGCATCTGGTGTCAGTGCATTCCTCAGGAGGAGCACCATAGAGTCTTCAAATACTGCCACAATCTTGAGGCAGGAGGACATCATTCTAGGAGGAGGACAGCACAGAAAGTGCTCCACTCCAGCCTATGATGGCCTTCCCTCTTCAAGGATTCTGGTGAATTCGTGAAGAGGTGTACTCACTGTCAGAGGATGGGCACTTGTGGACAGCATGATATGATGCTGATGTAGCCCATTCACTTCTGTGAAGTCTTTGATGCATGGGGCATTGATTTCATGGGTTCATTCCCTAAGAGTCAAGGATTTGAGTACATTCTGTTGGTTGTTGACTATGTGAGTCATTGGGTTGAGGCCATTCTCGCCCGAACCGCAGATGCTAGGACTGTGTGCAGATTTTTGAGGAAGAACATTATTTAACGGTTCAGGGTGCCTAGAGTATTGATATCTGTCGGGGGGTGTCATTTTATCAACAACAAGGTAAAGGCCCTTGCTAACGAGTTCCGCATAGATCATCGAGTTGCCACTCCATATCATCCTTGGACCAATGGTCTTGCTAAAGTATCGAACAGAGAGTTCAAGATGATACTGCAGAAGGTAGTCCGCCCAAACCAAAAGGATTGGTCATAGTTTTTGGACTCACTCTTGTGGGCGTATCAGACTTCCTTCAAGACTCCTTTGGGTAGATCTCCCTTTCGTCTCGTTTATGGCAAGCCATGACATTTACCTGTTGATATTAAGCACAAGTCACTTTGGATTATCCCTGATATATTATTGGATCCAGAGAGTATAGGTGATCAAAGGAAGGCAGAATTGGCAGCCCTAGAGGAGCTTAGAGATACAATCTTTTCAAGCATCCTACAATATAAGGAGCGAGTAAAGATATGGCATGATTCTCATATCATCCATAAATAGTTTGAGCCAGAGTAGAGATTATGGTTGTTTGATGTTGGGATTAGATTATTTCTAGGGAAGTTGCAGAGTAAGTGGAAGGGATCATACCTGGTACGAAAGATGCATGACAATGGTAGTATCAACATATCTAAGATGTTCTCTGATTCCACCTTTCCTGTTAATGGTCAGCGACTCTAACCTTATCTAGATCATGATCCACTGATCGTTGACACCGCCCCGATTCATTTTGCATGAGATGTGGTCTTTGACTCACATCATCTGAATCTCATGCCTGATTATCACTATCTTTCGCCCTTATATAGTTCCAGATGTCCATATTGCACATTCTTTTGTCTAACACCCCATTTGCATCTTATGATTATGCTATACTTAGGGTGTACTTTACCTAAGTAGGGGGGGTGTCAGATTTTTTATTATTCTTTTGATTCTTTTTACCTCTGTTTTGATGCTTATACTTAGGGATAATTTACCCTAAATATAGGAGATGTAGACCATGTACATTATACCACTCAGTTTTCCCTTTATGTATAGTCTTCTATACTTAGGATTACGTGATCCAAAGTATAGGGGGGATCACCGATCACTCATCGATTCTTCCATTTGTCGTTGTAGTATAGCCTTTCTTTTCACTTCCCAATACTAAACACGAGTTATGTCTTCTTCATCGCTCTTTGATCACTCTGAGGACATCGTTCGAGCTAAGTATAGGGGATGTCGTATATATTGTATATATACTTTAGCCATGACTCATACTTTGTGTGAGTGTGTTAATAACTAAAATTTTTAAAAATCACTTATTAAAAATCATAAAAAGTTTAAAATTTTCCTTGTACATAGAATTCTTTCACGCACAAACACAAGTATTTATAAAAAAAATATTTTTGTACAAATGTTGTAAAAATATTTTTATTGGAAATGTTTGTAAATATTTTTGGTATCAAAATTATGTATATAGTACAAAATTTTGAAAATTATTTGAAATATAAAAATTTGCAAAAATCCTTGTGTAAATGTATGTAAATAGTTTGCAAAACTTCTGCATTCATGCATGCATTCGAACATTTTAAAAAAATTACGCATTTTAAAAAAATTGGCATAAAAAGATTTTTGTATATATTTGTATTTTCTTTTGAATCATAGTTGACATTTAAACTAGTCTGGAATTAAATTGGAAAATGGAGCTTGGTTAAGACCTTTATCCACCTAATTTTTAGAGGAACCTTATAGGATTTGGGGTTAAGACTTTTCAGGTCCATTAGTGACTTAATTCTTTGAGTCCATTAGGCTTATGTTCACATGTCATCTTGATGAGCCTAAGTAGAACATTTAACAATGCACGCATGACACTCACAGACAATGGCTTTACTTGGACCAACACTTTACACTCAGCTCCACACAGATGAGGTGATGAGGAGGCAGTTTCCTTTGGCTTGGGGTGGCATACGAGGGTAGTACTTCTAGGCAGAACCTCTCGTCTTCCTTTAGGGAGGGAAGTGCATCTCACTTGGTCTGGTGGTGTTGAGGTCTAATGACAGGATCTGTGGGTTGCAATAATGCTTCAAAAGAGGGATAGTCTGCTGGCTCAAGAAGAAAAAGTCCTTATGTACATATGTTGCATCATGTAGATATGTTGTACATATGCATATCAAAAAAATGTGCACAAGAAAGAAAAACTCCAAAAAAAGTGGTCAGGCCTGACAGAAAATAAAATGCATGTCGTAGTATATATAGCCAAATAAAGAAAAGCTTATGTTATACCCTTCACCTCACGAAGCTTGCAACGGGAGACATAGCTACACTTGTTGGGCTCTCAAGGATACGTGGCTACACTGACCACGGTCCATTCTTTTCTTTCCCCCTCTTCTTGAGACGGTTGAACTTGAACTTAGATGGGAATACCCCGCTCCTCGAGGAAAGAGCTGCTAGACTAGGGAATTAGAGTTACCTTGTTGATGGAGGTTGTTGCCTTGTCATTTCTGAGGTGGGGAGCTACATATCACTTACACCATATAAGGAAAGATATAGAGTCATTAGAGTTTGTATATGTAGACTTGTTCTGATCTGGATTATTGAGGAGTCTTGACCAATTATTGGTGAAACTTAGAGGTTGTCGAGTCTTAAACCTAAATCCAAATAAGGTTCTGACAAACTAATAATCCAAAGGTCTGTCCGAGCTCCATACTTCAATTAATGAAGATAAGTTTAATAATCAACCTTGATTCTCCTTCTTTTTCTTTTCTTCTTTTGTTCACTTCTTTTTCAAATATGTGTTTGCTAAGGGATTAGTAGAGGAAAAGTATAGGGGGTGATGAATCCCTGATTCTCACTCTTTATTCTTTTATTTTAGATATTTATCTTGGAAAAATATCATGTAAATATATGTAAATATAACAACATAGCAATCAGCATGCATATGATAATAGTGCATAATTAGCATGTATTTGTGTAAAAATAAAAGAATAAAGGAAAAGAAAAAGGAAGGAGGTATTTAGAATAAATACATAGTGACCCGAATCCCAAGAGAAGGTCAAGCCTTGACCTGATCACCAAATAATATGAGAGAGATAGGGCCTCCTCTATGTTGTACACATTACCTTTGTACATAAATAATTATTTTTTTATAAAATAAAAATAAAATATTCTTTTTACCTCCTTGTATATATTCCTAAAAATAAAACAAAAATAAAATAAAAATCAGAAAAATGAAATAAAAATAAAAATAAAATCCTTCTTACTTGTACAAAATACATGTATATATGTCACTCCCCCTATTTATTCTATACTTGTAAATAAATCATAAAATAAAATAAAAATTATTTTGAACTCCTAAAATTATGTTTAAAATAAATAAAATATGAAATTAGGGATATTTATAAAAATATAACAAAAAACTTGTACAAAATACATATGTATATTATACCTGTATATAATACTATATAATGTATATATACTATTTTATTTTTCATAAAAAATTTAAAAATCACAGAAAAAATCCTTAAAATAATAAACATTTTTCATTTAATTTCATTTATTATTTTTAATGTAATTGACTTTATTTTTCTCTTCTATTTTGTCCTGGAGCATAGCTTGTCCTTATTCTACACCTCTTCTGATTGGGCCACATCAGGGATGTTAACCCAGGTCAACATTGCCTCCCTGGGCTAACAAGACCTGACTCGCTTCGCCGAACTTCCTTCTCTCCTTTTTCCAGCCTGATTCCAGCCGCCTCTCGCCTCGATTTCTCTCCCGTTACTTCTCCTAGGATATGTGATCCTCATAGATCCCTAGGAAGGAACGTATCTTCCTAGGCTTGCGCGCTACCGCTCGATCTTTGGAGGCACCTGGAGTCAGCTATGTAAGCTCGCCTTCGCTTCCGACCATCGCAGCTTGTGCCTTGCCCCTTCTCTCATCCCTAGGTGTCTTCAGTGGAGTGACAGCAATCGGAGGGTGCCTTTGGTTCGGGTTTTGGTAGCCTGAAGCAGTAGTTCATCTACGTGGCTAGAAAGCTCCACCATGTTTAGCCTCCCCGCCTTCCGCAATGAAGTTGAGGCCACGACTCCGCCTCCCATCTTCGTCGGAAGTTCCTTAGTTCATCCAGACCCTTATGTATGACCCATTTCACTCCCATTTCACAGTTCGATTCAATCTATTCCATTCTGCTCTGCCTGCATTCATCTCCTCCGTCTACCTGGTCAGAGCCTCATTTCCCCCTCATATCCATACTAATCGATCCTTCGACGAATGCCTCACCTTCCCTCGCAACCTATCCATCTCGAATTGCGCACACTTGAGCGCGATGGAGCTCGATCTCCATCCTCCCTGTATGCCGGAGATAAACCACCCACCTCACCGCCGCTTCACGTATCCTATGCAGCAATAACCTGGGTCAGAGCGTAGCTCCGAACACCCTCTTCCTTTCGCACATACCTGTGTGCGTAAAAGGACCCTTCTGAGATGCTCATTGCCCCAGCGAAGTATCTCTAGGTGGATGTCCTCCGACCAGCCCATCTGACCGCCCGATTCTCCATCAGAACCACCCTCTTGGCACGGAGTCGTTCCGCGACTACCCTGAACTTTTAGGGAGCCTCATCAGTAGTGTGGATCATCTCCCATACCTAGTTGATGTTCGGGTGGGCCTTGTTCTTCCAGCCTTATCCTCCACCATACGATCTGGTGAAGAGACTCGGTTTTTATCAGAGCTGCCCGACAGTAGCCCCGCTGCAGACCGTTGGATCAGCCTTTATAGGCATCATCTAACGCATACATCCCTGACCAAATATGCACCGTCAGATACTTTCCATGAGAAGATTAGAACCGTTAGGACCCCCACAGGCCACGCACGTGCCTCGAAGGGTATATTGTTCGTTTACCCTCGTGTTTTTATGCTTTGTTGTTTATTTTATCAAATAAACCTATAGTTCAGATATTTTGCATATGGACCCTTGTTGTTTCTCGTATTTGCACTTCAGTCCATTTTGAGTGAGCTCACGTGTCGTCCCACGTGGAGTTTTGGTGTATTTGCACTATTTGCCCTGAAACTCTATTATGTTATTTTTGAAAGAAATATTTCTGATATTTGCATATATACCCAGTGCATGGTTCATTAAGCATGTACGTGAATATATTGGAGAAATTGCAAGATTCATCCTGAGCTTTTTTATTTATGTTTTTGGCCTGGAAACGTTTGAATAATGGCATTTGGGTCCCTACCTACTGTATGCTTTGTTTTTAATCAAATAATTACCAAATTAACTCCAAAAATCCCATAAAAATTACTATTAGCTCCTGCTAACATGTAATATTTATGATGATTTTTGCAAATTAATTTAATTTTATTTGATATTTTCTAAATATCAAAAACACCTAAACTATTCTATCTATGTTCTAAAATACCACAAAAATATAAAAATTATTTTAAAATTTATAAAAAAAATTTATTGTGTGATTATCTTAGTGTCTTTTAATTCTAGTACAGTTTTTGTTGCATTATCCCTTATAAAAAACCTAAAAAGCTAATGAAAATAATTAAAAAATCTAACAAATTCAACAAAATAGAATTTCAAGTTCTGTAGTTAGATATTTTTATTTCCTTTTTCATAAAAATCACAACTAGGACATTAGCGCATTTTTAGTATTTTAAAGTTGTGTTTCAGTCCAGGCTGTACACTGCTTTCTTTTCTTGCCTTTCTTTGATTTTTATAAAATCATATAAAAATTAGAAAAATCTCATAAAATTACCAAAAACATTTGAATATTTCAAAAATATAAAAATTTTTTTGTTTCTAATTTTTTAGCGTTTTTTACCCTTAATAAAAATTGTTGAATCTTGATTGTTCCTTGTTTCTTTCTCTTATTTTCTTGTTTTGAAAGTATAAAAAAATTATAAAATAAAAATAAATAAAATTAGCTTTTATTTCTCTGATTAGGAATACTTCATAGGTTTCACTCATGCTCCTTGTGTTCGATCCTGGTCGCTATACCAGGTTAAATAAATAGCGGAGACCGCTAACATTGAATTTTGTTCTTCGATTATCTTATTTGTGTGGTCTTGATTTTTCTTGTTGAGCTCTGGCCTATTGATTGAGGTCCCAACGACCCGTGATTACACCTTATACTTAACCCTGATCGTAGGAAGCTCATCACCAGCTCACATGGGATGACATGCGAGCTGAGTTGGACTGGAATCAAAAGGAAATATAATAAGTACAGGGGCCTATATACAAAATGTCTATTTTTATTTAAACTACATATTTTTTTTAGAGGATGAAATGATAAATAAAAAAAGGGCAGGGCTAAAATTTCAAATTACCCCTTCACATGCGCCATCAGACGACTTGGCTTGATTCACTTATCCACGTACCGACGCCAAGCTACATGATGAAGGTTCAATGATGAAGGGTATGGATTAGGTCTTCGAGGGATGACCAAATAGCGGAGGCGATGCTTGACCCTACGATCGTTGTACGCCACCAAGAACCCAGGTCGATCGAACGTCGAAGGAGGGCTGAGGACGAACTGGGAAAAAGTCTCGCCTAAGCGAACTTCCTCCGGCTATGGTCACCTCCTCCAGCGGTCTTCCTTGATGCAACGTATCCCAAAATGCTCCTAGATGGATCCTCGAATGCCCGGCAGCTTCAGAATGGCTTAGGGAATGTCGGTGTACCGTCACGAGGTCGAGGAGGGTTGGAGGCTCCAGGTACCTCAGTTCTTCCAAAATTGACCCCCCTAGCGGACCTTACCTCTAAGACCTACAGAGAAAACATGTACAAGGAAAAAGAAGGTCCGGGGGACCTTGTTGGGAGGCGAGGGGCGAAAGGTGGAGCATGGCGGAGGTCTCTGGTGGCGAGGCGGTGGAGGAGATCGGGTCTCCAGATCCACGAGGGATCTGGTTGGAATGGAAGGTCTCGAATGAGGGAAATGGTTGGGGACATAAATGAAGGTGGAAGGGTGCATCGAAAATGGGCGGAGGAACAATGAACAAGTTCGTCGGAGCGGAGCTCCGAAGAATTATGAATTGGGTTTCTAACGCTAAAACTAAGGTCTAACAGCTAATCTAAATGCCTATTTGGAAAGAAGTAATTAAAAGCTATCTAAAAATACAAAAGGCGCAGCTCATACCTTGCCAGAGACCTGGGAGAAGAGGAGGCTGGCGATGGCTGCCTAGGGTGCGCCTCTTATTCAAGGATGGATCTGAAGGAATCGATCGTATGTACAAGTAATCTAAGGAGCCGGCCTGGATCCTGGAGTATCATGGAGCATAATCAATAAAGGGCTCAAGGATGATGGATGGGTGGAGTGCGGGGGAAAAGTGGAAGGAATGAGGTACGGTTCTGAAAAGTCTGAAGCCATGGTAGGGGAGTCGACTGGCAGTCAACAAAAGGAAGGCTCTGATTGGTCCACTCAAGCTAACTACAGGACAAAACTGAATATTTATTCAAAATTAATTATCTTAAAACAGTAAATGATTTTATTAATTGTTTAGTATAAAATAAAAATGTCTATTATTTTATGTAGTAATTTATAATGAATTTTATTTATTTTTTTGAGGTTATTTATTAGTAGTTAATTTTTATGGGTGTATTTATAAGTATATTCATCTATGTTTTTGGCTAATTTATTTTTATTTTGTATATTTTATTTTTTTTATTCTCTTATTTTGTATATTTATAACTTATTTTTAGGTGTGTAAATAAATTTTCATTATATTTATATGATGTTATTTGTATACTTAAATAAATAGGGGTAAATATTATATAGGTATAAATACATGTATTTTATCTATGTATTTTGTTATTATTTTATTTTGATGTATTCTCCTGGGTTCTATTTTAGCTTTATAATTTTCCTAGAATAAAAATAAGATTTACAAGAGTAGAAAAGTATGAATAAATGTTGAAAGAATGGATCTCACTTTTATTTATTTATAAGTAGTAACATAGGTATTTTTACCAATAATTTTATAGGCTCGTTTTATTTTATTGTTTTCTTGGTTATTTTATTCTTATTTTAATATGTAAATATATTATAAATAATAATTACAAAATTATAAAAATATAAAATTGTAAAATAATAAATAATGAATAAAATTAATACTTTAATCGGGTATATTATACAATAAGGGCCCACAACTTAACTTTCACACCTTAACTCCAAAAACTATGAAACTGCCTACATTAAATAGCTTATAAAAAGTTATATAAATTAGAGTGTGATTTTGATAATTTTGAATTTTTTATTTGGAAGATATGGGGCTATGAAGTTGAGATTCTGGCTTTTTATTCTATTTATAAAAGTAAATTGTGTATTATTTTTGTATAAATCCAATTTTGTATCTTTATTAACATTATTATCTACAACTTTCATGTACGAAGTTTCTTTATTTGATGAATAAATAAGAAATAATAAAATGGGTGTCAAAAATGAATTATTGGGGAATAAATAACTGTTATTTTTATTATATTTATGGCCCTTATCTCCCCCTACTTCATTCTTTGTCGACCAATTCAGTTCTTGACTTGATCTCGGGGTTTAGGGTTATAAAATACCTTTGGTATTTTATTCTTTTTCTTTTCTTCTCTTTATTATATAATTTTGACATTAAAAACAGTATTTTATATAGAAATAAATGCTATTAATAATGAATGCTAATATTTACAAAATAATGCTATTTATATGCATTAGCTAGGATTTTTAAGGACAAAATGATATAATAAAGGTGATGAAATGGAGATTCATCACATACCTATAAATTCTATGCTTCCAAAGTGAGATGACCATGCAAGGAATTTGATCCCAATATCTTATGAGTGACCTCATTTCTTATGGTTCAGTAATGAACATGTGTGATAATTTTGAGAGATCTTATTATTCAAATGCCCTCGTATGCACACCAGCTCGCTGGTGTATAGACCTTGATTCGATCATCAACCAATCGGTCTGCCAAATGTACATACTCAAACATATAACACATTTGTCTCTGGTCAGAGGATGCACACCTATAGGTCTTAGTTATCTCGATCTCGCTAAGTCAACTCTTTGACCTAACTTATCTAACATAACTGAATATCTATTCATATGCATAGGACCTACATCAAGAGGTCAGTTAGATATCCACCTTTAGAGAAGATATGACATATTCTTCTTAGACTGGAGATCCTTTTTTAACAATCATTTGACGGTATGGATGAATCCCCATTCCATCGCCTTTATTTTTTTATTTAAGCCTTAAAGCCCTAGTTAAATGCATGTATATAGCATTAATTTGTACAAAATAACACTCTCAATAACAACAACAACAAAGCCTTTTCCCACATTTAAGTAGGGTCGGCTACATGGATTCTTTTCCTCCATTCAGATTTATCTTGGGTCAATCCTGGGCTTATATCCACAAAACAAAGATCCCTTCGTATGGTCTCTTTCCAACACTTCTTGGGTCGTCCCCTCCCTCTCTTAGCCGGCTCAACATCCCAACACTCGCATCTACAAACTGGTGCATCAGCTGATCTTCTTTGCAAATGACCAAATCATCTTAAGCGGTTTTCTCGCATCTTATCCTCGATCGGAGCAACACCAACTTTCTTTCAGATTGCATCATTCTGAATCCAATCTTTACGTGTGTGTGTGTGTGTTTGATGAATCTCAGATTCATCACTCTAAATCTCATTTATTAAGATCTAATCCCTCAAAATCAACAGCATTTCTGCATCTATTCTGCATAATTAGCATTCATGCATGTTTTCATAAGAATTGCATTTTAACACTATTTTCTACACAAAATAAGAAGCCAAAAATCCAAGCCAAAAATGACCTGTAAATAGCCTAACTTCCCCGATTTTTAACTCATATCACTAATAAGAATAAATGAAAAATACAAAAAAATAACTAACCCAAATAAGTAGACCAAAAACCCAAACCGTAGTTTCAGGATTTCCGGACTTAAAACCTCATATCTTCCTCATCCAATGTCTGTTTTAATCCTCTCACTTTTAAACTAATGTACATTGAATTACCATCAAAACAAGACCAAGTTCAAGTGAATCAGAGCTCATATGTGAAAGTTTGGTTTTGGGCCTCTTTTGTACATTTTGTATTTTAGCGGTTTTTGACCTATTATTTTATGTGCATACTTAACTTTATTTAGTTTGTTTCTTTTCGTTTGTCTTCTTTGATAAAAGTTTTATTAAATTGTGCAAAAATCCAAATACAAATTGAGCCTGAAATCAAAGAAACAAATTGGGTCCGAGTCTTCACTAACCAACTGTACAAAGTTGATCTTTTTCTTATTTTATTTTATTTCTTATTTTTCTTAATTAACAAAAATCCAAAATAATTAGATTAATGTGTAATTATTTATTCTTGATTTTACCATATTTTTTCCGGATTTTTATCCGGTTTAAAAATGACATAAAAATTATAAAACCCAAAAATCAAGGTATTCTATGTACATGGGATACCCCAAAAATATCACTTTGTCAATATGATCGATTTTGGTTTTGATGTCTTCATGATAGTTGTAGATCTCTTCGAGACGAGCAATTTTTGTGAATAAATTTTTTCGATCCGAGGTCATCTACTATTTGTTTTGGATTTTACAAAAGATTTAATTTTCGATTTTTTTGATGCTGACGCGTGGCAGCTCTTGGAGCTGCCACGTGTCAGCCATTTTTTACATTTTTTAAATTCGTTTCTGTAAAAAAAATTAAAACTCTGCACGTGCGTCACACGTGCCTCCCAGGCACGTGCTCCGCACGTGCCCGCCCATTCACATCTCTTGGCGCCACGTGGTCTATCTTGGGCAGTCCGATCTCGGCCGATCGAACGGCCCTCATCGTCGTCTTCAACCTCCCGCGTGTCCCATTCAGGCGCCGCCTTCCCCCGTTGAAATCACCGCCCCAAATCTCTCGTAGCCACCACCCTGCGAAATCTCCGCCAACCTTCAAAGATCCACCTTCCATAGCCGCCCCAATCACCGTATCTCATCAGATCTCGTCTCCCTCTTTGACCCGATCTACGATCAAATCTCCAAATCTCGTCACCTCCGATCTCAATCTAATCGCCCTCCACCTTCCTTCCCCAGCGAACTACTTCATCCTATTTAAAACCCTTGCAGTGACCAAGAACAGGCATCCGCCAATAACATCAGGCCTAGCCCGGTGGTGACAGCACCAGGGCTCGCCAACGACGTGATCTGAGATCCGGCTCGTTGCAGGTCCACGATGAACCACCCCCGACGACCTGCTAAAGCTCCAGCCACTCCTAACGCCGTCGAGCCAACTACTTCCTACGTTCGCACCAACATCGGAACTCTGCTCCTCCACCATCTCCATCTCCACCCGAGCGCCCCCGACTCCCCGCTCCGCCTTGGGCCACCTTCACCGTCGACCACCGACATCGCCTTTGTCTTCTTCGGTGCACTTCACTCGCCATCCAGAAGCCAACGCCGGCCCTCCACCTCCTCCACGCCACAACGTCGCCCAACCAAGCCAGGGAGCTCCGCAAGCGCTGCCTATGGCCGGACCTCCCTCCGCCTCTGCCATCATTGACAAAGCGCCATAGGAGTAGCGCCTCGCCGCGGATCAACAGAGCCAGCAGCCGGAGCACAGCCCCTCTGCCTCCCTTGGTCGGCCGGGCACGGAGCCCGAGGCTCCCTACGCACGTGCGGGGCACATGCGGTGGGGGAGAATGTCACCTGGTGTCAGCACCCCGGGTCACGTGCTTCGCACGTGACCTTAGGGCAAATTACAAAGCGCCCCGTGGAGTGCCTCCCATTTACACCGCAGTCCAAGGGTCACGTGCACAACACGTGACCACTTGGTGATTTTGCAGAAAAGCCCACGGAGATCCTCCATATTGCCACCAAGTCCAGCCATTCCTACGCACGTGCCCCTTGGAAATTTTGCAATCACGCCCTTTCCAGTATCAGTAATTAGAATTAAGTCCCCTTGCATTTTATGTTTTATTTATTTATTTTATTTAATTACAGAAATACCCATGTATTCCAGTGATTTTGGACCTCTACATGACTTTATTTTATTATCCAAAAATAGCATGATGTTAGTCCATTAATTTTCTACACTTTAACATGTCGTGGATATTTTTGTGATCATAGGTTAATTAATAATTAATTATTTTGTGGAAATTTACATAATTTGCCCATTTCTTACTCTGAAATTTTTATTTGATTAACCGTTGCTCTAAAAATTCCCGAAAATTCACTTAGTATAGAGTTAATTGCGCTTGACATTGTGCCCAAAAAGATTTGCATTTGCATGCATAGTTTGCCCTGTAAAAATCATTTTACATATTTTAGTATTTGATTGTTAATAGGTATTAAAACTTGTATTTTCGATGTTTAGGATTTTTCTGAGATCAATCACCTAGTGATAGATCTTAGATAATTTTATTCCTTGAAAATATTTAGGTTTAATATTTATTATAATGAAAAATTGAAATTCATTCTGTCTGCAATTAAAAATTTATAAAAAATATTCATATTGCATCAAAAAATTCCAAAAAAATAAAAGTGCATTCATTCTGTCATAATTATCATCTCGGCTAAGGTTCGTATTTTTCGGACATCGTTTGAATGTAACTTACATTTTAGTCCCTAAATAGGTCGAAATTGCATTTTGCATCCTTTATTGCATTAAAAAATTCCAAAAAAAATGCCTCGAAAACCGTGCACGAATTTTGATACACATAATTCTAGGTTGTTCCTTTGCCTCCTTGTGTTTGACCTTGGGACTTGTTCAAGTAAAATAAACATAAAACCGCATTAATTAAAATTGACGAATATTTTGTGTGGTTATTTTCTTGACCAATTCCGATTGCCGCCTACAACAAACGACAAATTAAATCACCATATATTTTTAAAGCCCGATCAACAAATTCACATTCTTAAAGTGGCAATTTTGGACTCGTCAGATAGCGCAGTTGCCGGGGAGGCAAACAGCTTAGTTTTATGTTTTGAAAATTTCTGTTCGATTTTCCGTATTCGGGTAGTCTGACCCTGAATTTTCATTGTAAATCTCATTTTTTTCTTGCAATTTATTTTATTTTATTTTAAGCATTTTTTTCTATTTTATTTTTGATTTATTTTTAAATCACTCTCTTACAATTTATGTCTTATTTTTTTGCGAGGTACCCGGTGTACGTGGAGCGGTTTTTCAAGAAACTGACGCATCTTCACTAACTTCCGAAATTTCACAATTAATTTAAGATCTAATCGAGTCGTGAGAGAGCGTAGTGTCTAGGATTTTAATTGCTGCAATTTTTAATTTTGGTAATTAATTGCTCATTTATAGCAGTGTCCGTTTGGACTCTCGCGTGTGTAAAAAGACCTTGAACTATTCTTTTGGTGCGTCGTGACCTGTTTCACTCTCCTGTGAGGGTGGGGCCCGTCATGAGTGGCGATTAGGATAGACCTGCACATACGGCTCTTAGAGCATTTAATTTCTTGATTGTGCTCGTAGGATCTTAAGCCACACTGCACTATAATTGAGACGCACATAGATTGTTCAATTTTAGCCAAATTCAACTCAATTCTTTCCCGCTAATAAAACTTTCTGACTAGGTGCGGTTTTTCATCAGCTTGCATTTATTTAGAATAAATTTTTAAATTCTTGTATTGCATCCCACATGGAGATTGCGAGGAATCACTATAAGTCTTCTAACTGAGCATACATCATTATTTTCGCGTGCATCGGCTTTTTCCGAATTTTCCCTCTTGTTTGTCACATAATTTCAAAAGGAAATTGGGATTGGACGGTAGATGTGCATTTTCTGCTCACTTAATTCTTCAGTGATCACCTAATTAAAATTGGGCTACTAATTATAGCCGATTTTTAAATTAACTCATAAAATCAAGAATTTTTGCGGGAGAGCAACCCCGACCATGGATTCTTTTATTTGTTCTGAGTGAGTGAGAGATGACACTTAAGGCTAGAGCCCAAACCCGGATTTTTCATATTGACTATTGATTCTACCAAAAATGATTAGCAACTTTTCAGTGAGGATCTAACAGGTAGCCGGTAAACGGTCTGGATTTCCTTAGTAGAGTGGGTGGTTTAGAGGACACTGCATAAGGCTCCGTCCTCAAGTAACACAGGTAGCCGTTTTACGGTACGTACTTACTGCCATACTGGCTGAAAGTAGGTGCAACTAGTCGTAAGAATTCGGGCCAGTCATTACAAAAATTTCGGCTCCTAACAGCTCGTTAAATTTTTTCCAAGATTGATTTATCACCAGTTAAAATTGAAAAGAAAATAGCCGAACTCTTACGGCTTCATTGTATGTGTTGGTGAACCTGGGGTTTGAATTGTGTTTGCATTTGTGTGCGTGAACCGATATCGAAGATCAAAAGCTGCACATTTGATAAATTTCTTTTGACTATCCCGTGCAATCATCTCTCTCTTTTCTTGATTTAAAACCTCATCATGGAACTCTTGTCAAAAAACTCTTGCAGATCCAACCCCTCAACCCTTTCAGCTATTTCAAAAATGGCCAAACATTTATCTAAAAATCCATCAGAGCTATATTATGAAAATGAATTTGTCTTAGTTAGGCCCAAATCAAGTACATCCTCTTCTTTCAATAATCCTCCAACATTTGCGGGAGACTTTCACCCGCGGATGAATTAGCCCCCTCATCGAGTTCCTACTCGAATCATCCGACCGCACATGACCACCTACCATCTTTGACTAAACCGTCTTATTCTCAGTTTCTCGCAAATAAAATATTTCAAGATCAAAATACCTTTGAGTCTCCGGACTGGCCGAGAAATCAAACCCAGATGGAAAGACCCGCACTTAATGATCATCAGCATTGGATTAACCATAACAAACCCCTCATCAGACATACAGAGGACTAAACCGACCACATAGAATCACAGGAACCATGTATGATGACCCCAATATATCAAGACCCGACCAATCATGATCGAAGAAATAATCTCTACTCAGACGGACTCCACAGGCATGGATCACATGAGCAGCCTCCTTCCATAATCTTTGACGATAAATTTTCAGAAAATAATGATCATATAATGGATATTCCAAGAAACTCTACTCTTAGCACATACAGGAAAATGGAAGATGAAATTATTGAATATCAAATGGAAACACACACACCAACTGCTCCATGATTGATCATGAACAATATTTCTAGGATAATATCTCGAGGATAAAAAGGAAATTAGAATTAATGGTGGATAGATTTCAAAATTTTACCGACCGATTAATTTCAATCTATGGTAGCTCGTACATATAAATGAATGGGGAAATGATTGGATCTAAGATTAAAAATTTTGAGGATATTCAAAAATCTAGGGACGTTTCTGACAATAGAACTTCTGCATATTATTTCCCTAGAATTAACTATGCCTCTGACATTTACTCTGAACATCAAAGCCCCTGCCCATCTGAGGAACACACCACATCACCACACCACACAGAAAATACCAAAAAATGGGAATATTCGAAAACACTAAAAAATCGAAAATCCAGAAAATTTCATAAAAATTGAGACTAAAGAAGATCTAAGGAATCTTGATCCTGCTGTACGGGAAGCATTGGAGAAGAAATTAATTTTTGAACTTCCCTTTCTAAAGACCATTGAACACTTCCCCGACCTTAAAGGATTTGTAATGAACAAATTAATGATCAAAAAGTCAGGCAGGATACGGACAAAGACTGAAAGACAAATCTTATCAATGGCCTCCTTCTTAGTGTTGAGGAGAAAAACCAAGACCCGCATAGTGAAGCGGTTGCCAAGATTTGACTGCATAATCAAGGACACAATTTTCACACATGCTCGGATTGATGACGATTCACCAATCAATATCCTCCCAACCTCTGTATTTCACGAACTCAAACTCGTACCGATCATGAAAATATGAGACATTGTTCAATTGGCAGATCGATCGATAAAGATGCCGAGAGGAATCATTTCTGTCATCATGAAATTCCAAGGTGCTCCGCTCAAAGTAGAATTCACGATCATTGATATTGAGCATTAAGGAGAATTCACCCAGTCTCCAATTATTCTTGGAAAACCATTCTTAGCATTGTCAAAGGCAATTATCGATTGTGAGAATCGGGAAATCAATTTTAAAGCATTGGAAGCACTTAGATCTGACCCTGTCTTTGAGGAACCACGATCTTCTGAGGAAACCCACGAAGTCCCGGACAGCCGCAACCATGAATAGGTCGAAGAGCCCTACCACGCTACGACCCTTAGATAGTGGTCGTTGATGAGACTATTGGTTTAGATAATCTCCCCCCTGCTCCATTCCCAGCTGCTCTCACCATGGAGATCATGTATATGAATCATATGATCCGAAGACTTATGCATGGGCACACCCTGGGTCAACCTACTCTGACTACATGGAGTATATCAACTCGACACAGTAATGCTCCAATATCGAATCAATTAAGAACGAACAAGCCGAAACTCTTCCTAGTATTTCAATTCCCGCAGATCTCAAAATAGACAAATCCTTCTTCTACGATCCTGGGACATATGCATGGTCGCACCCTGGAGCAACCTTCTCTGAATACCTTGACAAAATCATCCCAAATCGAGAGTGCACCAACATTCAGAAGACTAAGAACAAATACACAGGACGAACACCGACTAAGAAGAAGAATTCTAATGGCTATTCATCGGAATACTCAAGTGAACCGATGCCTTCACAAAACAAGAAAAAGAAAGTCACCTTTGACCTTTCGGAAGAGGAATCTACTGATGATCCCTCATCAAGTCTGAAAAGGTAATTTACATGAGTGAAGTGTGTTCGTCAGCTCTAAAGACATATCTTTGCAAGGATCTAAAATTCGACTCTCGTTGGACAACTCCCATTCTTAACTATTATTCATCCAAAGCTGATGCTCCTGCCCTTACAAGTACACTGGAATTATTTCTTATGAGTTGACTGAGACCGGTGCTTCTGATTATTAATCTGAGGACAAACCGCTTGATCTCAAGAAGGAACGAATTTTGAGGAAACAATTGAGGAAACAAAAAGACCTGAATATTTGGAGTGTGTCCACATTCAAATACTATTCCTCTGAGGATAATTTTGATGATGGATATCTTTCATCTGACTCAAACACTTCATCCACTATCCATCATGATTTTTATGAGGATGTCACTGATAATAGTTGGGAACCATATGCTTCATCTCCATCTTGTTATACCGATCTCCCATCACAGGCTCACAAAAAGATCAGCCGAAAACCGCCTTAATCATTGGCTACCCACCATCCCTCCCGACCACATTGTCCTTCTTGTACAGCTTCTTCCTCTACTTAGGCCAAGGCCTAAGTATAGGGGTGACCGATGCCATCTGTATATACCATCTCCCTCATCACACTCCTCCCGATCACTGCATTTCCACCCTTCTCTTATACTTAGGCTGACCAGAGCCTAAGTATAGGGGGGAACCACAACAACCTGTATATACTCTCTTCATCCACATATCCCGACCGCTTCATTTTTTCCGCTCTTCTTCTATACCTAGATTGGTCACAGTCTAAGTATAGGGGGGTGGTTCCTTAAATCTTGTCCTTTTTTCTTTTCCTCTCTTACGCTTAGTCCGAGCTATGTCTTCTTTACGCTTCTTGTGCTCTGAGGACACAACACTCGCTAAGTATAGGGGGGGTTTGTATATATACTTCGTATATATTTTACCCATATCCCGTACTTTCGCGTAAGTCTATATGTATTTACGGGATGGGTTATTAATTCAAAAAAAACAAACAAAAGAAAAGAAAAGAAAAAAAGAGATTTGCTACTAACACTGACTGTGCCCAAATTTTTTGAAAAAAATGGCTTCTTATTCATTTTTGCATAAAAAAATCAAAAATCCCTTGCATAAAAAAATCAAAAGAAATTATCATCAAAAAAATCACAAAAAAAAATTGTCTACATTTCACACTTCATCCAGCATCGCATTCATTTGCATTTGTGAAAAGTCATTGGGTATTGAACCGAGTCATGAGCAGAAATCGAGAGTGGTCTAGACTTGACCTTAATCCACCTAATTTTCATAGGAACTTCACTGAGAAATAGGATTTTAGAAACTTCAGATCTTTGACTTAATTCTTTAAGTTCCACATGACAATGTGCAGAGTTTGACTCTTAGTGGCTAACCTGGTCTCTTCATTCTGGGTACAACTCTGGAATAGGGAACTAATTTGTACTCTCACACAATGCACTTAGCTCAACTCTGACGGGATGTTGGAAGATTATGTGAGTTTATTTTCTAGTAGCATGGAAATCTAAAGACAGGAGTACGGGTTGAAATAAAGCTTCGAAAAAGGGATGGATGGTTGGGCACATTTTTTTCTAAGACCCCAAAAAAAGTACAGAAACAAAAAGATTCTATATCCATAGGGGCACAACAAGATCCAAGCAGAATCACCAAAAATTCAAAATACAAAGAAGCAACTACTAAATAAAATCTGACCAAAAAGGTCCAAGCTTCAAGAAACCTGCAGATCTTGGTGGAGACTCGGCTACACTGGCCATCTTCACAATGAGAGGTGACTACACTGGCTACCCTCCAGTTCTTTTCTCCTTCTTCTAGCTTCTCCCCCAATTCGATTGTGAACACAGTGCGACGGACCTTAGAAAGAAATACCTGACTCCCCGAGGACGAGGTACTGGAGAGGAGAGGAGCATGGTATCCCGGTATTCTGGATGGGAAGAGCTAAAACCTTTCACACACATGAGTCGGTGGTTCAATGTTCATAAGGTATACTTTGGGAAGAGGATTGATCTAAGATGACTTCTAAGCTGAAACTGTAGCAATGATGTGTAGAACTTGAAGGCTGTTGATTTAAAATTCTAAGTTTCACAGAAGTTCCGACACACAAATAATCAAAAGGTCGAGTTTAGTTTCACTTTCACCTTCAGCTCATGGTCTTGGTATGGAACCCAATCTCATTTCACCGCATGGCATTTCTTTTTGATGCTCGGGGACGAGCATGGTTTAAGTATAGGGGGATGATGAATCTCAGATTCATCACTCTAAAGCTCATTTATTAAGCTCTAATCTCTCAAAATCAACAACATTTCTGCATCTATTCTGCATAATTAGCATTCATGCATGTTTTCATAAGAATTGCATTTTAGCACTAATTTCTGCACAAAATAAGAAGCCAAAAATCCAAGCCAAAAATGACATGTAAATAGCCTAACTTTCCTGATTTTTAACTAATATCACTAACAATAATAAAGGGAAAATACAAAAAAATAACTAACCCAATTAAGTAAACCAAAAACCCAAACCCTAGTTAAAGGATTTGCGGATTTAAAACCTCATATCTTCCTCATACAATGTCCGTTTTAATCCTACTCACTTTGAACTAATGTACATTCAATTACCTCCAAAATAAGACCAAGTTCAAGTGAATCAGAGCACATATGTGAATGTTGGGTTTTGGTCCTCTTTTGTACATTTTGTATTTTAGCGGTTTTTGACCTATTATTTTATGTACATAATTAACTTATTTTAGTTTGTTTCTTTTTCGTTTATCTTATTTGATAAAAGTTTTATTAAATTACACAAAAATCCAAATCCAAATTGAGCCTGAAATCAAAGAAACAAATTGGGTCCGAGTCTTCACTAACCAACTGTACAAAATTGGTCTTTTTCTTATTTTATTTTATTTCTTCTTTTTCTTAAGTAACAAAAATCCAAAAAATAAGATTAATGTGTAATTATTTACCATATTTTTTCCAGATTTTTATCGGGTTTAAAAATTACATATAAATTATAGAACCCAAAAATCAAGGTATTCTATGTACATGGGATGCCCCAAAAATATCACTTTGTACATTTGATTGATTTTGGTTTTGATGTCTTCATGAAAGTTGTGGAGCTCTTCGAGACGAGCAATTTTTGTGAAGAAACTTTTTTGATCCGAGGTCATCTACTATTTGTTTTGTATTTTATAAAGGATTTAATTTTCAAATTTTCTTGTGCTGACACGTGGCAGCTCCTGGAGCCGCCACGTGTCAGCCATTTTTGACATTTTTTAAATTTGTTTTTATAAAAAAAATTAAAACTCTATACATGCGTCGAACGTGCCTCCCAGGCACGTGCTCCGCACGTGCCCGCCCTTTCACATCTCCTGGCGCCACGTGGTCCGTCTTGGGCCGTCCGATCTCGGCCGATCAGACGGCTCCCGTCGTCGTCTTCAACCTCCAGCCTGTCCCATTCAGGCATGGCCTTCCCCCGTTGAAATCACCACCCCAAATCTCACGCCTCCACCGCCCCACGAAATCTCCGCCAACCTTCAAAGATCCACCTTCCATAGCTGCCCCAATTGTCGTATCTCATCAGATCTTGTCTCCCTCTTTGACCTGATCTCCAATCGAATCTCCAAATCTCATCACCTCCGATCTCAATCAAATCACCCTCCACCTTCCTTCCCTGACAAACTACTTCAGCCTATATAAAACCCTCGCCGTGACCAAGAACATACATCCGCCAATAACACCAGGCTAAGCCCGGTGGTGACAGCACCAGGCCTCGCCATCGACGAGATCTGAGCTCTGACTAGTTGAAAGTCCACGGCGAACCACCCCGGACAACCTGCTGAAGCTCCGGACACTCCCAACACCGTCGAGCCAACTACTTCCTACATTCGCAACAACATCAGAGCTCTGCTCCTCCACTATCTCCACGCCAGAGCGTCCCCGACAACCCGCTCCGGCTTGGGCCACCTTCATCGACGACCACCGACATCGCCTTTGTCTTCTTCGACGCATGTCACTCGCCATCCAGAAGCTAATGCCAGCCCTCCGCCTCCTCCACGCCACGATGTTGCCCAGCCTTGCAAGGGAGCTCCGCCAGCGCTGCCTGTGGCCGGACCTCCCTCCGCCTCCGCCATCATCGACAAAGCGCCACAGGAGCAGCGCCTCTCCGCGAATCAACAGAGCCAACAACCGGAGCACAGCCCCTCCGCCTCCCTTCGTCGGTCGGGCACGGAGCTCGAGGCTCCCCACGCACGTGCGGGGCACGTGCGGTGGGGGAGACCGTCACTTGGTGTCAGCACCCCGGGTCACGTGCTTCGCACGTGACATCGTGGAAAATTGCAAAGCGCCTCCTGGAGTGTCTCACATTTGCACCGCAGTCCAAGGGTCACGTGCACAACACGTGAACACTTAGTGATTTTGCAGAAAAGCCCACGGAGATCCTCCATATTGCCACCAAGTCTAGCCATTCCAAGGGCACGTGCGCAGCACGTGCCCCATGGAAATTTTGCAATCACGCCCCCTCCAGTACCGTATCGGTAATTACAATTAATTCCCCCCTTGCATTTTATGTTTTATTTATTTATTTTATTCAATTGCAGAAATACCCATGTATTCTCCAGTGATTTTGGACCTCTACATGACTTTATTTTGTTATCCAAAAATAACATGATGTTAGTCTATTAATTTTCTACACTTTAACATGTTGTGGATATTTTTGTGATCGTCAATTAATTAATAATTATTTATTTTGTGGAAATTTGCATAATTTGCCCATTTCTTACTCTGAAATTTTTATTTGATTAATCGTTGCTCTAAAAATTCCCAAATATTCACTTAGTATAGAGTTAATTGCGCTTGATATTGTGCCCAAAAAGATTTGCATGTGCATGCATAGTTTGCCTTGTAAAAATCATTTTGCATATTTCAGTATTTGATTTTTAATAGGTATTAAAACTTGTATTTTCGAAGTTTAGGATCTTATTGAGATCAATCGCCTTGTGATAAATCTTAGATAATTTTATTCCTTGAAAATAATTAGGTTTAATATTTAATATAATTAAATATTGAAATTCACTTTTTCTGCAATTAAAAATTCATAAAAAATCATATTGCATCCAAAAATTCCAAAAGAAAATTACAGTGCATTCATTCTGTCATAATTATCGTCTCGGCCAAGTTTCGTATTTTTCAGACATCGTTTGAACGTAACTTACATTTTAGTACCTAAAATAGGCCGAAATTGCATTTTGCATCCTTTATTGCATTAAAAAATCAAAAAAAAACCACCTCGAAAACCGCACATGAATTTTGATAGAATAAATTCTAGGTTGTACCTTTGCCTCCTTGTGTTCGACCTTAGAACTTGCCCAAGTAAAATAAACATAAAACCGCATTAATTAAAATTTACGAATATTTTATGTGGTTATTTTGTTAATCGATTCTAATTGCCGCCTACAACGAATGACAAATTAAATCATCATATATTTTTAACGCTCGATCAACAAATTCACATTCTTAATGCGGCGATTTCGGACTCGTTAGTGTCCACACATCCATCTTAGCATTTTCATTTCTGCTACAGCCATTCTCCGCACATGTCTATGGTTCACAGGCCAACATTCAGATACATAGAGCATAGCAGGTCTCACGGCTGCTTTGTAAAATTTACCTTTATTTTTTAAAGGAATTTTCTTATCACAGAGAATAGTAGAGGCTTCTCTCCACTTTAGCTAGTCTGTATTTATTCTATTAGTAACATCTCCATCAATTCCCCCATCATGTTGCAAAATAGATCCCTGATATCTAAAAGAATCTCTCTTCTGAATGTTATCATCACCAATCTTCACCTTAATGCCTTCACCATTTCTTCTATCAAAAGTGCACTCCATATATTCTGTCTTAGCCCTACTTATACTAAATCCTTTACTCTCCAACTCATATCTCCAGACCTCAAGCTTCTCATTTACTCCATCTCTAGTCTCGTCAATCAACACAATATCATCAACAAATAACATACACCAAGGTAACTCATCATGAATGTGACTTGTCAACTTGTCCATAATCAAGGTAAAAAGAAATGGACTCAAAGCTGAACCTTGATGTAAACCAATGTTGATGTCAAAATAGCCAGTGTTCCCAGAAAGGGTTCTTACACAAGATAAAGCCCTATCATACATGTCCTTTATGAGGTTAATGTATGGGACATGCACTTGTCTCTTCTCCAAAACTCTCCACAATATCTCTCGTGGGACAGAATCATAAACCTTCTCCAAATCAATAAAGATCATATGGAGATTCTTCCTTTTAACTCTATAAATCTCCATTGTTCTCCTCAGCAAATGGATGGCTTCAGTAGTTGAGCGACTTGGCATGGATCCGAATTGGTTTTCTTTTACGTTGGAAACTTGCCTCAACCTTCTTTCGATCACACATTCCCAAATTTTCATAGTGTGACTCTTCAGCATGATACATATGCAATTTGAACAATTTTGAATATCTCATTTATTCTTATAAAGAGGCACCACGATACTCCTCCTCCAATCTTCCGGCATTTTCTTGCTTCGCAAAATAACATTGAATAGATTCGTAAGCCAAGTCAAACCACGCTCACCTAAAACTTTCCACACTTCTACAGGGATGTCATCGGGCCCTATACCTTTCCCAGATCTCATAACTTCAAAGCCTCCTCTACTTCCTTTCTTTGTATCCGTCTATAGCTTTCACGATTCAAGTAACTTTCACTACTAGCTAGACCACCCAAAGTGATCTCTCTATTTCCTTCCCCAATGAAAAGTTTATGGAAGTACTGCTCCCATCTAGTCTCTATATCCTTCTGACTAACAAGCACATGACCTTCATCGTCCTTAATGCATGTCACTTGAGAAAGGTCTTTGTCTTTCTTTCTCTTGCTTTGGCCAACCTGAATATATCCTTCTGGCCTTCCTTAGAGTCGAGATTTTTATACAAAACTTCATAAGCTTTTGACTTTGCTTTGCTTAAAGCATTCTTTGCTTCCTTCTTCGCTATTTTGTAGTTCTTGACAGTTTCCTCTGTTCTATCCTTAGACATAGCCTTAAAGCATGATCTTTTAATTTTTAGCTTATCTTGCACCCCTTCTCTCCACCACGAAGCCTCCTTTTGACCTGGGGCTCCTCCCATTGACTCGCCTAGCATCTCTTTAGCTACCTTTCGGATACAAGATGCTACTGCCTCTGACATCTCATTTGCACTTCCACTACAATCCCAAGATAAGTCTTCTAAAATTTTCTTCCTGAAGCTCGATTGCTTTAGTGGAATATTCCACCATCTAGTTCTAGTGATCTTAGGAACCCTCCTTTTCTTTACCATCCCTTTTATTTGTACATCCAAGACTAACAACCAATGTTGGGTTATCAAACTCTCTCATGGGATTACTTTGCAGTCTTTACAACACAACCGGTCTGTTCTCCTTAACGCAAAGTAATCTATTTGTGTTCTAGTTTGACCACTCTTATAAGTAAAAGATCATACGTCATTACAAAATCCAGGATGACTTTTCCCTCTTCATTTCTATCCCCAAAACCATGTCCTCCATGAACACCAGCATACCTTGAAGCATTTTTTCCCACATGTCTATTAAGATCTCCACCTATGCAAATCATATCTCTTATGTTTGCTTAAATCCATGTTGAAAATGTACGAGTGTCATGAGGCAACTTCCTAAATAGTATTTTAAAAAAAAATATTATTTAGGAAGTTGTTTCTGATTGTTTTATGCTGGTTGTCGGCTGCCTAACTCAATTATTAATAAATAAGTATTGTATAATATATTGTATTTAATGCCAAAATAACATAATAAAGGAAACAAAAGAATAAAGAATAAAATGTCAAAGACAATAAGTGACCCTAGATACCGAGACCCAGTCATCATGATGACTTGATCGACAACAAATAAAGTAGGGGGATATAGGCAGCGAACTTGTATAGAACATAACTCAAAAACCCTAATTTTATAGCGAATAATTACACTTTGGGACCTATTTTATTCTCTATTATTTATACCTCAAATCAATAAATCCTCAACATGAAAGTTCCATATAAAAATACAAAGAAAAATATAAAATTTATTTCATTAGAAAATAATGCTCATGTGTTTAGAACACACATAATAAAAAACCGTAAAGAAAACTTCCTGACATGTATCATCTCCTTAATGATTCAAAATTGACCAAACTCAGCTTTATTGTTCATAATCTGAAATTATATATCTAATGAGTGATTTCGTTCTACTTGGAGCAAAGATGTAAAAGTTGGCTTTTGGGCCATCATTGTGCAATATACATGTATATAATATTCATTATATTTATTCTTCATATTTTAAAGTTTAATATATTTTATATATTTGTAAATATTACACAAAACACATTTAAATAATAAAACTAAATGAAAATTATTGAAAATACATTAAAATAAATAAATTTATAGAATATATAGGTAAAATATATGTTTAGGATACCCATATAATGTATATACTTAATTCTTTAAAATAGTAAATAATATCAGAAATATACAATAGAATATCTAAATATGTATTTAAATAAATTATAAATATATAAATTATGTACCAAAAATAATAAAATATAAAATATAAAATATAAAATAAATACCTTATATATGTGTAAAAATACCAATAATTATACATATAAAACTAAACCTAATAAATCACCTCGTAAAAATAAATAAAAATCATAATAAAGTACTACATAAAATAAGAAACATTTTCTATGCTTTGAATTTTATTTAAAAAAATCTATTTCTATTTTATTTCGATTTATTCGTTCTTTATATTTTATTTTGTCCTTATTCGCGCCAACATGGAACAATTAGGTCCTTTCCTCGGTTGTCCTCTAGTCATCTCTCTGACCCTAAAACAAAGTGTTCGCAGACTCAACTTCCCTTGGTTCTCCCCTTTTCCCATTCGACACTCTACTCCAGGAGACTCAAATCTCAAACGAAAATCTTCCTCGTACCTTGGAGTATCACGCGGGATCAAACCTTGGACCTATTGATCGTCACTCTATCAAAAACCTTAACTCAACTCACCCCCTTGGCCACTGCTATATATTGTAGCCCAGTCCTTTGAATCAGTTTTTGATCCCTCTTTCGAATTTCTTAACCCCTCAGACCCAGCATACATCATCTATCTAGTGACTGGAGGTAGTCAAATGATTCTATAGAGAGGAGGAGGCGCGACGGAGCCGATCCAGCCATTGTCGGAGAGCTTCTCCGAGCGATTCTGCCTCTTTGGTTTTCGAACCAAATCGAGGCCATTTTCTTTGCTTTATAGGTAGTTTTCATTCTGCGTTTCCTTATTATCATTTCTTTTATGCATTTTACTATTATCTCTGGTCTAGACCTTTATATTATAGTACGTCAAAGATTTGAGCTCCAGCCATTCTTCGTTCCACTCGTACCAAGCACTATTCTGACCCCATTTTCACCCCCATCAGTTCCCCTTTCGCTCCTCTACACCCCGAGACATTCCATTCCCCCTGATCAGTCCTATGTCAGGAGATCATCTCTTCCACCTCCACCCATTATCAGAGAGCGCCTCCCTGACCCATTTACGCTCTGTTTCAACGCAATAATTTTGGGATTTGGCTGATTGATGGAGCACCAGCGCATAGTTCATCCATGTTCATCCTCCAGTCCTTGCTAACATTGGATCGAGAATGGCCTCGAGAATGCACAAATATTGTTAGATCTACAGTGCAGTCGAGCACCCAATCTGATGTTGATCGCACCATGACCGTCCATCGATGAATCTGTACCTTCTAATATGATCAACATCATCTCATCATTCACCAGCACCACATTGGTGGTAATTTTGCACTTCTTTCCCCCTCAATTTTTCTATTTAATAATTAATACATAAAGTACGTATCTGCATTGTAAAATTTTTGTGTAATTTACTCATTGAACCAAGAACTTTCCTTTATTTGTGTCTAGGTTCAGTCCACATCACCTCACGTTTGCATACATGTGAAGCGGCAGTATATTTTACACCTAAACCCTTGTAGGTATTTGTATTTTGATTTAAACCTATAATTTTCATATTAAGTGTTATATTTTTGGTAGAATTGTAAGTTGAATGAACACTTTGTTAATTGTAAAAATACCCCTTCCAATGCATATTAAATTAGATAAATTTGGTTGTATGCCTAAGGAGTTTTGTGGGGTGTTCTAGAAACATTGATACTTTATTTAAATTGCATTTAGGCCACTACTAAAACATTTAATTTCATTTATTATATTTTCATTATTAAAAATAGCATTTTTCTTCTAAAAATTGTATTAAAATTTTCTTACGTGCTTGGAATAATAATATATCACATATATTTTCTCTTAAGGTAATTACAATTATTTTCCTATATATAAAAATATGAACAGATTGTATTTTCTCTTGTTTTAAATTTAAAAATATAAAGAAAAAATTTGTAAAATTATTTTGAAAAATTCCAAAAAAATCATGTATGCTTATTTATGTATATTTGATTTTCTGATCTTTTATTTTTGTAGAATATTATTAAAAACTCCTAAAATTAAAAAGGAAAAAAACTTATAAAAATTTTAAAAATTCGTAGAAAATCACAAAAATATGTTTTAAATTTATGATTTTTAGATTAACTAGAATTCAAGAAAATTTAAATTAGGCCCCATTTAATTTAATATATATTTATTAAGACTGTTTCAAAATCCATGATTTTATATTTTACTTATTTTAAATATTTTTTATTTAAAATACATAAAATTCTCAACAATTATACAAAAATTAACAAAAATGGAGAAAATCAAAAAATATATAATATTTTATTTTCTTATTTTTTGAATTTATACAATTATAATATAAACATAAAACCCTATCTAGACTATTATACTAGTTATACTTATATATCTATTATTAATAGTACTATAAATTATAAATACTTATAAATATATTTAAAACCCTTAAAAATGAAAAGTATTGTACATATTTGTATTTTTTGAATTTTACTATGGTTATTCTATCTATATCATATGTAGCATTTATATTATTAATATTATTATATATACATATATATTATATCTTCTAAAATAGAAAAAGAAAAAGGAAATTAAAAATTAGAAAAAAACAAAAAGAAAATAAATAATATAAAATAAAAAAATAAAAAATACAAATCAATAATAACCCACAAAAATTAGAAAAATCCTATTAAACACACAAAGAATCATTTGTTGATTGTCTTTGACTATCAATTTTTGTGCCTATCCCCGTTGCTTTTTGTGCTTCGACCCCTACGTTTACTAAAAAGAGATAACCACGTAAAATTGGGACTATTAATGCAAACCTGACATTAAAACTCACCTCACTCAAAATTTTGTCTTGGGGAGAGTAACCCCCTCCTTGGTTTATTTATCTATAGTGAGAGAGTGACCCGCACACTAGGATAGAGCCATACCTGAACTCCTCTCAGACTATTGTTCTAGGGTTAGTTATTCTCCAGTGAGGATCTCTCCGGTAACCGGTAAAGTGGACCGTAACGTGCTTTGCAGAGTGAATCGATTGGGTAGCTGGTAAACGGTCCGCAACTCATACTGGATGGGAAAGATCTAGCCTTAGATTAGGACAGTCTCCTAGGAGCATTGGATTCCTACCAGTTCGCTTAATCACTATGATAGATTGTGATAGATTGATTGATCACCTAAATAAAATTTAAAGATAATTGATCGAGTCGTTACTGTCATCATCTCCAGTGTTGTGTAGGTGAACTGGGGGTTTGTTTTCACATCTTGTTTGCATTATAGATCTCGCCCTTTTCCTCAAGATCACGATGATAGGAAGGAGATCCCTTAGGCCACATCCGGTGGCACCGCTATCGAGCACTCCTTCCTATTCATCTAGGTCAGCTTCCGGGATTTAGACCACTCTCTGAGCCAGAGTTTACGTCCACCCTGTTCCCCCTTGACCACCCTTCTTCTTCTGTCAGCATAGAGTGTAGAACATTTGACAGAACTTATGATGTGTACCTTTGCCTTTGCAGAGACCTAAGATATGGCCAGCAGCGAGGGACTCCCAGATGAGCAGGGACAACCTTTGTATGTATATGATCAGATTGCCATCAACAATTCACTGTTAGCTTCCCTAGAGACCATGCAGAGATAGATCAGAGATCAGGGAGCCTTCATGGGTGAAGTGATGAGAGAGCTGGCGCAGATGCGAGAGGACAAAGGAGAAAGACTCGAGGGTGGTGGAGAGATACCAGAAGCAGGAGGCGGAGCAGGAGAAGACCCTCACCAGGAGGGGCCACCACCGAGGACCATGAGACATTTTCACAATCCGGCTGCAACCCTCACTCAGTGATGGATCTAGCTTCCTCCCATTGTCAGGAACTTCGAGCTTCGCCTCCAAACCATCCAGTTGTTGCCCAAAATTCATGGGTTGGCCACCTAGGAGCCTCATCTCCATCTGCAGGAGTTCGAGATGATATGTAGCATTGTCCACGACAGATTGGAGGATGAGGACACTATAAAGATGATTGCCTTCTCATTCTCATTAGCTGACAAAGCAACCTATTGGCTGAAGCATCTAGGAAGGTACGTCACATCTTGGGAGCAACTCTGGACCGTGTACTTGAACAAGTACTATCCACTCGGTCAGACCAACGTAGAGTGAGCTATGATCAACAACTTCACTATGATCCCCAATACGCAGTTCCATGAGGCTTGGGATCGATTTAGAGAGCTCATTGACCAGTGTCCACACCACGAGATATCAAAGCTCAACCTTGTTCAGAGTTTCTTTTGTGGGCTGACACCGGAGTTGCAGGGGCTTGTGAATGCCTCTTGTGGTGGGTCCTACTTTTCCAAGGGTGAAGACGAGGTTTGGGCCATCTATGAAGGGATGGCAGAGAACTCGATAGTAATTGCCAAAGCCCGGGTCTACACACAGCCGAAGATCCCACCACATGCAGTTTCATATTAGAGGATTGCACGAATTGATGCCGGTACCCACACTCTGTCAGCAGCAGCAGCTCAGGCTGAATCCGCCGCTGCCGACATGGGAATCATTAGCAAGAAGCTAGACCGCATTGAGATCCTTGAGAAGAAGCAGAGCCAATGTCTTGTACAGATGGACCGGTTGACGAAGACCATGAGTGACCTGAAGACCCAGATCCTATGCATTCAGGAGGCACAGATGTCCACTCAGCAGCCTCCCAGGTCACGTGTTGATTCCAGCAGTACCAGCTCCACCCAGCCTTCTTCCACATACCGCCAGGTTCACCACATCCAGGCAGAGTCAGTCTCGTTGTTACAGCACTACCCAGTGCTGCCACCATCTCAAGACACTCAAATGGTGGTCTACCAGCCGGATCAGCCCCTAGCAATTCTTCCTCCACCACCCGTTGAGCAGGAGCCGTTGATGGAAGTCAATGGGATATGGTATGATTGGTACCCACAGCAGGTCGAGATTTATCACGATCACCCCGGATTCCGTTGGACCACCGGAGGCACCTCATCCCAATAGGAACCTCCCGCTCAGGGAATTAAGAACAGCTAGCAGCAGCAACACTATCACTCCCAGCAGCAGTACCAGCAGGGTCCTCGTCCCTCTTATCAAGGACAGCAGTGGAGGCAGCATCACCAGCCTCACCAGCCATACTCCCATCCTCCCCCTCACTATTCACAACAATAGCAACCTCGTTTCCAGCAAGGGAACACTTTCGGTTCTCTGGCACCTGCCTTCGAGAACCCAGCTCTTCACGACCTCGCCCGCTTGCTCTCTGAACAGCAGGCATCCTTCCGACGGGAAATGGATGAGTTCCGGCAGGTGATGAGGGATATCATCAAGGGCAAGGCCGTCATACCAGCACAGATCGAGTCTAATCCGAATAATTTGAAAAGGAAATCTGAGCAGGCACAGTCTTCATAGGATACTACTCCTAGTGACTCTTTGCATTACATGTCTTCTTGTATGTTTGATGTTGATTTCGTAACTACTAGGAGCGGTAGGATGCTAGCCGGCGGCGCCTCCTCTGAGCGACAACTACACGAGGAACCAAGAGCGCTAGACAAGGAGAGTAGCGGTGCTGATGCCGATGATGATGTTGATGACGGTGGTGATGATGCCACCAAGGACAGAGATCCAGTTGATGGTACCGAGGCCGTCGTGACTCAAGATATAAGCGATGGTATTGATGCCACCATTTCACTTGATGTTGAGCCAGAGTGCGGTGTTGATGCCGCGAAGACAGATGTCGTAGGTGGTACTGATTCCACCACTTCTATTCATGTTGTACTTCCACATGTTGTGTTGCCACCTTTTGTATCTCAGGACTCTGGTAACAAGAAAAAGAACAAAAATATGAATAAAGGAAATGTTTCTTTATCTACTCTGAGTCCATATGTATTGCATGATGATCTTTGTATGGATTCCATTCCTTCACAGGCACAGGAACCTCTTCATAACCCTCCATCTGAGGAGGCCCCTACCATCCCCTTCCCTCAAGCACTCCGCTTGGCAAAGGGAAATAAAAGAGAAAATCTAAAAAAGACACATCAGTTAGAGTTCAGCAAGCAGATGATTGATAGATTTCAGATTCAGCTGACTCTACAGGAGGCACTAGAGAACATCCCCCTTTTCCAGAAGAACTTGGGAGAGAAGATTGTTGTACACAGGAAGAGGAGGAACCACATAGGAGAGATCCATGTGCTAACCCGTGCCACATGCTTTGCCATTCAGAACCAACTACCAGCAAAGAAACTTGATGCAGGAGCTCCCTATGTCAGATGCAAGATTCAAGAGCAGCAGTTCGATTGTACTCTATTAGACAGTGGCTCTTCAATCAACCTCCTTCCGGCAGCCTTTCTTGACCGATTCGAGTTTGGCCCCCTCCATCAGAGTAGAACAGTCCTTCAGTTTGTTGATAGGTCTATTAAGAGGCTGAAGGGGCTGTTGAGAGACGTGGTCATTACCATTCATGCCATGAAATTCCCCGTGGACTTTGTTGTATTGGACATGGAGATACCTGAGTCGGTAACAGATACCCCATCATACTTGGACGCCCATTCTTGGCCACTGCCAAGGCGGTATCCGATCATGATAGTGGGAAGGTGTACTTTCATGTAGAGGGCGAAAGTATGCAGATAGAGACGATCAACGAGACCAGAGCATGAGATTCAGCATGCTCAAAGCAGTTCAGTGACACAGAGTAGATGACAGAGGCAGAGCGAGACGTCCACAAGGAGTGTGACTTTGTGATGAATGATGATGAAGCAATTTGGGCAGATCCAGTAGCACAAGCCCTCATCTTGCCCACAGATTTGGTGTACTTATAGCTTATGGTTGTCGAGAGTTTGGAGAGCACACCCCTGGCAAAGGACACATTAGAGGCCGACAATTGCGGGATGAGTGGTGAAGCAGAGTTTCATTCATGTTCTTCTGATTCAGATCCCTCGAATTAAGACATTAATTGGGATGACTTTGATGATTACTTGCCATGTTTGATTCCTTCTGAGCCGACAGCTAGGATGGAGAGCAATCCAACACAGTTTATAGATATTCTAGCAGGGTTCCCTTCATCAGATTTTCACGCACAACGAGAGTTCTCTCATGCAGATCTGATAGCCTTCACTCAGACATATAAGAAGCCAGATTTGCCAGCTCCCAGTTGCCCGGAATTGAAGCCCTTGCCGCAGTAACTGAAGTATAGATTCCTTGCGGGTGAGCTAGATATGCACCCAGTCTTTATCTCAGCACATTTGACTGGAGAGCAAGAATCTCGTCTGATGGAGGTTCTTGAAAGAAACCGCAAGGCAATATGATGGAGTATAGATGATCACTAGGGGATTAGTCCGGCTCTGTGCTCCCACCATATCTACCTCGAAGAAGACGCTAAGCCCTCATGTGAGTTCCAGCGATGGCTAAACCCGAATCTTTGAGATGTGGTCATGAAGGAAATATCAAAATAGTGGAGCGCCGATTTTATCTACCCCATCTCTTACTTTAAGTGGGTTAGTCCATTACAAGTGGTACCCAAGAAGACGGGTATCACTACAGTTGTGAGTGAGTCTGGAGAGGAGATAGCTACCCGGGTACCAACTTCTTGGAGGGTCTGTGTGGACTACAGACGATTGAATTAGGAAACCAAGAAGAATCATTTCCTACAACCATTCATTGATCATATTATCGAGAGGCTAGATGGGAAGAGTCGCTGTTGTTTTCTTGATGGGTACTCCAGCTATAACCAGGTGGCCATTGCACCCGAAGACCAGGATAAAACGACATTCACCTGTCCATTTGGGACATATGCTTTCAGACGGATGCCTTTTCGTTTGTGTAATGCCCCGGTGACACTCCAAAGGTGCATGTTGTTCATCTTCTTGGACATGGTGGGTGACTATTTAGAGGTCTTTGATGAAACCGTGTTTCATGCTTTTAATTCACTGAAATTAACCCCCTATCTTAGACTAGGTGTCAATAAAAACCAGAAAATCCTTGTAATTATCAGAGTCATTGAACAAATTAAAAACACAAAAAATAGCAAAATTAAAATCCATGGTGTTTTTAGCCTTAAAAATACCCTCAAAAATATTTTCTATCTTTGTTTGACATCGTCTCCATTTTTGGTCAACATGAAACCTGTAGATCTCATCGAGATCTAAAACTTTCATGTTTTGAGTTTTTCCAAATTCGGCCATTTAACCCCTAATAATTCACTTTCTATCTTCGAAAAACCTGATTGGGCCACGTGGTGCCTTCTGGTTGCGCCACGCGGCCCGGTCCTTCGCGCCACGCGTCGTCTCCTCTCCGTCGTGTGATGGCCTGCCTCCTCTCCTCATCGCCGCCATTCAATCCCGCTGTGATCTCTACCATATGATCAAAACATGGACTCAATCCTGGCCGTCTGCTAGTGCTTCTCTCTCTGGCCGCCACGTGGTATCGCCAGAACCACCCGATCATCTTCTGGAGCTTAGATCTCCACCACACATTCCCGCGGCTATTCATAGCCATCCGATCGCCCGCCAGATGTTATCTGGGCTGCTCCTGAGTGCCCTCACCATAGCTTGACACGTGGTGGCATCTGCACCCCTCGATCACATTCAGCCATTCCATCTCAGCCTCTCCATTCCGCTGCTCTCTCCACCACCCGATCTATCCAAGGATCACATCACGATCGTCCACTTCCTCCACCTTATCATGGCGCCACGTGGCATGCCCAATCACCCTCCTATCCAGCCACCTTAGATCTCATCCAAACCGCTCGTTAGCGCTCGTGTGTCAGCCCTTGGATCTCGAAATCCAACTGCCAAAGCTTCATCGTCAACCTCCAGGCGCTCTCTCTCTAACGTCCTCAACCTCGCGGACCAGCTTCCCCCTTCCATTTTCCCCCGAGTCCTCGTCCACCATCTCTACATCTCAACACCTCCCCGACGTCGTCAGATCATCCACGACCCTCGCGAGCGGCCAATCACTCCACGATCCTCCTCCGCTCGCTCCATCTCTCCCACACAAGTCACGACCATAACCTGAAACCACCACATTGGCCCCTTCAAATAACTCCCCTCCACCGCTTCAGAACCTCGTCCACCTTTACGTGAGGGATTGCCCAGCACACCTCTGCTCCTTGGTGACAGTGAGGGAGCGGCATGGAGTGCGAAGACCGCTATCTCCTCTGGTATTGACCCGCCTCCTTCCATGGATGCGTCGCGGAGCATCGCTTCCGCTCGAGCTGCCCCACCTGGTTGAGGGGGTCCAGCGAAAACCTGGGGTTCACATCGAACCCCAAGCCCAAGCCTCCACTCCGCCATTCTCAAGTAAGCTCATCTCTGACTTCCTCTGCATTTTTCTTCTGATTTTGTTGAATTAATTAGCTCCACACACACACTAACGCTTTCCATTACCCCCTTTGTTCGATTCATCACATCACCACCATCCTCGCGTACACTTCCGACAATACTTTCTCTTTCTCCAGAGCCTCATCACCCTCCATCCCCTTATCCACCGCTCGCCGGCGGCAAAGACCATATGGGCCTCACTCTCCTCGCAAGCATGCCCTTCCATCTCACTCTCAATCACATCCACGTTGCTTCGGCTATGAGACTAACCATGCAGGTACTCGCGTTCTCAATGGTCGGAGGTCTCGCCTGCAAGATCTTGAGCAGCTTCATCTCCTTCGACCAGACATGGTTGACCACCTCCGGATTGCGCAACGCATTCCCACGAGCTCCAGCTACCTCGCCCTCCTTTAAAGGAACTCTGGGGAGATGCAGCGTGGCCTAGCAAGGGAGGTGGAGCTCGGAGCCATTCGCCAGAGGCCAGAACTAGCTGCCACATAGCGGAGGAGGAAGGAGTAGCAGGTGCCGTCAAATGCTCCCTCCCGGAGCTCATCCAACAGCGCGGAAGCGGAAGCGTCACTTCCCCAGGAGCGTACAACAGCCACCCGATCTTCATGATCGAATGGTTCACATCGATCCACGTGGCATCATCAAAGCAGCTCCGAGCCTCCTCCCCGATCCATTAGGCTCATAGCTCCCGAGCCTATACCGAACCTCCACAAAGCTTCGAGTCACTTAGAGCTGCATCGAGCAAAAGCCTGATCCCGAGCCTAGCCGAAGCTGCCCCGAGCCTCCTCCGAGCCTAATCTTCACCGAGCCTGGAGACCACGTGCCCTGCACATGCATTCTGGATAAATTGCAGGGAGGCCCACCAGATTCTTCAAACTTGAAGATAGGTCCTAGAATCACATGCCGACCAGGTGCATCGAGGGTATTTTGCATTTATACCCTCTAACGTTTGAATAATTGCAAAAATACCCCTGTACGTGTGGGTTATTTACAGGGAAGGTCATGAACATTCTTTTAATTGCATTTTAGACCTTCTCAGGGACCTGTTTGCTTTTTCTTTCATTTTTTCTTGCATTTATGCCCCCGGCTTCACTCGTGTATATCTTGAGCATCCTACCTCCGATTGAGTCGATTTTAGTGGTGTTTTGAAGATCTTTTCGTTGTCTTCTTTATATCAAGCTTGTCTTTCAGATTTGACGCTAAGAGTTTTGATATATTATTTTATTGGCTAAGTGTCTTTATTTCAATGCCTCTCATGCTTGATTTTCACATCAATGAAAGTAGCTTCATTAATTGACCATGTTTTGACTTGTGATTAAATAGCTCAAGTATTCTTGTAATTTGGGCATATTTTTATGTTGCATTTAATCCCATCTATTCGCATGATAAAAACCAAATAAAGAAGGCATAGCTTCATGATTACACATTGCATATTGTCCTGTCCTCAACCATTAATTGACCTACTATTTATTGATCCAACACTTAATAAATATAATAAGAGTCTAAATACAAAGAGAGAGGCTTTTGTCCTTGAGTTCGACCTTGGGCTTGCCCAAGCAAAATATAAAAACGACCATTTCATTTTATTGACATATTAAATTAGATGGTTTTTGACGGACCGAATTCAACCCGACTGCTATGACCACTGAGTGTTAATCCTACACTATTAAAGGGATTGATTCCCGACCCATCAAATAACGTCGTTGTCGGGGACACGACTCATCTATTGTTTTATTTTGATTTGTATTTATTTTATTAAGTGTTTCATTTATGTAGGTCAATTTGTTCATTTGTCTTGCATTATAAAAAAATTTTCGTTTCGATTGATATCTAACCTTTGCTTTTGTGACAGGGCCCTTGATGTTCAAGGAGGCGAGGAGCAGGTGCTTCCCACTGCGAGGAGCCGCAAAAGCATTCTTGGAGCAAGTCGAAAAGAAAGAAAAAAATGTTATTTTGCATATCATTTCATCTCATGTAATAATCATCTTTACAGCGGTCTTCGATCGAAGACTCGCACTTGTAGATGAACAATTATGTGTGGTCATGTGGGGATCGTCCCCACTTGAGTGTCGACCTAGGACCAGGCACACGGCTCTTCGAGCTTCTTTCATCACTTCATGTTTTACGTGCTTTCTCGTAGGTAGGACACACGTTAAACAAATACGCAAATAGTATCACTTCACTTAGCCAAAATTTCAAGATGTTCTTCTTCGCTAATAGAAGCATGTTTGGTGTGGATTTCAATTGACTTGCATACATCGGATTTTGGTATTCAAAACAGTCAAAGTTTTCACGAATTTTTGCTAAGGCACTGCATGTTTTCTCGCTTAGCCTAGATTATGGTTTTTATCGATTGCATGGCTTTTCTCGATTTCCCCTCCTAGCTTGATCACCTAGGTTAATGGAAAATGGGAATGAGCGTTAGACGGTGATTGCTTGGTTTATGTGCTCACCTTAATTCAGTGATAAGCTTAAGCAAAATAAATGGGACTGTTAATTGCAAGTCAACCTAAAATGGAGTAAAATTTTGTTTTGGGAGAGCAACACCCTCGTTTACACAATGGTTCTACTTGGCATTTTCTTTAACGTGAAAATAAAATGTTTTAATCACCAATAAAACGGACAAGATAATAAACCAACAATTGTTGGTTTCATGTGTGAGTTGGTGAATTAAAGGGTTTTTTGCATGTTTGATTGAGCTCTGACATCCTCCCATGAGCCTTAAATACTCCATTGATCTCCGAAGATTCATCCACTCACTTGTATATCCATCCATCTTCTTCGTTCACCTCGGATCAAATCCCAATCTTTATACTTAGGCTACTCTCAGCCTAAGTATAGGGGGGACCCGAGTCCCCGTGATTTTCTCTGCTCATCTTTCCTTGCCTCAATACTTAGGTTATTTCTAACGTAAGTATAGGGGGAGCCCTCCTTATTTACCGTATATTTTCCTATATTTAAATGGACCTATGGACTTGTATCATCTAGTGCTATGAGGACATAGCAAAGTTTAAGTATAGCGGGTTATACCGTATATACAATATGTGTACTTTAGCTAAATTTGAAATTTTTGAAAAATTTAAAACTTCTTGGGCTAAAGTAAAATCCTTTGAACTAAGTGGATAAATTTATTTTCAAGGCTTTCTATACTATGTTACACTATTTTTATAGAAAAATATTTTTGAAAATGATTTGAAAATTGAGTTTCTCTTGTTTTGAAAAATCTTTTGAAAATGTTTTGAAAATCTTTATTTGTGTGACATGGTATTGAAAGTTCTTTTCAAGGGAAGTTGAGTCTAACATGTGTTCTATCCTCTAATTAAAATTCTATAAAAATGAAAAAAGTTCAAAATCCTTTAAGAGTCATGAGTGACTACTAAGCCCAAATAAGTAGCCGCGTTCAGTGAGGGTTCGCCCTTAGCAGAGTAGGTGGTTTAGAGGACATCGCATAAGGCTCCGTCCTCAAGCAACGGGCTCCGGCCTGTACTTACACCTATACTGGTTGAACGCAGATGCATCAACTCATTTGAGTTTAAGCAGTCATGTTGTCTTTTAAAGTCTTCAAAAAAAAAAATTTGAATGAAGGAGTTGGATTAAATTCTCTATTTTCACACTTCCACCCAGGATCTGAAATGTTCAAGAAAGCTTGATTTATGAGGTCTTGAGATTTTAGGTTAACCAACCTTAGCCACCAGGATCTTAGACTTAACCATCCATATTTCCCTAGGTTTCTAGATTTGCATGTTATATTACATGCTTAGTCTCTGACCTTAAGAATATGATCAGCACATCACATGCACGACTGCGGTTTTGATGAGATGAGTCGACTTTTCACTTGAGGAACTGGGCTGGGAGATTTGAATCTGGACTTGATTTATAGATGCTCGAGGATGGGATAAAATCTTTGAAGGCTTCATGAAACCTGAGTGTCAGCAACATTAGCCAGTATGAGAACTTGGTTCTTATACTAATCTCTTGACATTGACCTAAGTGCCAGGGTGTGAAATAAATAAAAATGTTGATCAGTGTGCGCCAACTCTTGGTAAAAGCAGTGGAGCTAGCCAAAAATACTATAAATCAATGAAATGTCAAAGAAAAGCTCTCATTCCATACAAAGTCAAATTTCAACAAGAGCTTCCACCAAAGGTGAGCGGTCCCAACCATTTCTAAAGTGTCCACTTGGACCAATGCTATTAGGACCAGGAGTCGGGCTTGCACCAAAAAAGGGCTCTGCATCGTAAATGCTACAAGTCTGGGTGTAGAAGGAATGATAGGTACTCAAAAAAGACACACCTCGGTGTATTCCCAGGAACACAAATGCAGACGGCTCCAACTTCTCTTGACGGACGCACTGATCAACACCAAAAAAATGTGTTGCGTAATAAGGCACTTAAGAGAATCCTTGTTCCAATGAGAGGGAGAGAAGAAATGACACAATCCTAAATCCCTCCATCATCTGGCCATCCATATACACTTCTAAGACTGACAACTAAAGAGATGGTGGATTGGACGCAAGATTTGATTTATTCCCTAGTGTTGAGGATTGGGTTGTTAGGAGAATTTCTTGGACCAAGACCTTGGGTGATGTTTTGACTCTACTCTCGTGAACACAGTCAACACTAAATATCATACCCTTAGTCTATATGTACATCAGAGAGAGTCTGGATAGTTAGAGGAATTGGATGCCTCTTGATTAAGGATGGGTTGAGCTCTAAGATTTTGGATCTCTAAAATTGAGAATACTTGAACAGATCAGATCCTGTACGCACATGCACAAGGGGGTTAATCCAGTTCATTCATTTTCTTTGAAGCTCGGGGATGAGCATAGTTTAAGTATAGGGGGTTGATGAAACCATGTTTCATGATTTTAATTCACTGAAATTAACCCCCTATCTTAGACTATGTGTCAATAAAAACCAGAAAATCCTTGTAATAATCAGAGTCCTTGAATAAATTAAAAACACAAAAAAATAGCAAAATTAAAATCCGTGGTGTTTTTAGCCTTAAAAATACCCTCAAAATTTTTTTTTGTCTTTGTTTGACCTTGTCTCCATTTTTGGTCAGCATGAAACTTGTAGATCTCATCGAGATCTACAACTTTCATGTTTTAGGTTTTTTCCAAATTCGGCCATCTACCCCCTCATAATTCAATTTCTATCTTTGAATAACCTGATTAGGCCACATGGCGCCTTATGGTTGCACCACACATCCCGGTCCTTCCCGCTCCACGTGTCACCTCCTCTCTGACGTTCGATGGCCTGCATGCTCTCCTCATCGCCGCCATCCAATCCCACTACGATCTCTGTCATCTGATCAAAACATGGACTCAATCCTGGCCGTCTGCTAGCGCTCCTCTCTCTGGCCGCCACGTGGTATCGGCAGAACCACCCGATCATCTTCTGGAGCATAGATCTCCACCACTCATTCCCGCAGTTATTTATAGCCATTGATCGTCTGCCAGATGTGAACTGGGACGCTCGTGAGCGCCCTCACCACAGCATGACACATGGCAGCATTTGCACCCCTCTATCGTCTTCAGCCATTCCATCTCAGCCGCTCCATTCCGCTGCTCTCTCCACCACCCGATCTGTCCAAGGATCACATCACGACCGTCCACTTCCGCCTCCTTATCCTGGTGCCACGTGGTGTGCCCGATCACCCTCCGATCCAGCCGCCTTAGATCTCATCCAAACCGCTCGTTAGCACTCGTGTGTCAGCCGTTGGATCTCAAATCCAACGGCCAAAGCTTCATTGTCAACCTCTAGGAGCTCTCTCTCCCACGTCCTCAACCTCACAGACCAGCTTCACCCTTCCATTTTCCCATAGTCCTCGTCCACCATCTCCATGTCTCAACACCTCTACGACGTTGCCCGATAATCCACGACCCTCGCGAGCAGCCAATCACTCCACGATCCCCCTCCACTCGCTCCAACTCTCCCACGCAAGTCACGACCATCACCTGAAACCACCACATTCGCCCCCTTCAAATAACTCCCCTCCGCCGCCTCAGAACCTCGTTCACCTTTACGTGAGGGATCGCCCATCACGCCTCCGCTCCTCGGTGACAGTGAGGGAGCGGCATGGAGCTCGAAGACCGCTATCTCCTCCGGTGTTGACCCGCCACCTTCCATGGCTGCGTCGTGGAGCTTCACTTCCGCTCGAGCTGCCCCACCTGGCTGAGGGGGTCCAGCAAAGACCCGGGGTTCACATCGAACCCCAAGCCCAAGCCCCCACTCCGCCATTCTCAGGTAAGCTCACTCCGACTTCCTCTGAATTTTTCTTCTGATTTTGTTGAATTAATTAGCTCCTCACACACACTTACGCTCTCCATTACCCCCTTCGTTCGAATCAGCACATCACCACCATCCTCGCGTACACTTCTGACAACACTCTCTCTTTCTCTAGAGCCTCATCACCCTCTGTCCCCTTAGCCACTGTTCGTCGGCGGCAAAGATCATATGGGCCTCACTCTCCTCGCAAGCATGCCCTTTTCACTCACTCGCACCCGCATCCACGTTGCTTCGGCTATGAGACTAACCATGCAGGTACTCACGTTATCAATGGTCGGAGGTCTCACTGACGAGACCTTGAGCAACTTCTTCTCCTTCGACCAGACATGGTTGACTACCTCCGGATCGCGCAGCGCATTCCCACGAGCTCCAGCTACCTCGCCCACCTTCAAAGGAACTCCGGGGCGATGCAGTGTGGCCTAGCAAGGGAGGTGGAGCTCAGAGCCATTCGCCGGAGGACAGAACTAGCCGCCACCAAGCGGAGGAGGAAGGAGTAGCTGGTGCCATCGAATGCTCCCTCCCGGAGCTCATCCAACGGTGCGAAAACGGTCGCGTCACTTCCCCGGGAGCGTACAACAGCCACCCGATCTTCATGATCGGATGGTTCACATCGATCCACATGGCATCACCAAAGCAGCTCCGAGCCTCCTCCCTAACCCATTAGGCTCGGAGCTCCCGAGCCTATACCGAACCTCCCCAGAGCTTCGAGTCACTCCGAGCCTGCATCGAGCCAAACCCTGATCCCGAGCCTAGCCGAAGATGCCCCGAGCCTCCTCCGAGCCTGATCTTCACCGAGACTGGAGCCCACGTGCCCCACACATGCATTCTGGGAATTACGTGCCGACTACGTGCATCGAGGGTATTTTGCATTTATACCTACGTGGGTTTGAATAATTGCAAAAAAAAACCCCGTACATGTGTGTTATTTATAGGGAAGGTCCTTAACTTTCTTTTAATTGCATTTTGGTCCTTCTTAGGGACCTGTTTTATTTATCTTTCATGTTTTTTTGCATTTATGCCCCTGGCTTCACTCGTGTATATCTTGAGCTTCCTAGCTCCGATTGAGTCGATTTCAGTGGTGTTTTGAAGCTCTTTTCATTGTCTTCTTTAAGGCAAGCTTGTCTCTAAGATTTGACGGTAAGAGTTTTGATGTAATATTTTATTGGCTAAGTGTCTTAATTTCAATGCTTCTCATACTTGATTTTCACAATAATGAAAGTAGCTTCATTAATTGACCATGTTTTAACTTGTGATTAAATAGCTCAAGTATTCTTGTAATTCGGGCATATTTTTGTGTTACATTTCATCGCATCTATTTGCATGATAAAAACCAAATAAAAAATGCATAGATTCATGATTACAAATTGCATATTGTCCTGTCCTCAAGCATTAATTGACCTACTATTTATTGATCCAACAATTAATAAATATAATAAGTGTCTAAATACGACGAGAGAGGCTCGTGTCCCTGAGTTCGACCTTGGGCTTGCCAAAGCAAAATATAAATACAACCATTTGATTTTATTGACATATTAAATTAGATAGTTTTTGACGCACCGAATTCAGCCCGACTGCAAAGAACACTGCGTATTAATCATACACTATAAAGGGATCGATTCCCAGCCCGTCAGTCTTCAAGGATGATTTCTCGGTCTATGGCGATGGGTTTGACGCTTGTCTTGACTGCCTAGACCATGTACTTCAGCGTTGCATTGAGGTCAATCTTGTCTTATCTTGGGAGAAGAGTCACTTCATGGTGTCTCAAGGGACGGTCCTTGGTCATATCTTCTCCAACAGGGGCATGGAGGTTGATCCAGCCAAGGTGGATATCATCAGAAAACTCAATCCACCATCCAATCTGCGTCAATTGTGGTCTTTTCTGGGACATGTCGATTTCTACTGATGGTTCATTCAGGACTTCAGTCATATTGCCCGATCGCTCACTGATTTGCTGACAAAAGACACCGAGTTCATTGTAGATGATAAGTGTCTTACATCATTCGAGACTCTAAATAATCTAGTTGTTAAGGCTCCTGTCCTTCAGCCACCCGATTGGTATCTCCCATTCGAGATCATGTCGGATGCTTCTGATTTTGCCGTAGGGGTTGTGCTTGGATAGAGGAGGGATCGATTACTGTATGCCATTCACTACGCTAGCCGAACTTTGAATGTCGCTCAACAGAATTACATTGTGACAGAGAAGGAGATGCTAGCTGTAGTATTTGATTTGGATAAGTACAAATCATATATTCTCGGATCAAGAGTGACTATCTTTACGGATCACAATGCCATCCGGTACCTCATGGCAAAGAAGGATGCCAAATCTCGCCTTACCAGATGGATCCTTCTACTCCAGGAGTTTGATATTGAAATTAAGGATAACCTGGAGTTAAGAATGTGGTGGTGGATCACCTCTCCCGGTTAGAGAACCTTGAGGAATCAGAGCCCATTGCACCTATTACTGAGACATTTCTAGATGACGTGATTTTTGCCATCGCCTCGCTTCCATGGTACGTCGACATTGTGAACTTTCTTGTTGCCAAGACGGTTCCACATGGTTGGCCCAGGCAGTGACTTGAGACCTTTCTTGCGAAGGCCAAGTCATACTATTGGGAGGATCCCATCATTTATCATGAAGGAGGGGATAGCATCTAGAGGAGGTGTATTCTTCAAGAAGAGCAGCGTAGCGTCCTCACCTACTGCCACAAGCTTGAGGCAGGAGGACACCATTCTGGGAGATGGACAACGCATCAGGTGCTCCAATCCGGCCTTTGGTGGCTTACTCTCTTCAAGGATTCTGATGAATTCGTGAAGAGGTATACTGACTATCAGAAGATGGGTACTTGCGGATAGAGAGATATGATGTCCATGCAACCCATTCACTTTTGTGAGGTTTTTGACGCATGGGGCATTGATTTCATGGGCCCATTTCTTAAGAGTCAGGGGTTTGAGTACATTCTGCTTGCTGTTGATTATGTGAGTCGTTGGGTCGAGGCCATCCCCGCCCGAAACGCAGATGCTAAGACTGTGTGTCGATTTTTGAGGAAAAATATCATTTCACAGTTCGGGGTACCTAGAGTTTTACTTTCAGACGGGGGGTCTCACTTTATCAACGATAAGGTAAGGGCCCTTTAGATGAGTTCAGCACTGACCATCGTGTTGCCACTCCATATCACCCTCTTATTAATCAGTAAATATAAAAAGAATTTGAGGAATGATAACATCTTTTTATTAAGGGTTTTAATGAATTTATAAGTATAAAATTCCATATGTATTAAGAAAATACGAAAGTACGAGTTCTGGCTAAAGTATATACGTAGTATATATGACCCCCTATACTTAGCTTGAGCTACGTCCTCATAGATCAGAGAGAAAAAATGAAGACATAACTCGTACTGAGTATAGATCAGTCTAAAGGATAAATGAATAAGAAATGAATGATGAAATGAGAAGTTGACTGTCCCCCCTATATTTAGGATCAAATAATCCTAAGTATAGTAGATTGTACACAAAGCGGGGTGGGTCAAGGGTGGGAATGAACAGATGGAGAGGATTGAAAAGAATGAAAACTCGAGGTGCACACCCCCCTATACTTAGGAAAAAATGTGTCCTAAGTATAGAAGACTGTCAACAAGGGGCAACAACTTTTTGATAGAAAAAGAAAATAGAAAAGGAAAAGAAGAACAGAAGAAAAGAGTAGATCACAGCTCAGTGTGTGCACCCCCCTATACTTAGGACAAGGCGTGTCCTAAGCATAGAAAAATCATAAGATGATAATGGGGTAGCAGACCTAATGGGAGAATGAATGATGGATATGGACAGATGGATCTATACATTGGAAGATGGAAATGATAATCATGTATGAGATGCAGGTGATGTGAGTCAAAGAGCACATATCATACCAAATGAATGGGGGCAACGTCAATGGTCGGCGGATCATGATCTAGATATAGTTTCAAGCGCTGACCGTTAACTCGAAAAGTAGAGGAAGATGACAACTCGGATATATCAATACTGACATTGTCATGTACCTTTCTGACAACATAAGGACCTTTCCATTTACAATGTAATTTCCTTGGAAATAATTACAGCCTAGAATCAAACAACCATACACGCTGATCGGGCTTAAATTGTTTATGGTTGATATGAGAATCGTGCCATATCTTCATTTATTCCTTGTACTATAAGCTGCTCGAAAAGGCAGTATCTCTTAGTTCCGCCAGGGCTTCCAACTCTGCTTTCCTCTGTTCTCCTATACTCTCAGGATCCAATAATAACTCTGTAACTGCCCATAGTGACTTGTGCTTGATTTCCACTGGTAAGTGGCACAGCTTGCCATAGACGAGATGAAAGGGAGATGTCCCTAATGGTGTCTTGAAGGAAGTCTGATAGGCCCACAAGACTGAGTCCAAAAGCGGCGACCAATCCTTTCGATCTGGGCGGACTACCTTGCGTAAAATAGTCTTGATCTCCATGTTTGATACTTAAGCAAGAGGTGAAATTGTTTTTTGCAAAATGTTTGAAAAATAGTTTGAAAATCTTTTGAAAACTATTTGGAAAACGTTTTGTTACATGTTTTCAACCTTCGTAAAAATGTTTTGTTTGTAAAAATTTATTTTCTTTGTATGAAATAAAATGTGTGAAAAATGATTTGTAAATGGTTTGAAAAATGGTTGCAAAAATATTTTGTAAAATCTATCTATACTGTTTGGAAAACCTTTGCAAAATAATTTTCAAATGTGTGTACATGTTTGTAAAAAACTGTCCGTAAAAATTATTTTCGACTATAGTTTTTAAAATTGCTTGTAAAACCTTTTCAAATATGTTTGAGGAATATATGCATCACACTAAAATTCATTATAGTATATACCTATAAAATTGACCACTTACCCTTGTAAATTCTAAAAATCTACTTATTGTATAAATGAGATGCATCCCTATGTAAATATTTTAACCTAGTTTTTAGCCAAATCTTTTCTTTTCAAAAAGCCTAAAAACATTTGCAAAACTAAAAAAAATATTTGAAAAATCTTCTGAAAATTCAAAAAAATTGCATATGCATCATCTTTTCAAAAATCCATAAAAATTTCAAAAACTTTGCAAATTGCACCACAAAAATATTCTCCGCATCACATTTGCATATCATGAACATTTTTCGGATAGAGTTTGATAGTTGAACAAGTCTAAATAAAATCCGAAGATTGGTGCTTGATTGGACCTTAAATCTACCGAATAACAGGAACCTTGTAGGAACTGGAACTGAGGTACTTCAGGTCTAGTTGACTTAATTCTTTGAGGATCACGAAACATGGTTCAATGGTTTCTTGACTGCCTAAGTAGAGTATTTCGGAGCACACACACTACTCTTGTTGATAATTACCTAACTTGGACACCTGCACCTTTCAAATGGCTCAACTCAGTTGGAGTGGTGAGGGGATTGGATTTGCCGGTATGAGACGCACACAAGTGGAAACACTTGTCCTCCTCTAGGGAGGGAAGTGCACCCCAACTCATCCAGTGATGAGGAATTCTAAAGACAGGAGAGTGTGGGTTGCGATAAAGCATCAAAAGAGGGATAGTCTACTGGCTCAAGAGGAAAAACTCCTTATGTAAATGTGATAAGTCTAAAATCAGATCGTGGCTTTTTTTTAGAGAATGAAGATGTTGGTGTAGAAAAAGCCGTGAAAAGATCTCAGTCTATCAAACAAATTCGGTTTTCGGAAGAAAAACCTACACTATTTATTTTACCATGTAAGTGTGTCTGGGTCGAACTCAAGGAGGTAGAATAGAAGACTTTGATTTTTTTAAGGAATATTTTTGCGGTTTTATTTTATCTCTTCTAAAACATTATCAGAGAAATGACACACTTTTTATTTTATTTTTATTTTTAATTATTTTTATTTGATTTTAATCTTTTCAAATTTTTATTTAATTTTCAAAAGGGATTTTTTTGCAAGATTTATTTATTATATAATAGGTGAAATGTAGGTAGATGATACAATATAGTAGGTAGAAACCGAGCAACGGGCTCGCACTACACAAGAAAATAAATCAAGACAAAGTCAGTTTTCGAAAAATTAAAACTCTATAAAAACACGATAAAATCACACGAAAATTTAATACAAACTTGCTGGGGTAGTTGCGTAACTACCCGAAAAAAATCAACAAGAAGTGAAGTCAAACGAGGTCCAAAGATCCCCTACAGCCCAGGGGTATAACACAAAGAAAATACCAAAAAGTTCTGCAGTTAGGTCCTTTACAGGAACTGAAATGAAAAAGAAATACAATGTTTTACATTTAGGTCCCTGCATGGGGACCTAAATGTAATATCTGATAACCTCAGGAGCGGGAATAAATTTCTGAAAGCCTTATGGATTCAAGATGAAAAATGTCCACCGATTAGTTTTCAATGGCCAAGATTAGAAGTTGAAGGCACGGATCTGACGGTTCTGCGCGTGCCACGTGTCAACCACCTGTGCTTCAGTTGTTCTTGAATATGTTCTTGAGCGGTTGCATGCCTGACAAAGAGCTCCCCTTCTCCGATTTATCCCGAGCAACTGATCATGTCTTGGGCTCTCCGGCGGAGCCAGAGGGGTGGCTCCTCCACCCCTCGAGCTCGCCCGCGATAGGTGGCTGGCGGAGGCGGCTCAGAGCGGCGGTGGACATGCGATGAAGATGGCAGCTTTGTTGCTACTGGAGGTTGACGGAGGTTGTTACACCATCTTTGAATGTGATTTCCGAGAAGACGAAAGCTTCCAGACACGTAGCTTTTTCTCCTTATTAAAGATGGATCTGCAAACGCATGATGTATATGCTCGATTCACGAAGAATCGGCCACGAATTTAGAGATTTGCAAGAATAAAAAGTGATGAAAAAGATATGGTTTCCAGAATTATTAACAGTTGCGTGATGTTGGCGATGAAATGAGTCGCAATTTGAAATGGATTCAAAGTGGATTGAAAAGGGAATTCGATTGGGCGTCTAAGCTAGGAGACTAAGCGTCCTAATGATGGCTTAATTTCACTAATATCTACACGCAAATCGATGAAGAAGATTCGAAGAAAATGAATGAATAGATCTGTGGGAGAAGAGGTGTACTACCTCAAGTGATCTCTCAACGGTCGATCTTCGCCGGAGCTCCACGCACACGACGGTGGCGATGCAAGGCTGAGAATGGCCTTGGAACTCTTCCTCCGACTTCCCTCCTCCACGCTAGGCATCTCCTAGATGCTGTCACCACCGAAGAAGGCCAGAACAAGGTGGAGAAGTTGGGGGGTCGGCTACTGGAACTGGGGTTCCTAGATAGTTGGAAAGTTAGTTACGAATGGGGAACTTTAGGGGTTTTTATAGATTATGTTCGTGCTCCCCAAGTAAGATCGAATGGCTAGCAAGCTAGAGGGTTGTTAGGTGAAGAAGATCAGTGGCTTAGACCGCCTGAAGGTGTGAAAATGCGTGCGAAATAATTCAAGGAAGTTGGCCGGTCAGAGCAGTCCGACAGCACCAGATTCTTGAGGAAGATGACCCAGGTGCTGACAAGTGTCAGCACCTGGTTGGCCAGAAGCTGAAAATATTTGTAAATTCATTAATAAATAGTAATTAAATTTATTTAAATAGGTTTAAATACAAGAAATGTAAATAAATTAATAATCTAATTTCTGGAATAAATACTTTTTATAAATAGTAAATATTATTCAAAAAATATATATTATATTAATAAATATGTATATATAAATAGGTTTTAGATTTTTAACTTAATAAATAAATAAATATTAATTTTATATTTTCCTAATTATTAGAATAATAAATAAGGCTTGTGTGAATTTTTATGCATTTTAATAAATTAATTTACATATTTTAATAAATATGGGTAGTATCTATTTAGTTCATTTATACCTATAATTTAGGGTTTTTTATTTTATTAAAATGGCAAATAAGATCCAAAAATTATGAAATAAATTAGGATTAAATTACAAGATCATGAAAATATTTAGAAATTATAAAATTAAGAAAATTATAAATAATGTGTGTTACATAAAATAAATTGCCCAGAAACCCCGTTGTCTTTTGGTCCCAAAACCGACTTTTTAAAAACAGACTCTGAATTCGATGAAACCACCTTTATTAATTAGAGAATATTATTTTATGAACTTTAAAGGTGAGTAGAGTGAAATTGGGGTTCGTTTGAGGAAGTTATGATGTTCGGAAGTTGAGATTTTGACAATTTATAGGTTGGGTTTCTTGGTATATATACAGGGTAATATTTTTAAATTATTTTTATATTTTTATATATATTTTTAGAAATAATTAGGAAAAGAGTTTGGTGCAAAATATATATATATATATGAATTAATTAAAAATCTTTGAAGTTTTGTATTTATTTTATAAATAGTAGAAAGTGTATGGAGTATGTATTAATTTATTTTTAGGGTTTTCTTTCCTTATCTCCCCCTACTTTTTGGTTTGTCGGCCAATCCATGCTGACTTGGTCTCGAGGGTTAGGTTATAAATATACCTTGCAGTTATATTTATATTTTAACTCATATTGTACATATATACATATATTCAATCTGCCTTTTGTTCTTTTTCTTTGTCTTTTATTTATTTACATGATTTTGATGGTTAAAATTGAATATTTATTCATGAATGGGAATTCGTTAAAAGATGAGAATTAATGAATATTCACATGCATTTTTTAAGGGTGTTAAGACAAAATGAGACAAAAAAGTTAATGAATCATGGATTCATCAACCCCCTATACTTAAACTTTGCTAGTCCCTTAGCAAACACTTATTTGAAAAGTAAGTGAAAAAGAAAGAAAGTTAGAATGAATTTGTTTTCCTAAACCAATTCATGAGAACAGGCAAAGGACAGAGCTAGATTGGGCCTGAAACAAGCATTTTGTCGGAACATTAACTAGGAAGGATTTTATCCTCACCAGTCCTCAAGTTCCACAAATCCTTACTCAAGATCACTTCATCGGCTAGTTCAGACTCACTTATTCATATCGCAAACTCTATCATCCTTGAAGTCAACTTGTATAGTGTGTGAATTGATTTAGCTTTTCCTGCTTAGAGAACCGAAGAAACCGTCCATCCCGGCTATACACTTCTATGGCTTCCTCATCCCGCTACTCTTTCCTCGGGGAGGGAGGTATTTGAAGGATATGGTTAGATCCTCAAGCGCATCACGGAAGCGTGAGCGTCGTATCGAATACGACGAAGAGCGACTAGTCGCACTAGTTGCTCGATGCAGCGGAATTTAAAAAATTTTCTTACGACGAAACCACATGATCCAAGAGCACTTCTCGGATCGTTTCGTCTAAACCACAAACAAGTAATAGGATTACCTCTTGAAGCGTGGTTGCGATCGAGTCTCTAAACGAAGAGACCTCCTGTCTCAAGTCCGATCCGACGGAGGAGACGCTTGCGAGCGCGGGGATGAACCGCGTGCTTCTCGCAATCCATGTTGATGATCCAAGCGGCGGATCTCCTGATCTCGACACACGAGATCCGACGTCTTCTTCACGAGCGAGGCGCACCGAAGGAGACGGAGATCCACGAGCAGAAGAACGTGAAGCATAACGACAATGCTGCGGCGATGGAGAACCTCTCTTAGGTCATCCATGGTGGACGGCCACATGAGAGGGAGAGAGGGTTGTCGAGTAGAGAGGAGAGAGAGACATGCTTCTCAAATATTGTGTGTAAAGAAGAGCAATGGGGTGCCTCTCCTTTTATAGGGTTTTGGGATCCATGGATCTCAATCCATGGGACAACACAAATCCAATGGCTCTCATTGATTGTTTTTCTTTTAATGGCTAAGATTTGTGTCGGTAAAACCAACAACAATTAATTTAATTTAAATTAAATATATGTTGATAAATCAACACAATTTAATCACAAAATTAAATCATCAATACATGGAGATAATGGAAGAGAGAAAATCCTCCTTCCATGTGGAAAGGGGGGACGGCCTCCCTTTCCTAATGGGAGTGGTGGCTGTCCACCCACCTCCATTAGGAAGGTGGCTATTTTATCTCTTATACAATCTCCATTATTTGCAACAACTTTTGTTTCAAATTATTCTACAAAAATAATTCACAATTATTTTGTAGACATTGTAATCTTGCCATTGAAAAATTTGTGAACCATATTCACAACCCAAAACAAAATGTAAATTACATTTTCAATTCAATATCCAATGTGAATCCAATTCACATTAACATTTAATTAACAAATGTAAATTACAAATATCTCTCTCTTATATATTATAAATCACATTTATAATATATATGACTAATATGGATATTGCTATCCACATTATTCATATCCATGATAATTAAATCACATTTAATCATCTTGGATCTTTATTCTCCTGTTCCCAAATAATATGAATCACATTCACATTATTTACATCTTTGATAATTAAATCACATTTAATTATCTCAGATAACTCTCTTTATAATGTGAATCAAATTCATATTACTCATGATAATTAAATCGCATTTATTTATCCATTTTCTCAATGCTCAGATACATATATCAACAATAGAATTATCCATGAACTCTTTCAAGGATAATGCACTTTCTCCGCGAATACTTGGAGATAAGGACAGGGCGATTGTATTGTTCCACGTATAGTGACATGGATATTGAGATTATATCTCATATCCAGATCGCGGGTCTCCCATAGATGCTTGATTAAATCAAGAACGCAAATCTAATCTTCTCATTGCATCTGAATCACATTCAGATCAATGTCCAACATTTGGACTAAGATCAGATTACTTCTCTACTGAGAGGAGTCACTAAAATCCAGACCCGTTTCATCACTCCCTAGGAATGGAAGCGTCATGGTTATACAATCGTTTATGATCACATCACCCTCAGGTATTCCCAATACCTGTACATCCTGCATACTGGAAGACTCAGAATAAACCTGAAGTATTAGATCAACTTTATACTGTCTACTTCAGAGTTTTATCAGTAAGTTTCTCATTCGATCATTGGGAGTCGGTATCGATCATATACTTTCCAAAAGCATATATCATACCTAGGTCTTGATCATATACTTTCCAAAAGTATATATCAAACCTACAAATTCAGTCAAGCTTCCAAAGTGAGACGACCATGCGCATGGAATTTAATTCTTCCCAATATCTCATGAGTGAGCTCATGTCTTCCGGTTCAGTAACTGAACCTGTATGATCCCTTTGAGAGATCGTATTACTCATATGCCCTTATATGCACACCAGCGCGCCAGTGTATAGACCTTGATTAGGTCATAGGAGATGGCAATCCTTGCTCATTAGGCTGATATCTGACTGAACTCTTGATGCAGGTCCTCTGCATGGGAATAGTGATTTAGAGGTGTCAGATTAGTTGAGTCAATGGGTGACTTGACGAGATCGAGATAACCAAAGATCTATGTTGAATGTTGTCACAACATAGGCATGCATCCTCTGACCAGAGACAGATGTGTTGCTATATGTCTGAGCATGTACATTTGGTAGACCAATAGGTTGATGACCTAACCAAGGTCTATACACGGACGAGCTGGTGTGCATGTAAGTACATATGAGTAATACGATCTCTCAAAAGGATCATACATGTTCACTTGTGAACCGAGAGACATGAGATCACTCATGAGGTATTGGGAGTGATCAAACTCCATGCATAGTCGTCATGCTTTGGAAGCATGACTTGAATTTAAAAATAAGATATATGCTTTGTGAAAGCATATGATCTATACCAAAATCCCAATGACCAAGAATGAGAAACTTAGTGATCAAGCCCTGAAGATGACAATGTAAAAGTGATGTATATCTTCAGGATGATCATAGCTCTTCCAGTTTGAAGGATGTACAGGTGTTGGGAATACCTGAGGGTGATGTGATCATAAACGATTGTATAACAATGACGCTTCCATTCCGAGGGAGTGATGAAACAGGTCTAGATTTTAGTGACTCCTCTCAAGAGAGAAGTGACCTAATCTCAGTCCATGTATTGGACATTGATCTGAATGAGATTCAGATGCAATGAAAAGATTAGGTTTACGACCTTGATTTAATCAAGCGTCTATGAGAGGTCCATGGGATCTGGATTTGAGATGTGATCTCAATATCTAAGTCACTATACGTGGAACAATACAATCGCCCTGTCCTTATCTCCAAGTATCTGCGGAGAAATCACATTATTCTTGAAAGGGTTAAGAATAATTCCATAGATCTAAGCATTAAGAAATTGATAATTAAATATGATTTAATTATCTTAATGTCTGTGGAATTTATCCAATATAATTAAATGTGATTTAATTGTTGTGGATAAGAATAATGTGGATAGCAATATCCATTTTTTCATAATATATTATAAATGTGATTCTTAATTTATTAGAGAGCTAATTATTATTTATATTTGTTGATTAATTATTAATGTGTATTCGATACACATTGTGTAATTAATTGAAAATGTAAATTTTATTTTGTTTTGGGTTGTGAATGTGATTCACAAATTTCCAATGGCAAGATTGCAATATTCTCAAAATTAATAGTGAATTAATTTTGGAAATAAATCACAGCAAAAGTTGTTGGATTACATAAAGGAGATTTCCATAGAGATATGCAATCTCATGAAATCTCATGAGATTGCCTCCACATGGAAACATGTGGATGGCTACCAAGTCCTATATGGAATTGGTGGTCGTCCTCCATGTTAACATGGGAGATGTAATATCCATGTTGATTGTCTCCTTATTTGATTGGTTTAATTTTAGGATAGATGTATATTTGATTTGTCAAATATATTTGATCTAAATTATATCAAAAGTTGTTATCAACAACAATCTTGATCATTGGATTAGACATGAATTAATCTCATCCATTGATTTTATATGTTCCATGGATTGAGATCCATGGATCCTAAAACCCTATAAATAGAGAGGCATACCATGCTCTCCAAGGCTATTCTTTTGAAGCACATCTCTCTCTCTCTCTCTTCTACGCATCAACCTCTCCCCTCTCTCCTTGGTGGCCGCCCACCAAACCCTAGAGGAGAATAGCCGTCGACGCCCTCGCCACCACGTCGCCGCTTCGACGTTCCTCGATTCTCCGTTTTCTTGGAGTGCTACGCTCGCGAAGAGGACGTTCGATCTCGTACGACGAGATCAGGAGTTCCCCGTCCTTGGATCAACTCGTGGGATTGCGAGGATCATGCGACTCTTCCCCGCGCTCGCAAGCTTTTTCTCCGGTGATCGGACTTGAGACTGGAGGTCTCTTTTCGTAGAGACTCAATCAACCATGCTTCAAGAGGTATTCCTTTATACTTGTTGTGTTTATAGATGAAACGATCTGAGAATCGTTCTTGGATAATGCGGTTCCATCGCATGAAAACTTTTTAAATTCCGTTGCTCATAACAACAAGTTCGACTAGTCGTTCATCATCGTATTTGATATGACGCTCATGCTTCAGTGATGCGCTTGAGGATTAAACCATATCCTTCACTTATCACTCAGGTCCAGTCCTATAGCTACCCAAATGGTCTCTACTATTTGAGGTCGTTACAGACACAACAGACTTTGCAATTGGGGTTGTATTAGGTCAAAGAAGAGAAAAGACGACCAATGTCATTCACTATGTCAATAAAATGATTGATGAAGCATAAAGAAATTACACGATCTCATATAAAGAATTGGTTGTAATAGTCTTCGCTTTAGAGAAGTTCAGATCATACCTTCTTGAATCTAAAGTTATTCTTTTCACTGACCACTCTAAAATCTGATACCTATAATAGAATAAGGGCGTCAGATCACAATTAATCAGATGGATCCTTCTCATACAAGAATTTGACTTGGAAATCTGATAACACATATATGACTCACGGTTAAAAAGTGTTGGTTGTAGTGAACCATAGAAGATAAATCTTCTTATCAAATAAAAGATATTAAAATAAGAGAGAGAGAATAGAAGTTGAATAAAATAATAATAGGCTCTCTCCAATTTTATTATTCCGCTAATTATTTATCCAGGTAATTGTCCCAAGGTAAAACACAAGAAGGTAGGAAATTATACTTGGAATTTTGAGGCGGAAAATATTTTTGTGATTATAAATTCTTCATGAAAAATCTTTTTATTGATTTTATCTTTTCCTTTTTTATTATTTTTTTAATATATTTTTCCAATTTTATTTAATTTTCAAAGTGATGATTTTCAAAATAGGTGATCTACAATATATTACATAGATGGTAGATTGTATATGTGATACTATACAGTAGATGACTCAGAGAAAACTTGAGTAACATGCTCGAAAGAAATCATACCAAAAATGCAAAACAAAGTCAAATCATGAATAATGAAATCTCGATGAAAATGCAATAAAATTCTTTGAAATTTGATTCGAAACAAATCTAGGGTAGTTGTGTAACTACCCCAAGAAAAAGAACTCAAAACAATGTCTCTAAATGTCTCAAAGTAGCCCAATAGTATTGGGGTACAGATGCAAAACAAAAATATCCCTATAATTGTCCTTCGTCAGGGGCCTAGATGTAAAAAAAATAAAGTCTCTTGTAATTAGGTCCATGTACGGGCACCTATTTGCAATTTCTGCAAATGTTTGGCAAGATCTGAAAATGTGACCACCTTCTGGGTTTTTCTGTTATTTTTCCACTATTTTGCGAATGATGGTGTGGATTATAAGGCATGAGTGGATCAAGAGTGTCGATGGGAGGACATGTGGAGTTCACATATAGCTCGATTGTTCATCATTTCTTCCCCAAAAGATGAGCGTGCGATGATGTTCTGATCTCCGGCGACATCGATGAGATGATGATGGAGCTCCTACACTTACAACAGGAAAATTAGAAACAAAAAAGAAAAAATCCAACAGATAAAAAGTCGATAAAATTGAGAAAACCAAAGATAAGAAAATGAAATCTGAGAAAATAAAAAAGAATAAATAGAGAAGAAGAAAAAACAAGAAAGATCGAAAAGAATATCAAAACACATAAAAATCGCATGAAAAAAGAAGGAAAAAAGTCACAAAATAAATCTCAAAAACCCAAGTCAAAAAATAAAATAGAGGAGAGAGAGAGAGTGAGCGAAATGATGAAGAATAGAAACTTCTCTCTTATATTTTATTTCACTAATTATTTATTCAGGTGATTATCCCTAAGTCGAACACAAGGAGGCAGAAAATTATACTTGGATTTTTGAGGAAGAAAATAGTTTTGTGATGTTTCTTTCTTTTCGAAAAATATTTTTGTTGGCTTTAGTTTTTATCTTTTTAATTTGATTTTTTTTCTTTTTCCAATTTTTATATAATTTTCAAAGGGATGATTTTCATAAATCTACAAAATAATATATAGATGGTAGAAAGTATATGTGATACTATAAGTAGATGACTCAGAGAAAATATGAGCAACGGGATCGAAAGAAATCATACCAAAAAATCAAAATGATATTGAATCATGAATAATGAAATCTCGAGGGAAATTCGAGAAAAATCTTCGAAATTTGATTCAATCAAATCTAGGGTAGCTGTGTAACTACCTCAAGAAAAAGAACTCAAAATAATGTCTAAAAATATCTCAAAGTAGACCAATAGTACATTGTACATATGCAAAATAAAAATGTCTCTGCAATTAGGTCTCTGGTCAGGGACCGAAATGTAATAAAAAATAAAGTCTCTTGCAATTAGGTCTCCATGTGGGGACCTATTTGTAATTTCAATAAATGTTTTATGTAAGTTGGAAATCTAGGAACCTACTGGGTTTTTCTGATATTTTCCACCATTTCACGAATGAGCGATCTGATTTATAAGGTACAAGTGGATCTTGAGCGTCGATGGGTGGGGACATGGAGTTCACATGCAGCTCGCTAGTTCTTCACCAGTTTTTCTCCAAAAGATGAGCGGGTCGCGATGGTTTTGATCCTCGCTGATGTCGATGAGGTGATGATGGAGCTCATGTAGCTATGTTAGGAAATCAGAAACCGAAAAGAAAAATCAAACAAACAAAAAGTCGATAAAATTGAGAAAACAAAAGATAAGAAAATGAAAACTATGAAAATAAAAGGAAGAAACATAAAAAAGGGAAAATGAGAAAAATCGAAAAAAATCAAACCCCACAAAAATTGAATAAAAAAGAAGAAGAACGAAAAAAAACGAAAAATTAATATCAAAAATCTAAGTTTAACTATGCTTCCCCAGCAGCGACACCATTTTGATAACTAGATATGACTTCTTGTTAAGAATGAATGTCTATTGTAGAAACAGTAGAAGAGAGACTCACTTAATCAAATAAAATCGATAAAATAGAGAGAGAAAGAGAGAGAGAAATGACGAGGAATAGAAACTTCTCTCTTCTATTTTATTTCACTAATTATTTATCCATGTAAGCGTCTTCGGGTCGAACACAAGGAGGCAGAAAATTATACTCGGCTTTTTTAGGAAGAATATATTTTTGTGTTTTTTCTTTCTTCACGAAAAAGGTTTTTTGTTGGTTTTAGTTTTTTTATCTTTTTTATTTGATTTTATCTTTTTATAATTTTACTTAATTTTCAAAGTGATGATTTTCAAAACAAGTGATCTAAAATATAGTATATTGATGGTAGAAAGTATATCTAATACTATATAGAGGATGACTTAGAGAAAACTCGAGCAACGTGCTCGAAAACAACACACAATAAGAACTCAAAATGAAGTGAAGTACTACAAAACGAAACCATAAAATAAGATGAAGAAAATGAATGAAAAATACTAGAAAACCTCGCTAGGTTAGTTAGCTAACTATCCTATAAAAATCAAGCAAAAATAAGGTCCACAAAGTGTCTAATGTTATCCTTTAGTTTAGGGGTACATATGTAAAGAAAATATAAGAAAAACTGGAGAAGTTTCTCAAATAGGTCCTTGGTTAGGGACCACTTTATAAGAAAAAGTCTCTGGAATTACACTTAGTACATGCACTGGGACCTAAATGTAATTATAGAAAGTTTCTGGAGCGGGCTTGAGTTTCTGAAGTGTGTGGGGCTACTTTGAAATTTTTCCACTACTTCACGAACAAGCAACTGTGATTAGATGAAGCAGGCTGATCATGGCTATTGATGGGCGACACATGTCGTTCACCTATTAATTAAGGAATTGGGGTTCTTCTTTCCCAATTGAAGAACGAGTGGTGGCGAAGCTTCGATTCAGATGATGATCGATGGCGCTACGTTGAAGCACAATGGCTGGAGGAGCTTCGGTAGGGCCAGAAGGGGGATCCTCCCCTTTGAGCTCCCCTGCGGCGAGGCAGGTTGCAGAGATAGTTCGAAGGAGATGAAGATGACGAGGTTGTGTTAGGGTTTCCAGACCTAGAATGATGATCTTGCGTTTGCATGATTACAACTCCAATTTGATGCGAGAGATGCTATTCCTCGCTTCCAGATGATGAAGACCACATGCAAAGGAAGATTTGAAGACTCGATTTGAGTTGAATTGGTCGGGGAATAATGATAATTCTTGCATCAAAATAGAACGTTAAACTAGTTTCCAAAAATGGTTTTCTTATCAAATTGTAAGGTGACTCGAGTCAAATCAAAAAGGGGAAATTGTTGGAATCTGATGAAAGGTCATTAACCAACCTAATCGGGTTATTATCTACGCTAATCATGCACAGAAATCGTGGAAAGGAGAGAAATGGCTGAGGAATTTCACCTAGGAAAGAGGGTTTATGACCCTCGATCGTTGCTCGACGACCGATGTTGCCGGAGTGATGAATACTCATTCATCACTCTTTATTCTTTTATTTTAGCTATTTATCTTTGCAAAACACCATGTATATGTTTGTAAATATAATAAATTATCAAATTGCATGCTTTGTGTAAATAGCAATATATAGCATGTTTTTTTCCAAAAATAAAAGAATAAAGAAGAAAGAAAAAGAAGGAGATATTTAAAATAAATATCGAGTGACCCGAACCCAAGGGAGTGCCAAGCATTGGCCTGACCGCAAAAGAAAACAAGTAGAGAGAGATAGGGCCATTCACCATGTACATACTTGTTTTTGTAGATATTATATTTTATTTTTATAAAACAAAAATAAAAATGGGTTTTTATTAATTTTTATATATTTCTAAAAATAAAATAAAAATTAGAAAAATAAAAATAAGACAAAAAGAAAATAAATTCTCTCTCTCCATTATGTATATACCATGTATATATGTACCTATATCTATTTATTTTACCCTTGTAAATAAATAAAAAAATCAATAAAAAATTATTTTATATCCCAAATTATATGTTGTAAATAAATAAAATATAAAATTGGTATAATTATACAAAAATAAACTAATCAAAATAAAATTTGAAAATACATAGGTATTTATACCAGTATATAATTTTATATTATGTATATACATTAATTTATTTTTCAAAAAAATATATAAAAATTACTAAAAATATTTTGAAAAATAATAAACATTTTTCACATTGTAAATATTTTGAAATAAAATCATTTACTATTTTTTATTTAATTTATGAATAGTTTCAGAATCCTGAATTCTCATTGGTCCACGGGGGATTGTTGAACCCCCGGTCAACTCCCCCCCATGGACCACATCTTCGCAGATCCGCACTTAAACCTGATTTCTCTGATTTTTCCCGATGCGACCCACCTCCCATTTCCTCAAACCTCGAGCTCCGATTGATGAGGAACGACCCGCGATTCACGCCCGATCTTCTTGTTAGGGGTTCACTCCTCGATCCGTGTGCTTCACTCCAATCTTCTCGGACCTGCACCAGTATAAAGCTTCACCTCCATCCGCCTTTTCCCGCATCTTTGGCCTTCCCCCTTGTCACCGATGAGCTCCTCTCCTTCACTTGAGTGACAGCTGTGTGAGAGAGGGTTGCAGTGAGGTCGCGAGTGCTGTGAAGCTCAGATCCGGTGATTTCCACCGTCGTGCTACACCGTGAGGTGAGCTCAGCCTCTGGACACGTCGCTCCATCGAGGCCATGACCCCCGGAGGTCCAGCACCTCCAGCATAGACTACTACATCCGCTAGTTAATCTAGATAGCCCGTAGTTTCTTTTGATTTTCGATTTTTAGTTCGTCGACCGCCAAGCTTTCACATGCCATTCACCGTACTCCGTCTACCCATTGATCGCTCCGACCATCTCATCACCTCTGTCAGACCTCCCTCCATCTTCTTCGCCCCTTCGCTCCCCCTCGTTCGCCCCGGAACAGAGCCATCGACTCTCCTCTGCCATCGCTTGCCGGAGAGTTACGCGTCGCCTCATCCTTCATCCCTCTCGTGTGCTAACGGGTCAGGCATTTTGCCCTTGACCCAGTGGTTTATCTATGCAGGTCAAAGCGTCAAAGCGACCTCATCTGGAGGTCCAACTCGGAAGCACGGGAGCTCCAGGTTCATCTCGTCGCCGGAGCACCCCAGGTCCTCCCAGCCCCATCGGAGCAGTCCATCAGGTATGTACGACCGTCAGCTATCTTTTCCCCATCCTAGCAGCACCGGAGGAGTCCTAAACCGTGCATATCGGCCAGGCGAACATCATCAGCGACCAGTTCATCCTGGGAGCTCTTCCACCATCTGATAGACCTCTCGTGCCAGTTTAGATCTCGGCAATCCATTCGTGAGGGGTTCGTAGCCATCCGATCCATCTAAGGATCAGATCTGAGGCGTCGATCATCGAAGGGGTACCAGCGCATCACGACCGTTAGATCTGAAGTGGATTCCCCTCTAGTCGTTGGATCATAATAAGAGGGTAAACTTCACTTAGGCCCTCCATAGTTTTTATATTTCAGTTTAGTCTTGTAAATATTGTTAGAAGTGTTTTTATTTTTTGAACATTTTGCATTTAGGACCTCATATTTATGTTATTTGCATTTTAGTCCCTGTGAATGTAGCTCACGTGGGTTGGCACGTGTTCTGTGGGTCATTTACACATTTCCCTTTGAACTTTATAGGTGTTACTATTTGAATTTTCATTAATTAGAATGACACTTTTGCCCCTCTGTGTCTGAATCATGTGTTGAACTCGTGTTGTCTTGGGATTTTTGCAAAAGGGCCCTGAAGCTTTTCAGGCTTGTTAATTTTTGGCCCCTGGAACTTAGTTTCTTTACATTTAGGTTCTTGTGCACTATAAGGATTTGATTGATTGAATAAAATATCAAATCAACTCCAAAGCTTCTGACATTTGGACACGTGGCCTCTACCACTGTGTAAAAATTTCATTAATTTTTTGGGACAGTTTTGCTTTGATTTTGTATTTTTAAAAATTCAAAAACAACTATTTTTTCTACTTTTTGAATTATAAAATCAACTAAATATATTAAAAAGCTTTCAAAAATTCTAAAAAAACTCTCGTGTATTTGTTTTTGTGTCTTCTTGCTTCAATTTAATTTTTGTTGAATTTGGATTTATAAAACACCTAAAAATTAAAAAACTCTAAAAACATTGTAAAAATCATTAAAAATTATACAAAATTCAAAAAATGTAATTTCTTTTCCTGTAGTTTAGTTTTTATTTGCAGTTGATCATAAAATTGTCTCTAGATTTTTATAGTCATTTTCATATTTTTGAATAGCCTTTCAAATCTGGCTGTACATTGACTTCAGTTTTTAGCCTTATTCCATTTTTATAAAATCAACAAAAAAGCATAAAAATATGAAAAAAATCCCAAAAACACTTAAAAAATCGTAAAATCCAAAAATATTTTTATTTCAATTTTGTGACTTTATTCGTATTGTTAAATAATTAGTTGTTTGAGACTTTTTAACTTTCTTTTATATTTTCTTCATAATTAAAAAACATAAAAAAAATTTAATAACCCATAAAATCCACCAAAAATATTTTCTTATTTTATTTTATTTTCTGACTACTTCTAGGCCTCGAGCCAATCTGTGCTCCTTGTTTCGACCCTTGTCGTTATACCAGGTTAAATAAAATAGCGAGACTGCTATTCGACTTATTTTATTGGTTATTCTATTTGGTGGTCTTTGATTTTCTTGTTGACTTAACCTTGCTATTCGGGTCACAACGACTCTGATTATTTACACCTTACCCTGATAGTGAGATTTTGGGTCATCAGAATGACACCGTTGCCAGGGAGCATGACTTAGTAGTCGCTTTTTGTTTTCAGTTTTTCGTTTCGCGACTTTTTCGTGGTTTTCGTTTCTTCTGCGGCTTTTCCGTAGCTTTCTCGTCTTCTTTTTTTCTTCTATTTTGTTTTTATTTGCTTTTTATTTTATTTATTTTTATTTTTATTTTCATTTTTGCATATAGTTTATTTTATTTTATTTCCTTTTCATTATTATAATAACAATGGTCTGACACATTTCTATTTGTCTTCTTTGCGAGGGCCCGACGATCGAGGCAGTTTTCTTCGGAAAGTCGACGCAACCGCGGGAATCGGAGGCAGCTCCCTTCTGTACGGAGCCTCAGGAGAGCGCAAGGAGTCGGGCAAAAGTGCCTGGGAGTTTAGATTAGTTTAGATGTAGTTTAGAGTAGTCTAGCTTAGTTTTTATTTTCAGATTATTATTATTATTGTTGTAATAATACAGGGACAGCCAGAGACTCTCAGACTTGTAGTTTGCCGGGGTCTGTTTCGCCGAGCACCGGTGTGCTCGGGGGACCCCATCGCGGTTTTGTTTTTGTCATTTTCTTTTCTTTGATTTCACATGGATTTCTGTGCCTGAGCCCCTAGACTTAGGTTTTGATTTGACTGAGCCAGGTAGCACTAGGTCCAAAGCCTCTAATAGAATATTTGTTCCTATAGAATACGCTTGGACTTAGACAAATAAACCGGTGCTTCACGATAATAGGAGAATTTGTTTAGGACGGTTCTCGCCTTTGCATCCATATAGCTCAGTTTAAATTTATACACAGATCATAATTGCATGTAGACTGCTGGAGCAAGGTACGCCTTCTATCTCGTGCATGCGTCATTGATTTCATCGCATCGTCTTTTCCATCTTCCTTCTTCCATTTTCTGGACTGAGGAATAAAAAGGAAATCGGAAAATTCATTAGACGATTGTTGATTTCCGAAAAATATCTAAAAAAACAACAAAATCAGGATTGTTAATCAAACTTGACCTTAAAAGACACCGACCTAATAACTTGTCTTGGGAGAGCAATCCCCTCATTGCTTGGTTTGTATGAGCGAGAGTGTGACCCGCACCCTAGGCTAGAGCCACATCTGACCCCTTTTCAGACTACTGCTTCTGGGCTAGTCGTTCTCCAGTGAGGATCACTCCGGTCTCCGGTAAAGCGGGTCGCGATATCCTTAATAAAGCGAGCTAATCGGGAGCCGGTAAACGGTCTGCGGCTTGTACTAGCTGGGAAAGATCTAGTTTGGGTTCGAGACAGTCTCTTGGGGGCGTTGGATTCCTATCAGCTCATGTAATTTCTCTGAAAGATTGTTTGATTCACCTAATAAAATCGACAAGATAAAAGATCGAACTTTCACGATCATCAGCTCTGTGTGCGTTGGTGAATCAGGGGTATTGTTTGACCGATCTTGTTTGTTTGACAGATCCCATCTGCATTCTCCCCATCTATCTTCTCCTCCAGTCTTTTATCTTTCTCCCACCCACCCTCCCTTCACTCTTTCTCTTCTTCCCTCTGTTTATCCCAGGATGATGGATCGCTTTCCTCTCTTGCCGACTCTTGCGGCTTCTTATTCTTATATCCATCATTCCAGTCCACCTTCGAGGGAGGTCGGATCTCCGACCGACCTTCCGTTCTCTTCTTCTCCTCCCCATCATTCTTCTGGGCATGTTGCGCTACATGGTCGCGGATATCAGATTGAGCAGATACCAGACCTGGATGATTCCACTGCTGGATTGAGAGTGCACTCCTCACGTGATGATAGTGAGCAGATGCGAGTATCAGATACCTCCGACAACAGGATGATCGAGGAGCAGATGGACCAGGGAGCTCAGTCAGCTTCTACATTTAGTCGATTCATTCTCGACTTGGAGTACATTCAGAGATTGACGATATTTTCAGGGGAGGTGCACGAGGAGCCATATCTTCATCTGGCCATGTTCAAGGAGTTCTGCGGGAGCCAGACGTATTCGGATATCACTGCTGAGGAGCTGATGCAGAATACCTTCTCATTTTCGCTTCAGGGCAGAGCTAGGACATGGCACAGACGATTGGGAAGGAGATTCGCTACGTGGGGAGAGCTACACTTCGAGTTTCTACAGAGATTTTATCCCCAGCGTAGAGCAGATATGATGTGGTCGATTATCATGGATTTTTCAGTAGACCCCCAGGAGCCACTACATGATGCATGGCTGAGGTTTCTTAACCTCTTGAGGAGATTTCCCAAGCACGGAGTTTCATTGACCGACCTTATCGAGATCTCCATGAGGGGGAAGACCACAGATCAAATAGCACTGGTAGTGACCTCGTGGGGTGGTTCACACCGCAGTTCCGACGTTGACTTACTTGATGCCATCTCAAGATTGCTTTCACAGACTCCATCTTCACGAGATTTCGTAGTCGAAGCAACACACGAGGGTGATGCAGTACCAATTGGGTGTGCCGCACTTCATGATGATACAACTTCTACACACCAGATTGAGGATATGGATGTTGCTACACCACAGATGATAGAGGAGATGGCTTCCACAGTGGAGGTTCTAACCCAGAGACTGTTCGAGTTCCCGTTGGTCTTCCAGCTAGAGTTCGAGTCAGTCCCATGCTTTTCAATTGACGAGTCTTGGATATCATACCTTCTGATATTGCAGGAAATAGAGGAGCCCCCACTGCTACAGCTATCAGTACAATCACTTCAGTATCCATTCCCGGACGAGTCAGCTTCTATCCTGCAGAGATACTTCTCGGATTCAGACATATATCGGGACTCAGCCCAACAGCCACAGCTTGATACAGGACACTACTTTAGGATGATTGAGATAGACAGTCCTGTATTTGATCCTAGTGTCCTCCATTTTGATGAGACAGATACACTTTCTGAGGAACAGATTATAGCCAGCATTGCCGCAGAGCGAGGATCAGTTGCATCCACATTGCCAGCCTCCGTGGTGTTGACCGGTACATTCTCCTACTTCCAGATTGACCAGAGACAGATTTCAGATAATGATGCATTCTGGTGCACAGAGTGGGTGCTTGACAGCAACACAGATGCCCTTATAGATTCTGATCTTCTCCTCAATGATGATCTTGCATTTCTCCCCGAGGGTTATCTACGGGAGAATGCCCCTTGCGATGTGTACTAGGTTTCATTCCCTGAGAGTATATCCGATCTGTCGGATCACGAAACCGAGTCTTCTGATCTTTCTGATTCTGAGTCATCTCGCCTCGACGACCCTCGCGGAGATGAGCTGATCCTTGAGATATTCGATGATCTTTCTGATTTTTCTCAATTTTGTGCATCGGATATCAGTTTTCTTAGAGAGTCTCCTGATCCTGACTTTCCACACCTTTTTGAGACATTGATTGACGTGGAGGATTCCATGACTGATCCTTCTTTCTCCACGTTCGACTTCTTCAGCTCCACATTTCCACTCCAGTCTGATCTGGAGCTGATGACTTCTTTTGTGCTACCGGATCCTGATCACATCATCCCATATCATTTCCCGATAGCAGACACCCGCCTGATTGCATATTTGGGTGTCTTTACTTGCATTGTTGATTTTGTCGATATTCTCATACGGAGACTACGATGACAATATGGCATTCACCGTACAGATGTTGTCCTGAACGTTGACACATCTTTGTCCTAGCATTTGCGCCCGGCTAGGGGCGTAAAATCTAGCGCTTGTTGAGAGGCACCGCAACAATGTACTCTTTTGTATATACGTGTTTTGTCTTGAGTTGTTCCTTGCTTCCTCCATTCTTGTTTTCACCCTAGGTCTCGTTTAGGATTATTTTTGCTATACTTAGGATATACCTCATCCTAAGTATATGGGGGGTGGAAACACCGAGTTGATCCTTTCGTTCCATTTCATCACTCCTGTCGTTGCCTATACTTAAGGATTCTTCACCTTAAGTATAGGGGGAGTAATGCCCCTCCATCTTGTATATATTTGTCTTCGTCATCATTTTCTACCTCTATTTTGTTGCCTATACTTAGGGATATTTTAACCTAATTATAGGGGAGGTTGACCATGTACATTCTCCACTTGGATTTCCCTTTGTGTACAGCCTGCAATACTTAGGATTACTTGATCCTAAGTATAGGGGGAAACCTTGAGATCTTCTCTTTCATTTCCATTCTTTCATTCATCTTTGTATATAGACTTTCTTTTCACTTCCATATACTAAGCACGAGTTATGTCTTCTTCATCGCTCTTGATTCAATATAAGGACATCGTTCAAGCTAAGTATAGGGGGTTGTTGTATATATTCCATATATAATTTAGCCATAACTCATACTTCGTGTGAGTGTGTTAATAAATAAAAATGGCTAAAAAACCTTAAAATCAATAAAAATTAAAAAAAATCTCTTGTAAATAGAATTCTTTTCTTACACAAACATAGTTATATACAAAATTATTTTTGTAAAAATGTTTGTAAAAATCTTTTGTGTAAATAGTTTGTAAATATTTTCCTACCAAAATTATGTATATAGTACAAAATTTTTGTAAAATATTTTGAAAAATAAAATTTACAAAAACCTTATGTAAATTTGTGTAAATATTTTGCAAAACTTACATTCATGCATACATCCATGTTTTAAAACATTTTCCAAAAATTTTGCACATTTGTAAAAATTTTGTAAAAATTGCATCTTTGTAGATATTTGTATAGTTTTTCCTGAATCATACATTTAAACTAACCTGAAATTAAATTGAAAAATGGAGCTTGGTTAAGGTCTTAATCCACCTAATTCTAAGAGGAACCTTATAGGGCTTAGGGTTGAGACTTTTCAGGTCCATTGTGACTTAATTCTTTGAGTCCACTAGGCTATGATCATATGTCATCTCGATGAGCCTAAATAGAGCACTTAACAACACACGCATGACTCTTACAGACAATGGCTTTACTTGGACCATCACTTTACACCGGTCTCTCTAACGGATGAGGTGGTGAGGAGGTAGTCTTCTTTGACTTGGGGTAGCATATGAGGGTAGTACTTCTAGGCGGAACCTCTCTTCTTCTTATAGTGAAGGAAGTGTGTCTCAACTTGGTCTGGTAGCTGTGAGCTCTAACGACAGGAGTTGTGGGTTGCAATAATGCTTCAAAAGAGGGATAGTCTACTGGCTCAAGAGGAAAAATTTCTTATGTATATATGCTGCACTTTGTAGATATGTTGTATATATTTACATCAAAAAATGCAAAAAGAAAATAACTCCAAAAAAGTGGTGGGTCTGATAGAAAATGATAATCCCACCAGAGTGTATATAGTGCAATAAAGCAAAGCTTATGGTATCCATGTTGCATCTTATAAAACTTGTAGCAGGGAGACTTAACTACACTGGTTGAGCTCCCAAGGATACATGGCTACACTGGCCATGGTCCATTCTCTTCTTTCCCCTCTTCTTGAGCCGGTTGTACTTGAGCATAGAAGGGAATACCCCGCTCCTCGAGGAAAGAGTTGCTTCACTAGGGTACTAGAGTTACCTTGTTGGGGAGGGTTGTCACTTTGCTACTTCTGAGGTGGAGAGCTATACCTCACTGACACAGTACAAGAAAAGGTTCATGGTCTTCAGGGTTTGTGTATGTAGACTTGTTCTGATCTGGATTGTTGAGGAGTCTTGACTATAGATTAGTGGAACATAGAGGCTGTTGAGTTTTAAACCTAAGTCCAAATAAGATTCCGATACATTAATAATCCAAAGATCTGACTAGGCTCCATACTTCAATTTAATGAAGACAAGTTTAATAATCAGCATTGATTCATTCTTTTTCCCTACTTTTTCTTTCTCTTTCTCTTTTTCACTTCTTTTTCAAATAAATGTTTGCTATGGGACTAGCAAAGTAAAGTATAGGGGGGTGATGAATACTCATTCATCACTCTTTATTCTTTTATTTTATCTATTCATCTTTGCAAAACACCATGTATATGCTTTTAAATATAATAAATTATCAAATTGCATGCTTTATGTAAATAGTAATAATTAGCATGTTTTTGCACAAAAATAAAAGAATAAAGAAGAAAGAAAAAGAAGGAGATATTTAAAATAAATATCGAGTGACCCGAACCCAAGGGAGGGCCAAGCATTGACCTGGCCGCAAAAGAAAACAAGTAGAGAGAGATAGGGCCATTCACCATGTACATACTCCTTCTTGTAGATATTATATTTTATCTTCATAAAACAACATTAAAAATAGGTTTTTGATTAATTTGTATATATTTCTAAAAATAAAAACAAAATTTAAAAAAATAAAAATAAAACAAAAAGAAAATAAATTCTCTCTCTCCACTTTGTATAAACCATGTATATATGAACCTATATCTATTTATTTTACCCTTGTAAATAAATAATAAAAATCAATAAAAAAATATTTCATATCCCAAATTTTATGTTGTAAATAAATAAAATATAAAATTGGGATAATTGTACAAAAATAAACTAATAAAAATAAAATTTGAAAATACATAGGTATTTATACTTGTATATAATATTATATTATGTTCAAAAAAATAAATAAAAATCACTAAAAAATATTTTGAAAAATAATAAACATTTTTCATGTTGTAAATATTTTGAAATAAAATCTTTGCTATTTTTTTTAATTTATGAATAATTTCATAATCTTGAATTCTCATTGGTCCACGGGGGATTGTTGACCCCCGATCTACTCCTCCCCTGGGACCACATCTCCGCGGATCCGCACTTTGACCCGATTTCTCCGATTTTTCCCGATGCAACCATCCTCTTGTTTCCTCAAATCCCGAGCTCCGGTTGATGAGGAACGACCCGCGATTCACGCCCGATCTTCTTGTTAGGGGTCTGCTCCTCGATCCACGTGCTTCACTCCAATCTTCTCGGACCTGCACAAGTAAAAAGATTCACCTCTAGACGCCTTTTCCCGCATCTCTGGCCTTCTCCCTTATCGCCAATGAGCTCCCCTCCTTCACTTGAGTGACAACTCTATGAGAGAGGGTTGCAGTGAGGTCGCGAGTGCCGAGAACCTCAGATCCGGCGATTTCCACCGCTATGCTCTGTCGCGAGGTGAGCTCAGCCTCTGGACACGTCGGTCCATCGAGGCCATGACCCCCGGAGGTCCAACACCTCCAACATAGACGACTACATCCGCCAGGTAATCTAGATAGCCCGTTGTTTCTTTTGATTTTCGATTTTTAGTTCGTCGACCGCCAAGCTTTCATCTGCCATTCATAGTACTCTGCCCACCCATTGATCGCTCCGATCATCTCATCACCTCCGTCAGACATCCCTCCATCTTCTTCTCCCCTTTGCTCCCCCTGGTTCGCCTCGGAATAGGGCCATCGACTCTCCTCCACCGTCGCTCGTCGGAGAGTCACGTGTCACCTCATCCTTCATCCCTCTCGCACGCTAATGGGTCGAGGCATTTTGCCCTCGACCCAGTGGTTTATCTGTACAGGTCAAAGCGTCAAAGAGATCTCACCTGGAGGTCCAACTCGGAAGCACAGGAGCTCCAGGTTCATCTTGTCGTTAGAGCACACAGGTCCTCCCGGCCCCATCGGAGCAGTCCATCAGTTGCGGACGACCGTCAGCTATCTTTTCCCATCCAAGCAGCACCGGAGGAGCCCTCCACCGCGCATATCAGCCAGGCGAACTTCGTCGGCGACCAGTTCATCCAGGGACATCTTCCACCGTCCGATAGACCTCTCGTGCCAGTTTAGATCACAACCATCCATTCGCGAGGGGTTCGTAGCCGTCCGATCCATTTGAGGATCAGATCCGAGGCGTCGATCATCGAAGGGGTACCAGCGCATCACGACAGTCAGATATGAAGTGGATTCCCCTATAGCTGTTGGATCATAATAAGAGGGTAAACTTCACTTAGGCCCTCCTTAGTTTTTTATATTTCAGTTTTGTCCTGTAAATATTGTTAGAAGTGTTTTTATTTTTGAACATTTTGCATTTAGGACGTCGTATTTATGTTATTTGCATTTTAGTCCCTGGAATGTAGCTCACGTGGGTTGGCACGTGTTCCGTGTGACATTTACACTTTTCCCCCTGAACTTTATAGGTGTTACTGTTTGAATTTCTATTAATTAGAATGGTGCCCCTCTGTGTATGAATCACGTGTTGAACTCCTGTTGTCTTGGGAATTTTGCGAAAGGGCACCGGAGCTTTTCAGGCTTGTTAATTTTTGGCCCCTGGAACTTAGTTTCTTTACATTTAGTTCCTTGTGCACCAGGCTTTGATTGATTGAATAAAATATCAAATCAACTCCAAATCTACTGAAATTTGGAAACGTGGCCCCTGCCACTGTGTAAAAATTTCAATAATTTTTTGTATATTTTTTTATTGATTTTCTATTCTTAAAAATTCAAAAACCTCTATTTTTGCTAGTATTTGAATTATAAAATAAACTAAAAATATTACAAAGCCTTCAAAAATTCTAAAACAATTGTGGTGTGTTTGTTTTTGTGTCTTCTTGCTTCAATTTAATTTTTGTTGTATTTGGATTTATAAAACACCTAAAAATTGAAAAACCCTAAAAACTTGTAAAAATCACTAAAAATTCTACAAAATTCAAAAAATGCAATTTCTTTTCCTGTAGTTTAGTTTTTATTTGCAATTGATCATAAAATTATCTCGAGATTTTTAGAGGCTATTAGCCTTTCAAATATGGCTGCACATTGACTTCAGTTTTTAGCCTTATTCCATTTTTATAAAATCAACAAAAAAGCATAAAAATCTGAGAAAATTCTCAAAAACACTAAAAAATCATGAAATCTGAAAATATTTTTATTTCAATTTTCTGACTTTATTTGTGTTGTTAAATAATTAGTTGTTTGAGACTTTTTAGCTATCTTTTATGTTATCTTCATAATTAATAATCATAAAAAAGTTTAAAAATCCATAAAATCCACAAAAAATATTTTCTTATTTTTATTTGATTTTATGACTACTTCGTAGGCCTCGAGCCAATCTGTGCTTCTTGTGTTCGACCCTAGTCGTTGTACCAGGTTAAATAAAAATAGCGAGACCGCTATTCGACTTTTTTGATTGATTATTCTATTTGGTGGTCTTTAATTTTCTTGTTGACTTAGCCTCGCTATTCAGGTCGCAACGACTCTGATTATTTACACATTACCCCAATAGTGAGATTTTGGGTCATGACGGAGCTACATACACAAATATCGGTGATGCAAGATGACACTTCAGCGTTGAAACCACTACCCAGACGTCCCTCTTCCTAGTGGTTCAACCACATGGTGCTGTCACCATCGAAAATATGCAGAGAGAGGCTTGAAACTGGGGTGGTCAGGTAGTTTGAACTAGAGCTGGAGAAGTTGGGAAGTTATGATGAAATTCATAGGATTAAATAAGAAGAACAAAGGGGGTAGGATATTGATCGGATGGCCGGTGTGGATGATGGTTGTTTGGTAAAGAAGATAAACAGATTAGATTGTCATTTTGTGTCAAATATAAGGTGAGATAAATTAGCGAAGTTGAGTCGTTCGAACAAACAATGACTGGGGTTCTTGGAGGAAGAAGGTCTGTGGTGCAGACACGTGTCAGCACTACATTAATGCATAAATTAAATACAATATAAATTATGTATTAATTATTAAATGGAATTATTTTAAATATAAATAAAAAATATAAATAATTAAACTATCTAAATTATGGTAATTTAATATTTACAAAGTATATATTAGTATTTATAAATAAAATATTAATAAATATATAATAAACTTAATAAAAAGCACATATAATTTAAATTAGATATTTTAATAAATAAGTTATCATTTTATATTTTTATTAATTAATATAATAATAAATATGACTTGTGTGAATTTTTATGGATTTTAATAAATTATTTTTTATATATTAATAAATACAGTATGTACACTATAGTTCAATTTCATCTATTTTTATTATTTTTATTTATTTAAAATATTAAATAAAGATTTTAATTTTGGAATTTTTTTATGATAAACTACAATATCATGAAATTAGTTTAAAATTATAAAATCAATTGTTCTGTAAAAAATATGTACAAAATAAAATAAATAGCTCTGAAACCCAATTGTCATTAGGTCCAAAAATCGACTTTGCAAAAAGACTTCGATTTTAATGAAATCACCTTCATTTATTAGAGAATATTATTTTACGAACTTTAAAGGTGAGTAGAGTGAAATTGAAGTTCATATGAAGAAGTTATAAGGTTCGGAAGTTGGGTAATTAACAATTTGAAAATCTAATATATTGGCATATATAAGTTTGATTTTTTATGATTTTTATAATTTTTATATACATATTTTTTGAATACATTCGAAAAGAGTTCGATGAAAATATGTACATATGAATTAACTAAAATCTGTTGAAGATAAATAAAATAAATGAAATTAGTGTATGATGTACAATATTAATTATTTTTATATTTTCTTTTTTTATCTCCCCTTTACTTTGTTGTTTGTCGACCAATCCATGCTGACTTAGTCTCAGGGGTTAGGTTATATAAATATGTGTTACAGCTATATTTATATTTAATTAATAAAACTTTACACTACATACATATTTACAGTCTACTTTTCTTTATTTATTCTTCATTTACTTACATATTTTTTATGCATAAAATTATGCTTTTAGTCATGAGAATAATTTTGGTAAAATGTGAGAATTATTGCATATTTACATGTATTTGTTAAGTGTTTTAAGACAAAATACGATAGAAATGTTAATTAGTGTGGATTCATCAAAATCATAGATAATTCTAGGGCTCAGAATGTGGTAGCAGATCATCTATCTAGAATTGAATACCAAGATGCTTAGCTGGGTAATACACGAATCACAGAGACATTTCCTGATGAATCCATCCTCAACATTGGATCTCTCCTTTGGTATGTCGTTATTGTGAATTACCTCATCTCTGGTTTAGTTCCACAAGATTGGACAAGAATTAAGAAGGACAGATTCATGTCCGATATCCACTTCTACCAATGGGAGGATCTGTACTTATTCATGGAAGGAGAAAATTGCATATGGCATCATTGTATTCCGCTGGTTGAGTATACAAGTGTCCTCGAGCACTGTCATAAGCTCAAATCTGGTGGATACTATTCTAGAAATCAAACGACAAGAAAAATACTGTAGTGTTGCCTTTGGTGGCCCACACTATTCAAGGATGCAACAGAGTATGTAAAAGCATGTACTGATTATCAGAAAATGGGAAAACCCTCCGTTCAAAAGATTCTATGCCCCTCAAATTCATCCAGATATCTGATGTGTTCGATTCATGGGACATTGATTTTATGGGTATGTTTCCTAACAGTAAGAGGTATGAATACATCCTGCTTGCCATGGACTATGTGATTCATTGATTGAAGTTATTCCTGCTCGAGTCGCAAATAACCAAATTGTCTGTAAAATTCTGAAAGATAGCATCACCTAGCAGTTTGGGATATCAAAGATCTTGATTTCAGGCGGGGTAACCACTTCATCAACAAAGAGGTCAAGAAATTGATGAAGGAGTACGTCATCAATCACCGATTCACATCTCCTTGTCATCTTCAATCTAATGGCTTGGTAGAATTATCAAATAGAGAAATCAAGAAGATCCTGCGGAAACTTGTGAAGCCGGACATAAAGAACTGGTCACAACTTCTAGACTCAATTCTATGGGCATATCAGACCGCTAACACGTCTTTGTTGGGTATGTCACCCAACCATCTTGTTTATGGAAAGCCTTGCCATCTACTTGTGGAACATTTTCACAAATCACTTTGGGCAGTGAATATCTTTAACCTTGACTCATAGAGAGGTGGTCAGTAAAGAAAACTAGATCTGAACAAAGTTATGGAATTTTGAGACTACGTGTATGACAATAGCTTAATGTACAAAGAAAAGGTCAGTCATTGGCATGACAAGTGCATCCAAAGAAAAACCTTCAAACTGTGATAGAAAGTGTGGTTGTTCGATGTGAAGTTAAAAATATTCCTAGGTAAATTGAAAAGCAAGTGGACGGGGCCTTGAAGAGTAAGAATTGTGTGTGACAACGGAAATGTTTTGATATCAGAATTGTCACGTAACGTACAACCTTTCATTGTCAACGACCAGTTACTGATTCATATTTAGAACATGAAACATTCCCCATCATTGTTGATTCCATTTAAGTAATTTTTGATGAAGAATTCATAGCCTCAACCACATCAATGGAGCAAGACAATGCAAACAAACATATATTTGATTATGTTTTCTTCTTTTCTTCTTTTCTTTTCTATTCGTTCATTCTTCCATGCGGCACTCACCCCATTCATCTGTGTTATACTTAGGATATACTTCATCCTAAGTATAAGGAGGATGAGTGCATTCAAGTTATTCATTATTCCTTCCCTCGCCTGTCTCTCACCTTTTTGATATTTTGTTGATACTTAGGGATATTTTACCCTATGTATAGGGGGCAGGCCCAATCCATTTGAGTTCATACATTCTGATCCTTGATCATCCCTATTTTCTATACAGTCTACCATATTTATGATTAGCTGATAACCTAAGTATAGGGGGGATAACCGACTTTCCATTATTTTAGTTATTGTAGTATAGACTTTCCTATACTTAGCACGAGTCATATCTTCCTTTTTCTCTCTGATCACTATGAGGACATAGCTCAAGTTAAGTATAGGAGGTCGTATATACGATGTATATATTTTAGCCATAACACGTACTTTCATATTTTCAATAATTTTGCTAGTATACTACATGGGTACGGGTATACAATTAATCACCAATAAAAAAATAATTATAGATACAATTCATCAAAACTCTTTGTATATATGATTAATATATTGATTTGAAAATGTTTATAAAATGATTTGAAAATGGGTGGAAAACTTCTTGAGAAATCTTTAGAAAATTGTTTAGAAAACATTTGCAAAATATTTTCAAACCTTTGTAAAAATGTTTTAGAAATGGTTGTAGAAATTTGTTTTATTTTTTAATTAAAATTATGGAAAATTTATTTGCAAATGATTTAGAAAATGATTATAAAAGTATTTTGAAAAATCTATCCATATTGTTTGAAAAATCTTTGCAAAATGATTTTCAAATTTTCTAAATGTGTGTAAATTATTTGTCAAACTAGTTGCAAAATAAAGTTTTTCAAAATGTTTGTGAAAATATTTTCAAATAATTTTGAGAACCTTGTACATAATTACAACAGATAAAATTCATTATCAAGATATGAATAGTCCTTATATATACCTATAAAAATATGAAAATATTAACTAACTTTTGTAATTCTTAGTGTAAATTCCTCACCTAATTCTTGTAAATATTTATGCACTTCCATGTAAATGTCTGTAAATAATTCTTTCATTGAACTTTATTTAAAATCCCTAAAAATTTCAAAATTTTCAAAACCCAAAAATATTTGCAAAACTATTTTAAGAAATTTCATAAAAAATGTTGTTTTTTTCAAAATCCATAAAAGTTCAAAATCAGGAAATTACTTCAGAAAAATATTTTCTTTCATTTTACATAGCATTTGCATTTTTCATGATGATCAAGACAATTGAAAAAGTCAAAATAAAGTCTGAAGATTGGAGCTTGGTCTAGACCTTAATTCACCTAATTTCAGAGGAGCCCATTAAGGATTGGAATTAAGATGCTCCAGGTCACCTTGACTTAATTCTTTAGGTCTCAAGAGATTATGTTTGTGAGTCAATTCAATATTTCTAATTAGAACCCTTCATATTATATGTACGACTCTTGAGACATTAGCTTGACTAGAAACCTTGCACTTAACACCTAGCTCAATCCATATGGATTGTTAAAAAATCTTGAAGTCTGCGTCAGGACGATACTAGGCCACTTTGTAAAGGGTGGCTCATGGACCATTCTGGGGGATTGCCGAAACTGGTACTTCAACCCACTTATTATGGTAGCAAGGGCATCTAACGACTGGAGACTGGACTGAAATAATGCTTTGGTTGAGGAATGGTATGCTAACATAACTTTTTCCAAAACCATAATATATGGACAGAACAAAAGATTTTAAATCTGTCGTTGCAAAAAAAGAATGCAAAGCAATACAATACAAAGAAAACATCCAAAAGAAGCCTACACAAAAAAATCTGCAAAAATATTGAGCTTCCAAAAAGGCATGATTCTTGGTGAAGATTCGGTTACAGTGGCCAAGCTTCACAAGGGAATGCGACTACACTAGTCCATTCTCACTTTGTTTCTTATGCTTCTAGCTTCTCCCCTTTTCGATAGTGAACTAGCATGAACCCGACCTTAGAAGGAAATATCTGTCTCCCCGAGGATGAGTTGCCAGAGGAGGAGACTCCTTGATAGTCTAGTGATTTGTCTGGGAAGAGCTGATCCAATTCACACACATGGTATTTGTAATTTCAAGGTCACGAGAGTGCGTGATTGAAAGGATGGTTCGGACCAGGTTGTGAATTGAACTGAATAATAAGATTATGGAACCAAAGGTCTATTGTATCACACTTTCTAACCTTGATGTGGTTTTGACCTCACTAAGAATCAAAAGTTCTTAACTGAGCGCCAAACATTGATTTCATTTAGACAAGTTTAAAAGTAAAAAAATATTCCAGGTTCATTCTTTTTCTTTTCTTTATTTTCTTTTTCCACACTCAATAGCATAAGTGTTTGCTAGGGAATAACAAAGGCAAGTATAGGGGGATGGGGTGATGAATCTCCATTCATCACCTTTATTCTGTCATTCTAGACTTAAATCCCTAGTTTAATGCTTGTATATAACCTTATTTCATACAAATTAACATTCAATAAATGGAAATAAATAGTGTATAAATACTTTATTTAATTTTTAAATAAAAGAATAAAGGGAAAGAAAAGAAAATGAATCAAGTGTCAAAGACACTGAGTGACACTAGACCCTAAGACCTAGTCATCATGATGACTTGGTCACAAGGAATAAAGTAGGAGATATGACAAACTAATTGTACATGAAATACTATTAAAACCCTAATTTTTATTTATCAACAAACCCATTTTGGGCCCTATTTTATTCTTTATTATTCATACATCAAATAAAGAAACCCCCAACATGAAAGTTGTACATAAAAATACAAAGGAAATACAAAATTAATTTCACTCAAAAATAATGCATAGTGTGCTTGGGACACTAAAAATAAAAAGGCGCAAAGAAAACTTCACAGATCTGCATCTCCTCCATATAACTAAAAGTTGACCAAACTCATTTTATTATTCATAAATTAAATTATTTATTTAATGAAGGTAGTTTTATTTAATTTTGAGTTGAGATGTAAAAGTTGGCTTTCGGATCCCTATTGTACAATATACATGTATATAATATTCAATATGTTTATCCTTTATATTTTTACATTTCTTCCATTTTTATATATTTATAAATATGATAGAAACACATTTCCATAAAAAATAGACTAAAAGCATTAAAAATTTATTAAAATAAATAGTATATCCTAATATATAGGTAAATTAAACCTATAATATCTACATCCCTATTTATTTAAGCATATAAATTTAATCAGAAAAATACAATGTAAATACGTAATAAATAAATTGTAAGTATATAATATATGAAATACAATAATGGAATACAAAATACAAAATAAAAGACCAAAAATATCGGTAACATACCTATATGTATAGATGTAAATATTAACATCTAATAATTAACTTGAAAAAATAAATAAAAATCATGATAAAACACTACCAAATATAACAAAAAATTTTCACAATTTAACCTAAAATTAATAAAATCATTTCTTAATTTATCTAGAATTAATAAGGGATTTAGCTCCCTAATTTTCATGATTAGTCCACGTGGACCAATCATGGGACTTGCTTTGTTGACCTCTAGTCAACTCCTCTTCCCATGCCACCTATCCCCATTAGAGATGGTGACCCACCATCTTCTCTCCCATTTCCTGGGTGATCCATCACTCATCTCGATCTGACTTTTCTTGTAAAAATATCTCCGATCGATCGTAATCCATATCTAATTAATGGATCCATTGTACATAGCCCTAATCGCTCCTAAATCGTAGACCAATAAGGGTTCTCCACCATTTTTATAAATAAAGAGCCTACGTCCCTTTTCTTATTTTGATCCCTTTCTACCCATTTGTAACCCCTATACTTGATCATTTAAAGCACTAGTGGCAACAGGAGCTCTGTGGATGTGTTGGCGTGGAGAAAAGTGGATGGAGGAAGTTATCTAGGTCCACCGGAAGCTTGCTCCGACAACCTTCTTCTGCTCACTAATCCAAGCTGGTATGAGTAGCATTTCCTTCATATTTTGATGCATTTTCCTTTTCTTATCATATATTAGGTGTTAGCTTGCGTAGTTAGCTTAAATCTTAGCTTAATTTTAGGATTTCAATTTCTGGAGCTTTCAGCTCCAACCCCTAATTCATCGTCACTCCACCATGTTCCGTCTGCCATTTCATCCCATTATTATTCTCCAACTCTTCTCTGCATTTCCCCCTTATTTACACCCTCGATTATGTAAGAATCGAAGTCCGATAAGCTTCCATCCACCGCCTTCATCGGGGGTCATCCCCCTCATCGCTTTCAACATGCTCTCAGCTTCAGAATAAGCCGAGGATATTCGCCTCGAGGTCCCCCATCTTTCTCTGCATGTGTTGGACCTTAACAAACTACCTTGAGACCACTCGAAGCTCAACATAGAGCTCCAGGTGCAGCAGAGCTCCAGGCCCACTTCGATGGGGCATGAACTACTTTGAACCATCCTACAAGTGTGCGAGAGCTCGAAGAAGCTTTAAAGATTGTTAGAAGCTAAGGAGGACACTAGAGGTAGGAGATATGGCAAATCAAACTCATCTAGGCCCTCTTTTGAGTTCATCCAAGAGCCTTCATCGTCGTCAGATCCAAGATGCGACCCAGATCTAATCTGGACCATCTATTTAAAGGTGTAACGTGGTGCCTCCATGTCGTCGGTCACCCCCATGTGGTGGAAGGAGAAACATTCGATCGAGCCACTAAAATGGTAAATTGCATCGAGCCCCTCCATACTTTTTGTATTTTATCTTTGGTCTTGTAAATATTAAGTTATATTTTAAATTTTGTGTAATAATTGCATCTGGCCCCGCATTTATCGCATATTACATCGAGGTCCATGCTAGCTCACCTCACATGCCAACCCACATGAGGTGGGTAAACTGTAGAGAAACCTTCTCGGCTCCTTGTATTTATATTTAGTACTTAAAGTTATAATATTAATGTAGAAAATGGGATATTTGCACGCTGAACCCTCTAGAATATTTTTATTGCAAATATATCCTATTAGCATTTGTATTTTATTACTTATATTTCAATTTTAGTAATTAGCTCATATTCCTTAAATTTTATGGGAAAATTAATTTAGGTGCATGATATAGTTCTCATTCATGCTCTATTTTTATTTTGGCATTTACTTAATTTTTTTTATTAAAAATTATTTAGGAGCTTTATTTTCCTTATTTAGCTAGAAAAATACAAAAAATATAAAACAATATTAAAATTTCCAAAAACTTTACAGTATATATTACTATATTTTATAACTCCAGAACAAAAATCACAAAACAACCTAAAAGAAAAACACTAAAAATTGAAAAATATTAAACAACTTATAAAAACAAGAAAAAAAACTATAAAAAATAAAAATATTTGATTTTTCTTATTATATTTATGTATATATTACAGTATATGCTAAAAATAGTTTTGGGAATTATTGGACTTATTATCTATTTTTAATACATAAAACAATATTGGTATATTATTATAAGTCATTATTTTGATAGTTTAAATATATTAAAAATAGATAAAAAATTAGTAAAAAATACAAAAAAATATAAAAAAATATATAAAAATATAAAAACACAAAAATAATTTATTTTATAAATTTTCAATATATATAGCTATATTTAAAAATAGAAAACTCTATATAATATATATTATCACTTGTATACTTATTATTATAAATAATAAACATAATTACCCAATATATAATTTTTAAATCATTAAAATAAAAAGGACCATTCTTGTATATAATTTCTATATTTTTACATTTTTATTTAATATATTTAATATAGTCTTTATAATATACATATTAATATATAGTAAAAAAGGGGTTGCCCTCGTGTCATTTTTCCGCAATTTTTTTACTTTTTTTACAAAATAAAGCCATGTATATACATCTATTTATCCCTACAATATGCCACTCAAATTTAGTTAGAAAGAGAGATTCCTATGCCCTCCATCTAGAACAGATAATTTTGATGGTCTAAACATTGTTGTAATCCACCTGCTCTAGATGGAGGGTATAGGAGTCTCCATTTCTGACAGATTTCGATTGACATATTGGAGGGATATATAGATGAATATACATGATTTTATTTTATAAAAAATAATAAAAGTTGGAATATAGGACGGGCAGCCCCATTAAATTCATATATATGCATATTATATCTTTAAAAACAAAAGAAATTAAAAAATGCAAAATTAAAAAGAAATTAAAAATAAAAAACAAAATTATAAAACATTAAAAATCTATAAAAATTAAATATATTTAAAAATATACATAAATAAAAAAGGTCAAAAAGTAAAAAAAGATAGTTATTTATTTTTATTAACAAACAATAACTACCCATATCCCCATTGATCTCTATGGTTCGACACTCACACTTATACAATATACACATATTTTATAGAGTTAAAATAAAAATAAATTTTGACTCACAAATTTGCATTGAATTATCATACATTGTCGGTGGATTGTTTGCTTGATTGATTGTTGAAGTTCGAGTACCGCGAGAGCGGCCGATACAACGATTGTCGGAGTCAACTTATCGGGCACACCATGCCCTCCATGACCAAGCATTAGGAAACCCTCTTCGGTCCGATCAACATTGCTCCATTAATTTATAATAAAAACATGAGAACGGTATCCTGAGTTCTGTTAGAGCAAGACAAAGAATAAAAAATCAAAGTTGTATTACTATAACGATGTATAAGGAACCAGGATAAAAAGATAGATTTGGAATAAGAAGCTTCACAAATGATTTCCCATGTCAACATTTTATGGAAACAATAGATAATAATAGAGGATGACCTACTATGGTCATAATGGTGTCATCAGAGATGGAGGAAGGAGGACATGTTTCCCAATGGTGGTGTAGATGGAGAAGGATGGAGGGAGGGGTGATGAATCCTCATTCATCACTCTTTATTCTTTTATTTTAGCTACAAAAACTTTGCAAATTACCATGTAGATACTTGTAAATATAATAAATTATCAAAATGCATGCTTTGTGTAAATAGCAATAATTAGCATGTTTTTGTGCAATAATAAAAGATTAAAGAAGAAAGAAAAAGAAGGAGATATTTAGAATAAATATCGAGTGACCTGAACCGAAGGGAGGGCCAAGCATTGGCATGACCACAAAAGAAACCAAGTAGAGAGAGATAGGGCCATTCACCATTTATCCCTCCTTTATGTATATATTTTATTAAAAATAAAACAAAGACAAAAATGAGTTTTTATTAATTTGAAGTTATTGATAAAAATAAAATAAAAATCAGGAAAATGAAATAAAAATAAAAAGAAAATAATTTCTCTCTCTTCACTTTGTACATACTATGTATATATGTACTTATATCTATTTATTTTAACCTTGTAAATAAATAATAAAAATAAAATAAAAATTATTTTATATCCCAAACTTTATGTTGTAAATAAATAAAATATAAAATTGAAATATTTATACAAAAATAAACTAATAAAAATAAAACTTGAAAATACATAGGTATTTATACATGTATATAATAATATATTATGTGTATACATTAATTCATTTTTCAAAAAAATAAATAAAAATCGCTAAAAAATAATTTGAAAATAAATAAACATTTTTTATTTTGTCAATATTTTCAAATAAAATCATTTTCTATTTTAAAATGAATTTACAAATATTTTTGGATTGGAATTTTCTGATTGGTCTAGAGGAACGTTGACCCCCGGTCAACTACCCCCCCTGGACCACTTCTCGCGGACCTAATTTTTGACCCGATTTCTCCATATTTTCCCGAATCGGTCCGATCACTATTTATCCAAACCCCAGGCTCCGATTGTCAAGCACACATCCGTGATTCACGCCTGATCTTTTTCTTAGGGGTTCGAGCTTTGGATTGCGCGCCCGACTCACATCTTCTCGGACCCCTACATGTATATAGGTTCGCCCGGAGACGCAATTTGATTCATCTTTTCCCTTCCCCCTCGCCTCCGACGAACTCCTCCCCTTCGTCTGAGTGACAGTTGACGCTAGTGAGAGTTGCAGTGAGGGATGAGCAGCCGGGAACCTCTGATCCAGCAAAGTTTCGTTGTGCTCCGCCGCGAGGTGAGCTCAGCCTCTGGACGCATCGCCCCATTGAGTCCATGACCCCCGGAGGTCTCCAACCTCCAGCGTAGATGACTACAACCATCTGTTAGGTTAGATCTCTTCTAGTTTTCCTTGATTTTTGAATTTTCGTTCGCCAGCTGCCAAGCCTTCATCGGCCATTCCACCACTTTCCGATCACCCATTTGTCACTCCGACCACCCTATCTCCTCCGTCAGTCTTCGCTACACCTTCTCCACCCCCTTCATCCACCCTTGTTCGCTCCAGAACCGGGCATTCGCTCTCCTCTGCCGTCGCCTCACCGGAGAGTGCCGCCCTGCCTCCTACATCCACCCATTTCACCCTTAACCGGGTCAAGGCATTTCGCCCTCGACCCAGGGTTCGTTCTGTGCAGGTCAAAGCGTCAAAGCGACCTCATCTGGAGGTCCAACTCGGAAGCACAGGTGCTCCAGCTACCATTCGTCGCCGGAGTGCTCTAATCGCTCCCGGACCCATTGGAGCGTTTCACTAGCTGCGGACAACCATCGGCTTTGATTCTCCCATTCCAATAGCACCAGAGGAGGTCCCGAGCTCGTGTATTGGCCGGACAAAGCTCGCCGGCGACTTGTTCTTCCAAGAACTTCCTCCGTCGTTCGATCTTCCCCGCGCGCCAGTTTTGATCTCAACCATTCATCTGCGGGAGGTTCTCAGCCATGCCATCCAGTTGAGGATCAGATCTGAGGCGTCGATTAGCGAAGGGGCATCCGCAGTTCTCCACTGTCAGATCTGAGATGGATCGCCTGCTAGCCGTCGGATCATAATAAAGGGGTAAATATCACTTAGGCCCTCCTTAGTTTTGCATTTACGTTTCAGTCCTGTAAATATTTTTGAACGTATTTTTATTTTGGGTAATTTGCATGTAGGACATTGTGTTTCTTTTATTTACGATTTAGTCCCTCTGTATGCAGAGCACGTGCTTCGACACGTGATTTGTGGACATTTGCATGTTTTATCCTAGAGTTTTGGGTTGTTATTATTTACATTTTAATAAATAGGAATTACATATATGCCATTGTTTTTGTGAATCGCGTGCGTACCTCATGCCCTTCTGGGCTTTTTGCAAATTTAGCCCTGCAGTTTTAACATGTGTTATCATTTGGCCTGGAACTTAATTTCTTTTCACTTAGATCCCTGTGTGTTGTGCCTCTTTTATTGGTTGAATAAAATACCAAATCAAGTCCACAAATCATGAAATTTGGACAAGTGTCCCTTGCCACTTTGTAAAAATTTCACTAATTTTTTAGGACATTTTTTTTGAGTTTTCTATTTATAAAAATTCAAAAAAAATCATTTTTGCTATTGTCTGAATTATAATATCAACTAAAAATATTAAAAACTCTCTAAAAAATCCAAAAGAATTAGGTACTATTTTTTTGTGCCTTCTTGCTTCAATTCAATTTTTGATTAATTTGGATATTTAAAACACCTAAAAATTGAAAAACCCTAAAAACCTTATAAAAATCATTAAAAATTCTAAAAAAATCAAAAAATACAATTTCTTTTCCTATAGCTTAGTTTTTACTTGTAGTTTCATATAAAATGGTCTCCAGATTTTTATAGGCTATTTATCTATTTTAAAATAGCCTTTCAAATCTTGCTGCACATTAGCTTCTTAATTTTGCTTTATTATATTTTAGAAAATTAACAAAACAATTATAAAAATCTAAGAAAAATACTAAAAACACCTAAAAAATCATAAAATCCAAAAATAATTTTATTTAAATTTTCTGGTTTGTCTTTTTGTGTTTAATAAATTGTTGATTGTGCTCTTTGTGGCTTTTATTTTACATTTTCTTCATAATAAAAAATTACAAAAAAAATTAAAAATTCATAAAATCCACCAAAAATGTTTTATTTATTTTATTTGATTTTTAAAATATTTCGTAAGCCTTTTTGGCCAATCCGTGCTCCTTGTGTTCGACCTTGGTCGCTATAAAAGGTTAAATAAAATAGCGAGACCGCTATTCAGCTTTTTGACTGATTACTATTTTTTTGGTGGTGTTAGTTTTTCTTGTTGATCAATCTCCGAGATTCAGGTCGCAACGACTCGTGTTTTCACACCTTAACTGGATTTTGTGAGATTTTATCGGTCATCAGAATGGCGTCGTTGCCGGGGAGCATGGCTTAGTGGTCGCTTTTCATTCAGTTTTTAGTTTCGCGGCTTTTTCCGCGGCTTTTCGTCTTCTGTTGTTTTCTTCTTATTTTCTTCTTATTTTGTTTTTGTTCATTTTTATTTTATTTGTTTATTTCCATTTTGTATATATTTTCTTTTTTTATTTTCCTTTTTATTATTATAATAACTGTGGTCTGACGCATTTTCTGTCTATTTTTCTTGCGAGGGCCCAACGACCGAGGCGACTTTCTTCGGAAAGTCGACGCAACCATGGGGATCGGAGGTGGCTCCCTTCTGCACGGAGCCGTAGGAGAGCGCGAGAAGAGTCGGGCAGAAGTGCTTGGGAGTAGATTAGCTTAGCTTTAGTTTAGTTTAGTTTTACTTTCAGTCAGATTCATTATTATTGTAATAATATAGGGACCAGGATACTCTTTCAACTTGTGGATTGTCGGGGTTTGTTTCGCCGAGCACCGGTGTGCTGGGGGGACCCCCCCACGGTTTTGTTTTTGTCGTTTTCTTTTCTTTGATTTCACGTGGATTTTTATGCTTGAGCCCTTAGACTTAGGTTTTTATTTGACTGAGCCAGGTAGCATTAGGTTCAAAGTTCTTAATAAAATGTCTGTTCCTATAGAACACGCTTGAACTTAGACAAATAAACCGGTTCTTCACGATAATAGGAGCTTCTATTTAGGACAGTTTTCGCATTGCATCCATATAGCTTAGTTTAAATTTATGCACGGATCATAATTGCATGTAGACTGCTGGAGCAAGGTATGCCTTCTATCTCGTGCAATCATCATTGATTTCGTCGCATCTGCTTTTCCGTCTTTCTTCCCCTGTTTTCCGGACTTAGGAATAAAAAAGAAATCGGAAAATTCGTTAGATGATTGTTGATTTCTGAAAAATATCTAAAAACAAAAATAATAAAATTGGGTCTGGTAATCAAACTTGACCTTAAAAGACATCGACCTAATAACTTGTCTTGGGAGAGCAATCCCCTCATTGCTTGGTTTGGATGAGCGAGAGAGTGACTCGTACACTAGGCTAGAGACACATCCGACCTTCTTTCAGACTACTGATTCCGAGATAGTCGTTCTCCAGTGAGGATCGCTCTGGTTTCCGGTAAAGCGGGCCACGATATCCTAACAGAGTGAGCCGATCGGGTAGCCGGTAAACGGTCAGCAGCTTGTATTGGCTGGGAAAGATCTAGTTTGGGATCGGGACAATCTTCTGGGGGAGTTGGATTCCTATCAGGTCACGTAATCGCTCTGAAAGACTGTTTGATTCACCTAATAAAAATCGACAAGATAAAAGACCGAACTTTCGTGGTCATCAGCTCTGTGTGTGTTGGTGAATCTGGGGTATTGTTTGACCGATCTTGTTTGATTGCCATATCCTATCCAACATCTTCTCATCTATCTTCTCCTCCAGTCTTCTATCTTTCTCCCTCCCACCCTCCCTTCATTTTCCTTCTTCTCTCTCTGTTTACCCCTAGATGATGGATCCCCCTCCTTTCTTGCCGACTCTTGCGGCTTCTCCATTTTCTTCCCATTAGTCCAGTCCACCTTTGAGGGAGGTCGGATCTCCGACCGACCTTCCGTTCTCTCCCTACCATCCCTTTCACTCTTCTGGGCATGCTGCGCTAAACGTTCGTGGAGATCAGATTGAGAAGATGCGAGACTCGAACGATGCCATTGCTGGATTGCGAGTGCACTTCACACACGATTACAGAGAGCAGATGCGAGTATTAGACGACTCCGACGATAGGATGACCGCTGAGCATACGGACCAGGGAGCTCAGTCAGCTTCTACATTCGGACCATTTTTTCTGGATTTGGAGTTTATTCAGAGACTGCTGACATTCTCAGGAGAGGTGCACGAGGAGTCGTATATTCATCTGGCCGAGTTTGAGGAGTTCTGTGAGATCCAGACATATTCGAATATCACTGCGGAGGAGCTGATGCTGAAGACCTTCAAACATTTACACTTCAGAGCAAAGCCAGGACATGGCATAGATGATTGGGAAGGAGATTCGCTACGTGGGGAGAGCTACGTTCGGAGTTTCTACATCTATATTACCCCCAACGTAGAGCAGATATGATGCGATCTTTGATCATGGATTACTCAGTAGACCCCCAGGAGCCAGTGCATGATGCACGGTTGAGGTTTCTTGACCTCTTGAGGAGATTTCCCGATCACGGACTTTCACCGACCGACCTTATCGAGATCTCCATGAGGGAGATGACCGTGGATCATATAGCACTGGTTGTGACCTCGTGTGGCGGTTCACACCGAAGTTCTGACATTGAGCTACTTGATGCCATCTTGAGATTACTTTCACGGAGACAATCTTCACGAGATGCATTAGTCGGGACAGCACATGAGGATGTTGAGGTACTAGTGGGGTGTGTCGTACATCATGAGGATACAACTTCTACACACTAGCCCGAGGACATGGATTCTGCTACAGCACAGATGATAGAGGACATGACTACCGCAGTGGAGGGTCTGACCCAGAGTCTACTTGAGTTCCCGTTGGTCTTCCAGCTAGAGTTCGAGTCAGCCCCGGAGTTTTCAGTTGACAAGTCTTGGATATCAGATCTTCTGATATTCCAGGAGATGGAGAAGCCCCCGCTACTACAGCCATCAATCAAGCCATTTCAGAGTCCAGTCCCGGATGACTCAGCTTCTATCGTGTAGAGATACTTCTCGGATCCAGACAGATATCATGACTCAGCCATGTAGCCACGGCTTGATACAGAACACAACTTTGGGATGACTTATATAGAGAGTCCTGTATTCGAGCATTTTGTCCTCCACTTTGATGAGATAGATCCATACTATGAGGACCAGAGGATAGACAGCACTGCCGTAGAGCGAGGATCAGTTGCAGCCACATTGCCAGCCTCCGTGGTGCTGACCAGTACCTTTTCCTGCTTCCAGATTGACTAGAGACAGACTTCAGATGATGATGCATTCTGGTGCACAGAGTGGGTGCTTGACAGCATCGCAGATGCCCTTATAGATTATGATCTTCTCCTCACTGATGATCTTGCATTTCTCCTCGAGGGTTATCTGCGGGAGAATGCCCAACATGATGAGTACTCAGTTTCACCTTCTGAGAGTGTATCCGATCTAGCGGATCACAAAACCGAGTCTTCTGATCCTTCTACTTCTGAGTTGTCTCACCTCGACGACCCTCGCGAGGATGAGCCAATCCTTGAGATATTCGATGATCTATCTAATTTTTATCCATTATATGCATTGGATATCAGTTTTCGTAGGGAGTCTCCTGATCTTTACTTTCTACACCTTTGTGAGACGCTGATTGACGTGGAGGATTCCATGACCGATCCTTCTTTCTCCACGTTTGATTTCTTCGGCTCTACACTTCCACTCCAGTCGGATCCTTAGTCGATGATTTCTTTTGTGCTACTGGATGCTGATCATATCTTCCCATATCACTGCCCGGTAGCAAGCACCTGTTTGATTGCATATTTGGGTGTCTTTATTTACATTGTTGATTTCGTCGTTGTTCTCATACCGAGACTGCGACGACAGTACGGCATTCGCCTTACAGATGTCGTCCTGAACCTTGACACAGCTTTTTGTCCTAGTGTTTGCACCCAGCTAGGGGCATAAAATCTAGCGCTTGTTGAGAGGCACCTCAACATTGTACTCTTTGTATATACGTGTTTTGTCATGATTTGATCGTTCATTCTTCCGTTTTATTTTCACCCCAGGTCTCGTATAGGATAACTTTTGCTATACTTAGGATATACCTCATCCTAAGTATAGGGGGTGGAAACACCGAGTTGATCCTTTCGTTCTGTTTCATTACATGTGTTGTTTCCTATACTTAAGGATTTCTCACCTTAAGTATAGGGGGAGTGATGCCCTTCCATCTTGTATATATTTATTTATCTTCATTGTCTTTTTCTACCTCTGTTTTGTTGCCTATACTTAGGGATATTTTACCCTAAGTATAGGGGAGGTAGACCCTGTACATTCTCACTCGGTTTTTCCTTTGTGTACAACCTGCTAGACTTAGGATTACTTGATCCTAAGTATAAGGGGGAAATCCCGAGATCTTCCTTTTCATTTCTATTCTTTCATTCATCTTTGTATATAGCCTTCCTTTTCACTTTCCTATACTAAACACGAGTTATGTCTTCTTCATCGCTCTTGATTCACTCTGAGGACATCGTTCGAGCTATGTATAGGGGGTGTCGTATATATTCCATATATACTTTATTCATAACTCGTACTTTGTGTGAATGTGTTAATAAATAAAAATGGATAAAAACCCTTAAAATTCATAAAAATTAAAAATTTTCCTTTGTAAATAAAATTCTTCCTGCACATACATAGCTAGTTGTACAAATTATTTTTGTAAAAATGTTTGTAAAAATCTTTTGTGAAAATAGTGTGTAAATATTTTTGTATCAAAACTATGTACATAGTACAAAATTTTTGTAAAATGTTTTGAAAAACAAAAGTTTGCAAAAACCTTGTGTAAATTTGTGTAAATATTTTGCCAAACTTGCATTCATGCATACATCCATATTTTCAAACATTTTTCAAACATTTTGCACATTTGTAAAATTTTGTAAAAATTGCATCTTTGTAAATATTTTTATAGTTTTTCCTGAATCATAGTTGACATCTAAACTAGCCTGGAATTAAATTGAAAAATGGAGCTTGGTTAAGATCTTAATCCACCTAATTCTAAGAGGAACCTTATAGGGCTTAGGGCTGAGACTTTTCATGTCCATGGTGACTTAATTCTTTGAGTTCACTAGGCTATGATCATATGTCATCTCTATGAGCCTAAGTAGAGCACTTAACAACACACACATGGCTCTTACAGACAATGGCTTTACTTGGACCAGCACTTTATACCGAGCTCTCTACGGATGAGGTGGTAAGGAGGCAGTCTTCTTTGACTTGGGGTAGCATATGAGGGTAGTACTTCTAGGCGGAACCTCTCTTCTTCTTATAGTGAAGGAAGTGCGTCTCAACTTGGTCTGGTAGCTGTGAGGTCGAACGACAGGAGTTGTGGGTTGCAATAAAGCTTCAAAAGAGGGATAGTCTACTGGCTCAAGAGGAAAAACTCCTTATGTATATATGCTGCACAGGTAGATATGTTGTATATATGCACATCAAAAAAATGCAAAAAGAAAATAACTCCAAAAAAGTTGTGGGTCTGAGAGAAAATAATAATCCCACCGGAGTGTATATAGTGCAATAAAGCAAAGCTTGTTATTCATGTTCCATTTCATGTAGCTTGCAGCAGGGAGACTTAGCTACAATGGTTGCTCTCCCAGGGATACATGGCTACACTGGCCATGGTCCATTCTCTTCTTCCCCCTCTTCTTGAGCCGGTTGTACTTGAACTTAGAAGGGAATACCCCTCTCCTCAAGGAAAGAGTTTCCAGACTAGGGTATTAGAGCTACCTTGTTGGGGAGGGTTGTCACTTTGCTACTTCTGAGGTGGGGAGCTATATTACTTACACCGTACGAGGAAAGATTCATGGTCTTCAGGGCTTGTGTGTGTAGACTTGTTCTGATCTGGATTATTGAGGAGTCTTGACTATAGATTAGTGGAACTTAGAGGTTGTTAAGTTTTAAACGTAAGTCCAAATAAGGTTCTGACACATTAATAATCCAAAGATCTGACAAAGCTCCATACTTCAATTTAATGAAGACAAATTTAATAATCAGCATTGATTCATTCTTTTTCCCTTCTTTTTCTTTTCCTTTTTCTTTTCCTTTTTCTTTTCCTTTTTCTTTTCACTTCTTTTTCAAATAAGTGTTTGCTAAGGGACTAGCAAAGTAAAGTATAGGGAGGTGATGAATCCTCATTCATCACTCTTTATTCTTTTATTTTAGCTACAAAACTTTGCAAAACACCATGTAGATACTTGTAAATATAATAAATTATCAAAGGGCATGCTTTGTGTAAATAGCAATAATTAGCATGTTTTTATGCAAAAATAAAAGAATAAAGAAGAAAGAAAAAGAAGGAGATATTTAGAATAAATATCAAGTGACCCGAACCCAAGGGAGGGCCAAGCATTGGCCTGACCGCAAAAGAAACCAAGTAGAGAGAGATAGGGCCATTCACCATATATCCCTCCTTTATGTATATATTTTATTAAAAATAAAACAAAAATAAAAATTGGGTTTTTATTAATTTGAAGATATTTATAAAAATAAAATAAAAATCAGGAAAATAAAATAAAAAGAAAAGAAAATAATTTCTCTCTCTTCACTTTGTACATACCATGTATATATGTACCTATATCTATTTATTTTACCCTTGTAAATAAATAATAAAAAAATTATTTTATATCCCAAACTTTATGTTGCAAATAAATAAAATATAAATTTGGGATATTTGTACAAAAATAAACAAATAAAAGTAAAATTTGAAAATACATAGGTATTTGTACCTGTATATAATAATATATTATGTATATACATTAATTTATTTTTCAAAAAAAATAAATAAATTTCACTAAAAAATAATTTGTAAATAAATAAACATTTTTTATTTTGTAAATATTTTCAAATAAATCATTTTCTATTTTAAAATGAATTTATAAATATTTTTAGATTGGAATTTTCTGATTGGTCTAGAGGAACGTTGACCCCCGATCAACTACCCCCCCCCCCCCCGGGCCACTTCTCGCGGACCCAATTTTTGACCCGATTTATCCATATTTTCCCGAATCGGTCTGATCACCATTTATCCAAACCTCGGGCTCCAACTGTCAAGCACACATCCGTGATTCACACCCGACCTTTTTCTTATTAGTCCGAGCTTTGGATTGCGCGCCCGACTCCCATCTTCTCGGACCCCTACATGTATATAGCTTTGCCTGGAGCCGTAATTTGATTCATCTTTGTCCTTCCACCTCACCTTTGATGAACTCCTCCCCTTCTTCAGAGTGATAGCAGACGCTAGTGAGAGTTGTAGTGAGGGACGAGCAACCGGGAACCTCTGATCCAGCGAAGTTTTGTCGTGCTCCGCTGCGAGGTGAGCTCAGCCTCTGGACACGTCGCCCATTGAGGCCATGACCCCCGGAGGTCTCCGACCTCCAACATAGACGACTACAACCATCCGTTAGGTTAGATCTCTTCTAGTTTTCCTTGATTTTCGAATTTTCGTTTGTCGGTCGCCAAGCCTTCATCGGCCATTCCACCACTTTCCGATCACCCATTTGTCGCTCCGACCACCCTATCACCTCCGTTAGACTTCGCTACACCTTCTCCACCCCTTCATCCACCCTAGTTCGCTCCGGAATCGGGCATTCGCTATCCTCAGCCGTCGCCTCGCTGGAGAGTATCGCCCCGCCTCCTACATCCACCCATTTCTCCCTTAACCGGGTCGAGGCATTTTGCCCTCGACCCAGGGTTCGTTCTGTGTAGGTCAAAGTGTCAAAGCGACCTCATCTGGAGGTCCAACTCGGAAGCACAGGTGCTCCAGCTATCCTTCATCGCAGGAGCGCTCTTGCCGCTCCTGGCCCCATCGGAGCGTTTCACTAGCTGCGGGCGACCATCAGCTTTGATTCTCCCATTCAAGAAGCACCAGAGGAGGTCCCGAGCTCGCATATTGGCCGGACAAAGCTCGCCGGCGACTTGTTCTTCCAAGATCTTCCTCTGTCGTTCGATCTTCCCCACGCGCCAGTTTTGATCTCAACCATTCATCTGCGGGAGGTTCTCAGCCGTGCGATCCAGTTGAGGATCAGATCCGAGGCATCGATCAGCGAAGGGGCATCCGCAGTTCTTAACCATCAGATCTGAGATGGATTGCCTGCTAGCCGCCTGATCATAATAAAGGCGTAAATATCACTTAGGCCCTCCTTAGTTTTACATTTACGTTTCAGTCCTGTAAATATTTTTGAACGTGTTTTTATTTTGGGTAATTTACATGTAGATCCTTGTATTTCTTTTATTTACGATTTAGTCCCTGTGTATGTGGAGCACGTGCTTCGACACGTGATTTGTGGAACATTTGCATGGTTTATCCTAGAGTTTTGGGCTGTTATTGTTTACATTTAAATAAATAGGAATTACATATATTCCCTTGTTTTTGTGAATCGCGTGCGTGCCTCGTGCCCTTCTGGGCTTTTTGCAAATTTAGCCCTGCAGTTTTAACATATGTTATCATTTGGCCCTGGCAGATAATTTCTTTGCACTTAGGTCCATGTGTGATGTGCCTATTTTATTTGTTGAATAAAATACCAAATCAAGTCCAAAAATTATGAAATTTGGATACGTATCCCCTACTACTTTGTAAAAATTTCACTAATTTTTTGGGACATTTTTGTTGAGTTTTTCTATTTTTAAAAAGTCAAAAACCTTCATTTTTGCTACTGTCTGAATTGTAAAATCAACTTAGATTTTTAAAGACTTCCAAAAATTCCAAAAAAATAGGTAATGTTTGTTTTTATACCTTATTGCATTAGTTCAATTTTTGCTTAATTGGGATATATAAAATACCTAAAAATTGAAAAAACCCTAAAAATCTTATAAAAAACATTAAAAATTCTAAAAAAAATAAAAAAAATGCAATTTCTTTTCCTGTAGGTTAGTTTTTATTTGCAGTTTCATATAAAACTATCTTTAGATTTTTATACGCTATTTATCTATTTTTAAATAGCCTTTCAAATCTGGTTGCACATTAGCTTCCTGTTTTGGCTTTATTTCATTTTTAGAAAATTAACAAAAAAATAAAAATCTGACAAAAATACCAAAAACACTTAAAAATCATAAAATCCAAAAATAATTTTATTTTAATTTTTTGGTTTGTCTTTGTGTGTTTAATAAATTGTTGATTGTGCTCTTTGTGGCTTTTCTTTTACACTTTCTTCATAATTAAAAATTACAAAAAAAATTTAAAAATTCATAAAATCCACCAAAAATATTTTCTTTATTTTATTTGATTTTCTGTCTACTTCATAGGCCTTTTTGGCCAATCCGTGCTCCTTGTGTTCGACCCTGATCACTATACCAGGTTAAATAAAATAGCGAGACCGCTATTCAGCTTTTTGACTGATTACTCTTATTTTGGTGGTCTTAGTTTTTCTTGTTGATCGATCTTCGAGATTCGGGTCGTAGCGACCCGTGTTTTCACACCTTACCCGGATTTTGTGAGATTTTATCGGTCATCAAGGGGCGACAATGGTGGATGCGACAGGGATGGATGAAGGGAGATGAAGTAATGATGACGGTTGATGGTTGATAGAATGATTGGCAGTGGATATGGTGATGACAACGGGTAGTGAAGAAGGGGCGATGGTGGTTGCTACAACAAAGACCGAGGAAGGGTGAGAGTTGGTTTCAGATTGTGAGGGTTTGATATTGGGAAAGAAGAGGGAGGGTGCACGTACAATGAAAACTTTCTAGCAAATTTTGCAACTACGCTTTGCAACTATAAGTATTTGTAATTCATGATCGCAAAAGGAACGACTACAGAATAAACCACTTCTAGTCGCAAGGTATGCGTAATTAAAAGGAATGATGTATTGCGACTATAAGTGGTGCGTGAATATTGTCGAACCATGGTCACATTATCTGTAGCGACTAAGTAACCGCTGCTTGTAATCGTCACTTTGTAGTCGTTAAAAGATCCATTTCTTTTAGTGTGGAGATAGAAAAGTAATTTTCCAACCCTACCCAAGATGTAGTATCCTTTGTATAAATATGTACTCTCGTTCCATGGAAAGCATCTTCTCATTTTGTAAAAATTCTTATTATCTTAGCTTGGAGTTTTAGGGAGCTAGATATACAAGTTACCAAAGGTGCAAGGAAGGAGACAAATAAAGCAGCTCTAGCAGGCTGAAAGAGGATCTTGGTTTTCCTTTCCTATATTTTTTACGTAGATCTTTCAAGAAACGGTCGTAGGTGGACCATTATAAGTGGGTCTGATAATAAAGAAATGCCCGTAGTTAAATATATAGTAAGGAATAATAGTCCTTACATGATTCCTTGAATTCACAATGAATATATTTCTAGCAACGAATCATATAACATTCATTATCTGCATAAACACCTTTATATGAAACTTATGTCACTCTTTACAAATTATACGAACAAAATATAATTTTGTAACAATTATTATTGTTATTATATAGTTAACATATAAAGATATGACAATGTACATTCATATTATTCATGTTGTTTATCAGTTTTTGTTTTAGTAATGAGAGTATTATCTACCATGATTCATCAATAAATTGTATGCTTAACTGCATATCATAGTAAAGCTAAGTAGCAACCTTTAGAAAAATCCTAACTAAATGATGCTTTATTGAAAAATAGACTTCTCATACAAAAAAAGCTTGAATGTTGAAGCTCATCTCTCATGGCAACAAAAGTGGATTACAAATGAATAGTTTGAATATTCTTTGTCATATCTTTTGATGTTAAATACTTAACATTGAATATTGTTTGTTATAAGTTGTTTTTTTAGTTTGTCATAAATGTTATATTCGTTGTTAAAGATTCATATAACAATGATTTATTTAATTATTTTACATTAAAATATATATTAATCATTACTAATTTTACAAAAATTAGATGAAAAAGTCGACGGATAGCAGTGTGAGTCATTGTTTATGATGTTTCAATTGTATCAACATTAAAGAATTATGGATAATATTCGTTGTTATAAATTTGATCATAAAAGATACCATGACTAATACTATATTATCCGTTAATAAATCGATTTCAATGCGAGGCCTATAAATCAAAATAATTTAAATTGGGCACTTATTCAAAAACATGATGGACCATCTCGTTTCTTTTCATGTCGGCAAAGCTAAGAATTGATGATTTGAGCTATTAAATTATATTATTTGGGTTTGACATATATGCAAATGATTAAAAAAGGATATTTTTCTTTGAACAGCGAAAGAATCCTTTAAACAACACTGAGATGTTTCTAAGTTGAGGAACTTTTGATAAAAAAACGTCACCATTTGTTTAATATACGTAATGTTCGTCATTAGTCAAAAAATGGAATCGATCTTATGGCATCTTGGTGACGAGCATTATTAATATTTTGCCCGTACCAGTACATTTATTTCTCAGAATAATTACCTAACATTTGCATCAACAGTCTCCAAGATTCCTCTCTATCTTGATCTCTTCCCAAAGTAATATAGACGCGGCACATAGTACAATTATTGAAAATTTTCATGTGGGTCTCTCCAACCTTTATTGTCAATCAAGCTACATGCTGATCAAATTTTTTTTTTTAAAAAAAAATAGTTCCCTACAATTAGATAAAAATATACGAGTGAATGATTTTACTGCATCTTCGGATATATTGTCAGAAATGAATCATAATAGTTCTTAAAGATTCTTCATCTGATTGTTCTTAAATTAGCGAAGATTGATATGAACAAATTCGAACGAAAAATTTAATTGATAATCATCGTCGTACAAATTGTTAGCGATGAATATTTGTATTTTTGGATATAAATGGCTGCAATGAAAATATGTGTACAATCAAATGTAGATTTGAAAGGGATGCCACACTTTCCTCGTAATCTTTGATGTGATTGAAACGTAGATGATGGAGCATCACCCATCTCAACATCAGCAAAAGGACCATATCAACTTAATAATTTAGTGATGTTGTAGTCTACATCTACCAATTGATCAATCCAGACAAGAAATCTCGTAGCAATTTGACCTTCCACACGAGACCAATGGCATGTTGTGGCATGGAGCTTAGACCCCCACTATCTGTGAAATCCAATAATGGTGTGCTGTGGAGCCCAAGGGTTTGATTGTGGAACATGGTAAGAAATTGATGTGTATCAATTATTTTTATTATGAAGATATATATAAAATATCATACCTACAAAATATAAGATGCCAAAAATGTGTTATTCAATAGCTTAGAGTTAGTTGTAGTTTGATGTCAAAGGTGTTAGGAACAAAAATGGTCAGATACATATACGAAATTTCATACAGGGATTTACCTTAGATGGTTTGTCTGTCCCAATATTACAGTATGCTGATGATATGGCCCTGTTTGTGGAAGGTGGTGATCTCGAGGCTGAAGGAATTTCTGCAGTTTTAGACCTATTTGGGAGAGTCTCAGGGCGGAAACTAAACGAGGAAAAATCAACTTTTATTCCATTTGATCTTTCCAAAGGGGAGGCCGAGGCCTGTGGGGCTTTCCTACGCTTAAGACGAGGGGCTCTCCCAAACACCTATTTGGGGTTGCCTATAGTGGACGGCCACCTAAGACAATCAGATTGGACTACAGTGATAGAGAGACTTGAGAACAAGCTTGCGGCTTGGCGTGCTTCCTGTTTATCACAGGGTGGACGCTTGGTGCTCCTGAGGTCGAGCCTTTCCGCGATTCCTGTCTTTTTTTCTATTGTCTAGCTTGCTCCCGGTGGGGATTCGTGGTCGATTGGAGAATTTGATGAGTAGATTCTTTCGGGCTGGTACTCTGCTGGTTGCTTGGAAGGTAGTGACGCTTACTGAGGCCGACGGTGGTTTAGGAGTCCTAAAGCTTGAGGTGATGAACAGGGTCCTCCCGGTAAAGTGGGTCACTCGTATTTGAGTTGATGGATCATATATACTTTGTATGCTGTTGAGGAAAATTTATGTCGTGACGGAGATTCTGGAATGGCGTCCTGGTAGATTGGTAAAACCTTCAAAATTTTGGCGTGGAGTGTGCGTGGTGCTTCCCCAGATTTTTCCATATATAATCCTGTGCTGAGGGATGGTGCAGAGGTTAGTCATTGGATATGGTCGGATGGTGCCTTCAATGTGAAGAAAGCCTACAATGTCATATATGCCTCCGTCGTCTTTGATCCGGAATTTGCAATACCAAGACTAGGGCAAATATGGTCTTGGAGGATTTCTAAAAGGGTGAAAGTTTTCCTCTGGTTGTTTGGAAGAGAGCGGGTGATGACTTGTGCTCGGTGGGCCCGTCTCTTTGGGGCTAACGGCTCTTGCTTGCGATGTGGAGAGGAGGTGGAGGATGCTAATCACTTGTTTTTTCTTTCTTCTTCTTCGAGACAAATCTGGGTAGGGGTCAACTTACCTGCAGTTGCATCCTCAGGGATTATAGAATTCTGGAAGTTCACTGGAACTCGCACAATGGCTGAGAAGCAGAGTGCAGCATCTATTCTATGGGCAATTAAATTGGCAAGAAATGTAACTATTTTGTGTAGGGAAAGATTTTTGTTTCGAAAGTGTAATAGAGCATGCCAGACTCCTATATGGGTCTTGGTCTTTGTAACCTTGAACCTAACTTGTGATTATAAAGTTTTTAGGTGTCTACCTTCACGGTTTGACACCCTTTTTCCTTCCAAAAAAAACATATATGAGAATATGAATTATTATATACAAACACAAATGTAGATATGAATATCGATCGATATGAAGAATGTGCTATCATATCTGTAAAGGAATGTGAATATAAATTTTATTTGAATCTGATATAAATAATAACGAAAATATTTTATAGACTTACCTAAATTTACATGTTCTTTCACGCATACAACAAATGTACTATATATAGGGAAAACTTCAAACGAGACATGAACATTCCTGAGTTGAGGAAGGACATCCTTATTTTTTTGTAAAAACCACCAACAATTTGTAAAATATGTAAATATTTTATAATATTTGTAAATTATAAACTTACAATGTAATCATATTATTATATTTGATGAAAAATACAATGTTTAGTTTTTGTAATTTACAATGTCTGATTTATAATATACAAAATCTTACAAACTATTTCCATATTTTACTAAATTACTACTAATATTTACAAAAATGGAGATGGCATTCCTTAATTCACAAACGACCATGTCTCATTTGAAGGGACTATATATATATATATGTGTGTGTGTGTGTGTGTGTGTGTGTGTGTGTGTGTGTGTGTGTGATGAATCCATGATTCATTAACTTTTCTGTCGCATTTTGTCTTAAAACCCTTAACAAATACATGTAAATACTCACTAATTCTCATATTTTAACAAAACCCCATTAATGTGTAAATATTCACTTTTAACCACTAACTTCATGTAAATAAATAAAGAACCAGAAAAAGAAAAATAAAGGCATATGGAATATATGTATATATATGTAATATGACTTAAACTATAAATATAACTGAAAGATATATTTATAGCCTAACCCCCGAGACCAAGTCAGCATGGATTGGTCGACAAACCAAAAAGTAGGGGGAGATAAGGAAAGAAAACCCAATAAAAATAATCTATCTCATGTATATACATTCTTCAATAGTTATAAATAAATACAAAACTTCAAAGAATTTTAATTATTTCATCTTAACTTATTCTTCACCAAATCTTTCTCCTAATTATTCATAAAAATGTAAATAAAAATATAAAAATAAGTTAAAAATATTACCCTGTAAATATGCCAAGAAATCCAGCTTACAAATTGTCAAAATCTCAACTTCCGAACATCATAACTTCCTCATACGAACTCCAATTTCACTCTACTCACCTTTAAAGTTCATAAAATAATATTATCTAACTAATAAAGGTGGTTTCACTGAATTCGGAGTCCGTTTGCAAAAAGTCGGTTTTGGGACCAAAAGACAAAGGGGTTTCTGGGCTATTTATTTTATGTAACACACCTTATTTATTATTTTCTTAATTTTATAATTTCTAAATTATTTCATGATCCTCTAGTTTCACTATAAATTATTTCATAATTTTTGGAGACTATTTATTATTTTTATAAAATCAAATACCCTAAAATATAGGTATATTTGAACTATAAAGACACTTCCTCTATTTATTAAAATATATAAATTCATTCATTAAAATCTATAAAAATTTGTATAAGTCTTATTTAATGCCATAATAATTAATAAAATATAAAATTAATTTTTGCTTAATTATTTATTAAATTAAAAATTCAAAACCTCTTTATTAATACATATTTATTAATAAAATATTTATATTTTAAATAATAATTATTATTTATTAAAAATACTTATACCATAATTTAGGAAATTAATTTATCTAACTTTCTTGTATTTATACCTACTTGAAATAACGTCATTATCTATTTTATATTTAATTTATAAGTAATTATATGATCTGGGCCAACCAGGTGCTGACACGTGTCAGCACCTGGAGCCTTCTTCCCCAAGAAGGCCTGCCAGAATCTGTTCCAACCTCCGACTTTCACCTAATTTTCCCGCTCGCACCTCAAAGCTTCCAATCCATCTAAGCCCTCCAATCTCTACTCCTAACAACCACCAAGCCCGCCGACCCTCCGATTAGCCTTGGAGCCCAAGTAAAACTTCCTATTTAAAGCCCCCAAGGTCGGCCATCACCATTATCATCTTCCACCTCCAGCTACCAAGCTCCAGGTTGTTCGACTAACCAACTTCCTAGCCTTGTTCCCAACCACCTGAGCGGTGACAGCGCCGGAGGAGGAGCTCGCGAGGAAGAGGAGTCGAAGGAGAAGAGATCCAAGGCGTCGCTTCGCCTTGCATCGCAGCCACGCGCCGCGTAGAGCTCCGGCGAGGTCGCCCGTCGAGCAGCCATCTCCAGGTCATATACTTGGATTTCTCCCAGACCACTTCCTCCATTTTGATAATTTCTTTCTCGATAATAGAGCCACGATTAGCATGGCTAATTACGTTTTTAAGTAGACTAATGATCAAGCTTTAACGCCATATCAAAACCTCCCTTCGATTCGATTTCATTTGATTCAAATCCATTCACGAAGTATCGTCTTCTTCGCATCTGGAAATCTTAGCTGGACGTTTGTGCATTTTCCTTAAACTTTGAGGCTTTATATCTTACTTTGTTGGCCGATTCAAATCGAATCGAGCATACCATTATATTCATTGCAGATCCAGGTACCACGCAAAGCATTTACATCGGTGTTTGGGCTTACGTCATCGCCGTGTTTCGTCCTTGAAGATCGGTCTCCAGAACAACTTGAAAGCCAACCGAGCTGCGACCTCATCTTCATCGAGCCTCCGCCGTCTATCGGAGCGCCGCCTTCGTCAATCCCACAGCGGGCGAGCTCGAGGGGTGGAGGAGCCACCCCTCTGGCCCCGCCGGAGTACCAGAAGCGTCGGAGGCTGGCCGCAATAAATCGGAGAAGGAGGCGCCGCCACCAGGATCTCCAACTGCTCAAGAACAGCCAGAGCACAGGCTGTGGACACGTGGCAGCGTGAGGATCATCCGATCGCCGCACGCGGGTCTTAATCTTGGCCGTTCAAGACCGAACCGGTAGAACATTTGCATCATCAACCCAGCAAGGTTTCCAGAATTGCAGCCCGCCCCCTAGCTTTTTAATAATTACAATTAGGTCCCTCCGCAGGGACCTAGGTGTAAGAGTTGTTTGTTTTTCTTACAGAACAGTCCATTTTGGACCTTTTCGAAGACATTTTAATTAGAGTTTTATTACGCTTATGCCCCTGGGCTGTAGGGGCCATATCTTGTCCATTTGACCTCGGACTCCGACGATTCTTAGAGGGTAGTTACACAACTACCCTAGCTATATAGTATAAAGTTTTCGCGGCTTTTCGACGAGTTTTCGACGTGTTTTGATTTTCTCGAAAACCGCATCGTTTTGATTTGTTTTCTTGTGCAGTTCGAGTACGCGGCTCGAACACCGTTCACCTAGCTTATATTGTATCACCTATATTCTATCCACCTACTATATAATAAATAAATCTTTTGCAAAATATCCCTTTTTGAAAATTAAATAAAAATTTGAAAAGAATAAATTCAAATAAAAATTACAAAAATAAAAACCACTAAAAAAGGCATTCTGACTTAGAGAAGAATTAAAATAAGATCACGAAGAAGAAAAATTAGGGAATATATTCTGCCTCCTTGAGTTCGACCCAGGAACACTTGCCTGGTTAAATATTAGTGAACGGTTTTCCGACAGGAAACCGTAAAATTTGTTTGATAGGTTTAAGGATCGAAAATTTGTTTCGCGGCTTTCTGCTGCAACCGACAACCTTCTTCTTTTAAAAAGTGAAGGCCGCGAAACTCGATTCTTGAGCGCTTACCAGTGTGTGTGTGTGTCTATATATATATATATGAGAAAGAAAAGGGTGACCTCCAGAGTTGGGGGTCACCGCATAAAATTTATTTAAACAGACGAAAAATTACATGATGGATTACCTGGACTCCCACATACTAAGGAGAGATTTACAATGTGATACAACATTTTCTGAGTAAAATATTTGATTTTTAAAAATGAGCTCATTTCTCGCTAACCAAATTGCCCACAACACTACAAATGGTTTAGTGACATCGTCCGAAGAATTGCCACCAACCCTTCTTATCGTTTCCCAGAATGCTGAAAAACTATCTGCATCCACCCATGGAATTGCCATTTCTTTCCATACTTTCGCCGATGTCCCACATTTGAAGAAAATGTGTTCTGAGTTCACCACATGCATTCCACACCTGTCACAGGTCACCTCTTGGATACCCAGCAGTCTAGATCTTCGCACTTTGTCACAAAGCCTGTCTCTCCGCAAGAACCTTAGGAATACTTTTATCCTGCTTGGTATCCTACAAGCCCAAATAATCTTCACGTCCTAACAAAGATCAAGAACTTGTCCCCCTCCTCCATTCCTCAACTCCCCATAAAATTGATTGACCGAGAATCTTGATCCAGTACACACATAGTGATCCCTTATCTGAGAGAAATTCTCAATGAAAGGAACCACCGCCAATCTATTCAACTCCTCAATCCTTCTTTCTGAGAGCACCGCATTAAAATTTGGTCTCCACTCTCCCAAAGATGCAACCTCCCATAAAGTGGCCTCCTTCGACATTACCATTGCAAAGAGTCTTGGAAAGCATGTCTCTAACGCACCTTCCCCCGTCCAATCATCCCTCCAAAATCTAAAACCTCTCCCATCCTCCAGCTTCGGCGAAAGCCTACCTGATATAGTTGGCAGGACTTCACGAACCCCTTTCCACAAAGAAGATTCATAACGAGTACAAGCGGGCACTAATTCACCTTTCACCCCATAAATCTTCCTCAACAATCTTGTGACAAGGTCCATAGATGAGCCCCAAATGCGCAGAGCTCACTTCACGACCAAAGCCTTGTTCATGCATGCCAGGTCCCTGATTCCCAACCCCCCTGCTCACGGGTTCTTGTGATTTCATCCCAGGCTACCAGATGCATGCCCGTCTTCTGTTGTTTTCCGTCCGACCAAAAGAATCTTCTCATCAGCTTTTCTATCTTCTTTTGTACCCCTACTGGCATCATCCCAGTCGAGAAAAAGAAAGTTGGAATGGCTGACACCACATGCTTCAACAGCACCAACTTCCCACCCCTAGATAAGGTGGTCGCCTTCCACCTAGCCAGCCTTCATTCGATTTTCTGGATAACTGCATCCCGATCAGCAACTCTGAGCTTCCCACCAACTAGAGGAAGTCCCAGGTAGGTAATCGGCATGTCCCCCAACAAACAACGGAGCATCTCAGCTACAGAACTCGCTCCTCATTTTGTACTCCAAAAGTGATTGCTATCGATTTATGCAGGTTAATCTCAAGACCGGACAGACTGCTAAAAATGTCTAGCAATTGAACCGCCCTGCAAATCATTTCGTCCATTCCGCCAAGGAAAAGTAATGTATGATCCGCATACTGCAGTAATGGTATAGAGATCTCACCAAGATGAAAGCCTTCACACCAGCCACCTTCGATCGCTTGTCTGAAAAGGACCGCCAACGCATCGACTACCAGCACAAAAAGCATGGGTGCTAGAGGACATCCATGTTGTACCCGTCTCTGAGGTTGGAACCATCCACCCTCCAGCCGCCCATTCACTAAGACTGAGAAGGAGGTTGTGGTGATGCACCTCTTCATCCACCCAATCCAGTTATCCGGGAAACCTCTTCTTCTCAGTGACGTCCACAGAAAGTTCCAATTGACGTAGTCGTATGCCTTAGCAAAATCGATCTTCCACATCACACCCTTTGTACCCCTGCGCCTCCACTCTAAACATATCTCAGATGCCATAACCAGCCCATCTGCCATTTGGCGTCCTAGAATGAATGCAGATTGGCCTTCCATAATGAGGGAATCCATGACCATCTTGAACATGTTTGCCAACACTTTTGCCACTATGAGATAAATCCCATTCGAAAGCGCAATCGGCCTGGAATCATTGGTTCCCATTGGGTGGTCTTTCTTTGGAAGTAAGAACAACAATGCCTTATTAACCTTCTCAAATCCCCTATTCCCTTCTCTGAACTCGTCTAGCACCTGTAGGATCTTAGCCTTCAGTAGGTCCCAAAATTCTTTGTAGAAGAAAATCGGAAATCCATCCGGCCCTGGTGCCCCTTCTGCATTCAGTCCCAAAAGAGCATTTTTCACCTCTATCTCTGTGAAAGGTGCCACTAAATTCGTCCATGAATATTCTTCACTATATTCATGTGAAAGAGCATTTTTCACCTCTATCTATGTGGTTAAATGGGGTTGCCCCCAAGGTAATAGAATGTTAGAGGCATATACTGATGAATATACAAATTTTTACTTTCTAAAGAAATAAAAAAATGAGGGAAAAATAGGGGTGGGAGTAGCCAAGTTGGCTACTCCCAGGGGGCAGCCCCATTTTACCCCATATATATATATACATATATATACACACACACACACACACACACACATATATATATATATATATATATATATATATATATATATATATGGGGTTTATGGGGCTGCCCCACCCCATCTTTGGGCAAATTTTTTTATTTCTTTTGAAAAATATCACCATGTATATTCATCCCTATATATCTACTATATGACATTCGAATTTCGTCAGAAACAGAGACTTCTACGGCCTCAAACCAGACAGGGTCGATTTAAAAATCCTGCGACCGTTAAAAAAATGACGTCTGGATGGAGGCCGTAGGAGTCTCTGTTTCTGACGAAATTTGAATGACATATAGGAGGGATACAGGGATGAATATACATGATGATATTTTTTCAAAAAAATAAAAAAATTTTCGAAAAATGGTTTCCCCTATATATATATTAATTTCTTAATAATTATGTCAACATTGGTGAATAAAATCATTATATTTTGTTACACATTGTTAGAAATAAATCTAACTTTATATTTATGTATTAAAATGGATAGACAAAACGGATATGAATATTCATGAATATCGAAGTGACAATCCATATTTGTAACCATTTTAAATCTAAGATGAATACATATGGTAAAATAAATATAAAATAAATGTGGTAATAGAATATATATATATATATATATATATTATACATACAAACATACCGACTCTACTGGAATTATTAATATTTACATCGTATTATTATTGCCAATCGACCACACCCGTCGAATAAGATGTTATCTTAGTGCTTCATTTTTTAGCTACCGTAACAGAAAGCATATATTTTTTATTTAATGGCGTCATTATTTGCAACGACTGGTTAACCACGAAAAAACGACGCCGACGTAAAAACCATATTTCGGTGGTTTGAACAATCGATGAAAATGATTTCACCTATTTTCAAAGCCCGTGATTTCATTTCCCTCCCTCCCTCTCTCTCTCTCTCGCCCTAATTCCCTCATGCCCGACCTTCCCTCCAGAATCCCCTCCAACCCTCTCATCCTCTCCACCCCGACTTGTCCCCTCCTCCCCGGCTAGCCTCCTCCTTCCCACCTCAATCTCCTCGTCCCCACCATATCCCAACCACCTCCTCCTACCTGCCTCCACCTCCCAATCCCCACCTCATACACTTCCTCCTCCCCCAACTCCGTGCCTCCTCCCCATGACCCTATGCTCCTCACCGACCGGCCTCCTCTCTGACCAACCTCCTCATCGTCAGCCGTTCTCCTCCTCCCAAGACAACCACCACCCTTGCCCACCTCATCCACATCCGACTTCCACCTCACCCTGTTCTTCAAGCCGATATTACCCTGCACCCTTCTCCGCGTCTGAGCTCCAGAAGGTATAATTTCTAATATAATTGTTATAAAGAATATTTTTTAATATTATTTTTATAAAGATTCATTTTTCATGTTATCTTGTAATTGTGCTATATGTGTGTTCATATATATAGTTTTTGTTAATTTAGATACAATATATTCATATTCATTTTTATTACATTGTACTAGGATATTGTTAGTTTTTTGATAGAAATGCATCAAGGAAAAATAATAATTTTGAAATATCTATTATATATCTACAAATACATATATGTGTTTCCATGTCTATATGTATGTAATATATATATACACGTAGGTATCTATATATATGCACATTTATGATTTTGATATATATATATATATATACGGTAAAATGGGGTTCCCCTTGGGGGATCTAACTTTGTTCTCCCACCACATTTTTCATATTTTTATTTTTTTAAAAAAGAAATCCGTGGAAAGTCATCATTATATCCATGTATTATGTCTTTCAAGTTTCGTGCGAAACAAAGTCTCCTATGCTCGCCATCCAGACGGGGTCGATTTCAATAATTCTGCAACCGCTAAAAAATGACTGTCTAGGTGGAGGCCGTAGGAGTCTCTGTTTCGCACGATACTTGAATGACATAATATAGGGATATAGTGATGAATTTCCATTTATTTAATTTTGAAAAATGAAAATGTAACAATTAAGACAGGGGGAGCGAAGTTAGCTCCCAAGGGACAACTCCATTTTACCCACACACAAACATGGGAAAAATGAGGCTACACCTAGGGGTAGCAAACGAGCTAACCCTATCATATTTTCTGCCATTTTTTGGTTTTTTAAATGTTGCCATGTATTTTCATCACTATATCCATGTAATATGTCATTCCAATTTCATCAGAAATAGAGACTCATATGCCATCCCTCTAGAATAAGTAATTTTAACGGTCTTAGAATTGATGTAATTGACTTGTTCTAGATGGAAGGTATATGAGTCTCTATTTCTGACGTAATTGAAATGGCATATTTTAGGGATATAGTAATCAACATGGATGAATTTTTGCTAAAAAAAATAAAAAATATCCAAAAATGGGGTGGCGACAACTCCATTTTTGCTATATATTTGTAGGATAAAATGTGAATGCCCCATTAGGGGAGCTAACTTGACTCCCACCATCCTATTTTTCTATTTTTTTCTTTTAAAAATACTTCAGTTGATTTTCATCACTACATCCCTATATTATATCATTCAAGTTTTATGCAAAACAGAAACTCCTATAACCTCTATTAGGTCGGGGTCAATTTCAACAATTCCGCGACTGTTAAAAGATGACTGTCTAGATGGAAGTTGTAGAAGTCTCTGTTTCGCATGAAATTTGAATGAAATAATATAGAGATATAGTGATGAATTTCTACATATTCATTTTTCAAAAAATAAAAAATATAAAAACATATGACGGGAGGAGCCAAGTTAGCTCCCCTAAGGGGGTAGCCCCATTTTACATATATATATATATATATATATAAGTATCTATGATTTCTATCTATATATGTATGTATGTATTTATGTAGGTATCTATGTATGTACATATATAGCTTTCTATGTGTGTATGTAGTTAAATAGGTATGTATGTATCTACGTACGCATATCTCTCCCTCTCTCTCCCTCTCTCTCTCTCTCTCTATATATATATATATATATATATAGGAAAAAGGGAAGCTACACCGGGTGGTGCAGCCAACTAGCTACACACGAGCACTTTTCTCATTGGTTTTTGATTTTTTTGAAGGAAACTTGTGGGGATTTACTTAGTTTATTGAGTGGAATATGTATTTCAAATTACATGCAAAACAAACATTCCGAACATGGTCATCTAGATAGGGTCAATTTCAATAATTCTGAGACCTTTAAAATGTGATAGTATTTATGGAGATGATAGAAATGTCAAATTTAGTTGAAATTGGCATAATACCATGGTGATATATGGTAATTTAAATCCCCCTAGGTTTCATCTCAAAAAAGCAAAAAACCAATGAAAAAAGGGCCGGGTGTAGCTAGTTAGCTACACCCCCGGGTGCAGCTTCCCCAGCCCCCCATATATATAATGGGGCTGCCTCCCGGGAGCAACCAACATGGCTGCCCAGCTCCCTTATTTCGGTGTTTTTTTTATTTTATTCGAAAAACATCGTCATGTATATTAATCCCTATATCCCTCTTATATGTCATTCGAATTTCGTCAGAAACAGAGACTCCTACGGCCTCCATCGAGATGGTGTCGATTTAAAAAATCATGTTACCGTTAAAAAATGACTGTCTGGACGGAGGCCGTAGGAGTCTCTGTTTATGACGAAATTCGAATGGCATATAGGAGGGATATAGGGATGAATATACATGTTGATATTTTTTGAAAAAAAAAATAAAAAAACGCCGAAAATGGCATGGGGCATCCCCATTAACCTCTCTCTCTATATATAGGGTTAAAGGAGGTTGCTCCCTGGGAGGAGCCAACGGGCTGCTCCCACCACCATTTTCTCCCAATTTTGTTTATTTTTTTGGAAAATGAAAATTTTTATATTCATCAATATATCCCTCTAACATTCTATTAAAATATTGTCAGAAACAGAGACTCCTACGGCCTCCATCCAAATATGGTCGATTTAAAAAATCCCGCGACCTTTAAAAAAATGCCATCTAGATGGAGGGCTTAGGAGTCTCTGTTTCTGACGAAATATTAATACAATGTTAGAGGGATATAGTGATGAATATACAAATTTTTATTTTCCAAAAAAAATAAAAAAATGGGGGAGGGGGAATAAGGGTGTGGCTACTCCCAGGGAGCATAATTCATTTTCCCATATATATATATATATATACATATATATATATATATATGATTTCTTTCAAATAGGACTTGATCCTTACTAATTTCAGGAAGGTCAGCCCTTTTTTGTAGAAAACATGATGACTTTAGTAGAATACGTACACAGATTGTATTACAATGTGCAGTTTTAATGTTTGTATTATAGTATGCAGTTTTGTATGCGGTTTTGTATTTATAATGTGCAGTTATAATATAAATTGTATACACATACTACTAAATTACTCGTGTTTTCTATAAAAAGATGGTGGCCTTCCTTAAGTCAGGAAGGATGCATCCTATTTGAAAGGTCCCCTATATATATATGATTGATGAATCTATGATTCATCGTCTTTATTCTTTCATTTTTGCTAAAATCCTTGATAAAAATACATGTAACTAATCACTAATTCCAATTAATTAATATTCTAACAACAGTTATTAATATTATATATTTAACATTTATTTCACCCAAAATAAAAGAATAAAGAGAAAAGGGAAAACAAGAAGAGAAGAAGGATGGACATAATTATGCACAAACTGATCCTAACCCCAAAACCAGGTCAATATTGACGTGGTTGACAAAATAAATAAGTAGAGGGAGATAAGGACCCTAACTTATTAAAATAAAGAAAATCGAGACAATAAAAATATAATTTAACCGTTTTTCATATTTTAAATATTTCACCTATTTTATTTATCTTTTAAAAAGTTTCAAATCAAACACTTTTTTTTACAAAAGATGTTCGTAAAAATAGTAAATATATTAAAAAAATTAGAATAAAACGGATGAGTTTTGACATTTGGGCCTCGTTGTATATATACTATATGTAGAAACCTCGTATTTTTAATTAATTGCATAAATCCGATTAACTTAATTTCTTTTCTAAAAATCTTCTAAAACTCTATATAAAAATATAATTTAAGTCAAAATGCCAATAAATCCAAAGCCACAAAACCACAACCTAAATTTTCTGAACTTCATAACTTGGTCGTACGAATTCCGAATTAGGCAAACTCAGTCTTAAAGTTCGTATTATTTAATTATCTACAAAATAACACTCGTTTCACAAAAATAAAAATTAATACGCAAAATATAAGTTTCGGGACCATATTAGTGTTGGACATGCGAGCCCACGGCGAGCCATTATGAAATAAATGTTATTGCAAATATCATTCCCTAATCTGAAATGAAGAATACATAATTTGCATAATAGGTCCCTTAGTACAATTAGGGTTATGTACCATGGCCATCTTAATGATTATACAGTTGTTGATTCAATTATTGAATCATAGAGGCTAGTGCTTGGATGAATATCTAATGAGTTAGATTGAGGACTCATCAAGCACCGTCAAATGATTGTTAAGAGATGATCTCCAGCCTGAGTAGGAGATGGCAATCCTATCTCAGTTAGGCTGATATCTGACCGACCTCTTGATGCAGGTCCTCTGCATAGGAATAGAGATTCGGAGGCTGACCGACCTCTTGATGCAGGTCCTCTGCATAGGAATAGAGATTCGGAGGTGTCAGATTAGTTAGGTCAAAGAGTTGACTTAACGAGATCGAGATAACCAAAGTCCTATATCGTATGCTGCATTGATATAGGCACGCATCCTCTGACCGGAGACAGATGTGTTACTATAAAACTGAGTATGTACATTTGGCAGACCAATAGGTTGATGACCTAATCAAGGTCTATACACGGGTGCGCTGGTGTGCATATAAGGGCATATGAGTAATACGATCTCTCAAAGGGATCATACAGGTTCACTACTGAATCGAAAGACATGAGCTCACTCATGAGATATTGGGAAGAATCAAATTCCGTGCGCGCTGTCGTCTCGCTTTGGAAGCTTGACTGAATTTGTAGGTTTGATATATACTTTTGGAAAGTATATGATCAAGACCTAGGTATGATATATGCTTTTGGAAAGTATATGATCGATACCGACTCCCAATGATCGAATGAGAAACTTACTGATAAAACCCTGAAGTATACAATATAAAGTTGATCTAATACTTTGGGTTTATTCTGAATCTTCCAGTATGCAGGATGTACATGTATTGGGAATACCTGAGGGTGATGTGATCATAAACGATTGTATAACCATGATGCTTCCATTTCTAGGGAGTGATGAAACGGGTCTGGATTTTAGTGACTCCTCTCAGTAGAAGTAATCTGATCTTGATCCAAATGTTGGACATTGATCTGAATGTGATTCAGATTCAATGAGAAGATTAGATTTGTAGTCTTGATTTAATCAAGCATATATGGGAGGCACAAGATCTGGATTTGAGATGTAATCTCAATATCCAAGTCACTATATGTGGAACAATACAATCACCCTGTCCTTATCTCCAAGTATTCACGGAGAAAGTGCATTATCCTTGAAAGAGTTCATAGATAATTCTATTATTAATATATGTATCCGAGCATTGAGAAAATGGATAATTAAATATGATTTAATTATCATGACTAATATGTATTTGATTCATATTATAAGGAGAGTTATCTTAGATAATTAAATATGATTTGATTATCAAAGGTGTGAATAATGTGAATGTGATTCATATTATTTGGGCACATGAGAATAAGTTATCCAATATAATTAAATGTGATTTAATAATTGTGGATAAGAATAATGTGGATAGTAATATCCAATTATTCATAATATATTATGAATGTGATTTATAATGTATTAGAGAGAGCTAATTATAATTTATATTTGTTGATTAATTATTAATGTGTATTGGATACATGTTGTCTAATTAATTGAAAATGTAAATTATATTTTGTTTTGGGTTGTGAATGTGATTCACAAATTTCCAATGTCAAGATTGCAATATTCCCAAAATTAATTGTGAATTATTTTGTTGAATAAATACCAACAAAAGTTGTTGGAAATAAATAATGGAGAAAATCAAGGAAGCATGCAATCTCATGGAAATCCATGAGATTGCCCCACTTGGTATGTGGGTGCGGCACCCAATTCCTATATGGAATGGGTGGCTGATGACCCGAAAAATCACCGAGCAACTAAGGTAGATGAAATAAAACTAAGGTCGATGCGACCTCAGTCGCTCGGGAAATCTGGATCAACAAGAAAATATGGGATCGGACCACCAAAACAATATAAAAATCAACGAAACATAATAGTGGCCCTAGCTATTAGATTAGCCTGGTATAGCGACCAGGGTCGGACTCAGGGAGCACGTAATGGCCTCGCGGCCTACGAAGTAGTCAAAAATGAACACAAATAAAAGAAAACTATTTTTGGTGGATTCTTAATATTTTTTATATTTTTTTTTGGATTTTTAAATTAATCAAGAAAATAAACAAATAAGAAAACAAGCAACTATCAACAATTATTTGATCACTCAAAATTCATCCAAAAATTCAGACAAAAATATTTTTATATTTTTTATATTTTTTACTGTTTTTGATTAATTTTTGGTATTTTTTTGATTTTTATATAATTTTATAAAAATAAAACAAGACTGAAAACAAATGCTGCTGTCCAGCCGAGCTTCTAAGGCCAAAATAAAATATAAAATGGCTTATAAATAGCCTGGAGATATTTTTCCTATAAAAATATAAAAAAGGGAGATTCAACAGCCGAGTTTATTAATTTTTTTATTTTTCTTTTAATTATTAGAATTTTTATGCATTTTTAGGGGTTTTTTAATTTTTATAAGTTTTATAAATCCAAAAATGACCAAACTTGGTTAGAAAATCAAACACAACAAAACACACTAAAACTAATTTTTTTAGAATTTTTGAAGATGTTTTAATATTTTTTGTGAATTTTAAAATTGAACAGTAAGAAAAAGTGATGTTTTTGAATTTTGAAAAATAATAAATGGGCTCTAAAAATTTTCCAAAAACTAATGAAAATTCTACACAGTGGCAGGAGCCACGTGTCAGATTTTCACTGGATTTGGATGATATTTGATATTTTATTTACAATAAATACAAGCCCACAGTCACAGGGACCTATTTGTCATAAAAATATACTCAGGGGGCCTAGAAATAACAAGCACAGGAATTCAGGGTGGTCTGGTGCAAAAGTTCTAAGATTTCACGTGCCAAGCGCGTGACCTGGGCACTCAGGGACCTTTTTGTAATAAAACTTAGGTCCCTGGACTAAATAGTAAACCGTACAAAAAGTCCAGGGGCGAAAGTATAAAATACCTACGGTATTCAGCACTTGTAGAAATAAAATATTCACAGGGGTATATGTGCAATTATCAAAAAAGATTTTTCATTCATGAACACCTCAAAACATTAGGCCCATACATGCAATGATCCCAAGAAATACACGTGTCGATGCACGTGACCACAACATACAGGGGTATAAAAGCAAATCAAAGAAATGACAAGGTCCACAATGCAAAAAGTCCAAAATGAAAACAACGGAACTCAATATTTACAGGACTAAATATTAACAACTAAAAAGCTAAGGACCTAAGGGATATTTACCCTTTATTAAGCGGAGGGCTGGATGCGCGCCACGTAGCGAATCGGACGGTGGAGGAGGCGCGACACACAACACAGGAACCCCGCTTGGATCAGACGGCTGAGGACCTCCCACGTGGAGGATCTGACGGCTGCGAATCGCTGTGGGTGAACGAAGGGTCCCCTGCTCTGATCTGACGGAGGAGAGCTAGCCACGTGGATGATCAACGGCTGATGTACGCCGTGGCTATCCCTCGGGGATGGAGTCAGTCCTCCAAGAGATCGGACTGTGGAGGGCTCCTCAAATGGATGGCCAAGATCGCGTCTGGAACAGGAGGAAGATCGGACGGCTCTGGAGGATACTCGAAGAACAGGTGGCCGGCGAACTTCGCCGGCCCGGTACGCGCACGGTGATCCTCCTCGCGGGCTACTGGTGATCGGAGAAGAAGTGCCTGGGCCTCCCGCGTCTGAAGAGCCCCTCCGATGGCGCAACGGAGCTCTGGAGAGCTCATGCGACACCAGCAGAGCTGGAGCTGCTGCTCCTGAACGTCAAGCCCTCAGATGGGCTCGTCTTGACCTACAAAGCAACGCAATAGACTCCTGGGTCGAGGGCAAAGTGCCTCGACCCGGTTAGTGGTGGTGGGGATGATAGACACATCGAGATGGGGAAGCTCCGGCGAAGCGACGGCGGTGGAGCCCCAATCCCAGTTCCTTTACGAACTGGGTTGAATGGCTGGGCGGAGAATGTGCGGGGAAGAAACGCGAAGGTGATGGTCGAGTCCAATGGTCGAGATGGGGGCGAGGGTGGTCGGAATCAAGGGTCGTCGGCGATGGGTCAATTTGGGCGTAACTCTAAATTAACGAAAAGGAGAAAGAACTAGGGCTACATGATGGACGAGGTCGACTAGGAATGAGCCGATGAAGCTGTAGGTCCTAGCCTCGAGGGCCGTCGATGCCCGAGGCTCGAGCACCACGTTTGGGAGGCGCACGGCGGCGCTAAGTCACCGGATCGATGGTCCAGTCACCCTCTCCTCGCTGCAACACAACCGGCCGACTGCTGTCACTCAGGCGGAGATGATGGAGGTCCTGGGGTAGAGAATGCACGAGCTAAAGATGCGAAAAGGAGCGGCGGAGCTCATACTATATATGCCTAGGGGTCCGACTATCTGGGAGTCGGGCGAGAAGCTCGGAGCGCGGATCCCAAGAACCTCTGCCGGGCGTGGATCAGGGATGATTAAGGAGCAAATGGAGCCCAGGATTCACGGGTTTGGGTGTCGGATCGAGTGGGGATAATATCGAGAAATCGGGTTAAGGGCTCGGATCCGGAACGCTGTGGTCCAAGGGGGGGAGTTGGCCGGGGGTCAACATCCGCCATGAACCAATCAGGAGAGGCCATGTCATAAATGATTTGGAAATTCGAAATAAAATAGAAAATGGCCGCGTTATTAAAAACTCAAAACATAAAAATGTTTATTTTTTTATAAACTATTTTTTTGTGATTTTTAATTATTTTTTTGAAATAAAAATAAAGTATGTATAATATAGTATAATATACATAGGTACATACAATATAGATTTTAATTTTTGATTTTTAATTAATTATTTTTATACATTTTTATTCCCATTTTATATTTTATTTATTTATAAGATAAAATTTTGAATATTTTGATATTTTTATTTTATTTTTATTATTTATGTATACGGGTTAAATAAATAGATATATACATTTATATACATGGTATATATGCAATGTTTCTTTTGGTTTTTATTTTTGTTCTTTTAATTTTAATTTTTATTTTTATGGTTTTTATTTTATTTTTTTACATAATAGGATATGGAATATATACCAATTTGTATGGAATTTAATTTATTTATTTACAAGGTGAAATAAATAGAGAAAGGGGGTCTATGTACATGATGAATATACAAGTGAAGAAGACATTTTTATTTCTTTTTAATTTTCTAATTTTTATTTTGATTTTGTATTTAAAAGTATACACAAACCCATTTTTATTTTATATTATTTTTAGAGGAAAATATTTATTTTTATTTAATTACAGGTATATGTACACATGAGCTTCCTTATCTCTCTCTACTTGGGCTTTTATGCGGTCAGGCCCATGCTGAGCCCTCCCTTGGGATTAGGTCGCTCAATATTTATTCTAAATATCTCCCTCTTTTTCTTTTATTTCTTTATTCTTTTATTTTTGCACAAAAACATGCTAATTATTTATTTTTACACAATGCATGCACTTTGGTAATTATTTGTATTTACAGAGATATACATGTATTTGCAAAGGTTTTTGTAGCTAAAATACAAGAATAAAGAGTGATGAATGGGCATTCATCACCCCCCTATACTTAACTTTGCTAGTCCCTTAGCAAACACTTATTTGAAAAAGAAGTGGAAAAGAAAAAGAAAAAGAAAAAGAGGAGAATGTACATGGATCAAGGTTGAATATTAAACTTGCCTTCATTAAATTGAAATATGGAGATCGATCAGATCTTTGGATTATTAATGTGTCGGAACCTTATTTGGACTTAAGTTTAAAACTCAACAGCCTCTAAGATCCACTAATCTATAATCAGGACACCTCAACAATCCACATCAGAACAAGTCACCAAACACAAACCCTGAAGACCATGAATCTTTCCTTGTACTGTGAATGTGAAGTATAAGCTCTCCACCTCAGAAGTGGCAACTTGACAACCCTCCCCAACAAGGTAACTCAATGACCCCAATCTGGCCACTCTTTCCTCGAGGAGCGGGGTATTCCCTTCTAAGTTCAAGTTCAACCGGCTCAAGAAGAGGGGGAAGAAGAGAATGGACCATGGCCAGTGTAGCCATGTATCCTTGGGAGCTCAACCAGTGTAGCCAAGTCTCCCTGCTGCAAGCTACATAAGGTGGGACATGAATCTCAAGCTTTGCTTATTGCACTATATACATACTCCGGTGGGATTATCATTTTCTATCAGACCCACCACTATTTTGGAGTTATTTTCTTTTTGCATTTTTTTCAAGTGCATCTATACAACATATACATGTGCAGCATATATACAAGGAGTTTTTCCCTCTTGAGCCAGTAGACTATCCCTCTTTTGAAGCATTATTGCAACCCACAACTCCTGTCGTTAGACCTCATGGCAACCAGACCAAGTTGAGACACACTTCCTTCACTAAAAGAAGAAGAGAGGTTCCGCCTAGAAGTACTACCCTCATATTCTACCCCAAGTCAAGGAAGACTGCCTCCTTACCACCTCATCCGTAGAGAGCTCGGTGCTAAGTGCAGTGTCCAAGTAAAGCCATTGTCTATATGAGTCATGTGTGTGTTGTTAAGTGCTCTACTTAGGCTCATTGAGATGACATGTGATCATAGCCTAGTGGACTCAAAGAATTAAGTCATCATGGACCTGAAAAGCCTTAACCCTAAGGCCTATAAGGTTCCTCTTAGAATTTGGTGGATTAAGATCTTAATCAAGCTCCACTTCCCAATTTAATTCCAGGCTAGTTTAAATGTCAACTATAATCTGGGAAAAACTATATACAAGTATATACAAAGGTGCTATTTACACAATATTTACACAAATGAAAAATTTTTGAAAAATGTTTTGAAATCATGGATGTAGGCATGAATGCAATTTTTGCAAAAAGTATTTACACAAATTTACACAAGATTTTTGCAAACTTTTGATTTTCAAAACATTTTGGAAAAAATTTTGTTCTATATACATAATTTTGTTATGAAAATATTTACACAAACTTTACATAAAAAGTTTTTGAAAATATTTTTACAAAAATAATTTGTACACTAGCTATGTATGTGCAATTAAAGAATGTTTATTTACAGGGAAAATTTTTTAATTTTTATGGATTTTAGGTTTTTAGCCATTTTTATTTATTAACACACTCACACAAAGTACGAGTTATGGCTAAAGTATATATGAAATATATACACACCCCACTATACTTAGCTCGAACGATGTCCTCAGAGTCAAGAGCAATGGAGAAGACATAACGTGTGCTTAGTATAGGGAAGTGAAAAGAAAGGCTATATACAAAGACAAATAAATGAATAGAAAATCAAAAGAGTCTCGGCTTTTCCCCCTATACTTAGGATCAAATAATCCTAAGTATAGCATGATGTACACAAAGGGAAAAACGTGTGGAGAATGTACAGGGTCTACCCCCCCATACTTAGGGTAAAATATCCCTAAGTATAGGCAACACAAACAAGAGTAAAATGAATCAAAAGAAATACCCAAAGGTCCTACATCCCCCCTATACTTAGGGTAAAGTACACCCTAAGTATAGCATAATCAGAAGATGAAGAAAGGGATGTGGGACAAAAGAATGTAATGATATGGACATCTAGATCTATACAGGTCGGAAGAACAATGATAATCAGGCGTGAGAAGCAATAGATGTGAGTCAAGAGACCACATCTCACGCAAATTGAATAGGGGCAACATCAACGACCCGCGTCTCATGATCTAGAAATGGCTTGAGCCGTTGGCCGTTCACTCGAAGGTTACTCTCAGAAGACAACTCAGATATGTCAATGCTCCCGTTGTCGTGTACCTTTCTCACAAGATAAGGTCCCTTCCGTTTGCTCTGTAGCTTCCCTTGGAATAGACGAAGCCTAGCATCAAACAACCATACTCTCTGTCCAGGCTCAAAATGCTTGTGGCTGATATGAGAATCATGCCACTCCTTCACTCTCTCCTTGTACTGTAGGTTGTTTGCGAAGGCGGTATCACGAAGCTCCTCCAAGGCTGCTAACTCTGCCCTCCTCTGGTCTCCTACACTATCTGGATCCAAGAGAATATCTATAACTGCCCAAAGTGACATGTGCCTCAACTCAACAGGTAAATGGCACGGCTTGCCATATACAAGGCAAAAGGGAGATGTGCCCAATGGTGTCTTGAAAGATGTCCTATATGCCCACAAGACCGAGTCCAAAAGCTGTGACCAATCCTTTCGGTCAAGGCGGACGACTTTCTGCAATATAGTCTTGATCTCCCTGTTCGACACCTCGGCTAGACCATTCGTCTGTGAATGGTATGGAGTGGCAACTTGATGGTCTATGCTGAACTCGCTAGCAAGGGCCTTCACCTGGTCGTTGATGAAATGAGACCCCCCATCAGAAATCAACACTTGAGGTACCCCGAACCGCGTAATGATGTGCTTCCTCAAAAATCCGCAAACTGTCCTGGCATCAGCGGTTCGGGCGGGGATGGCCTCAACCCAACGACTCACATAATCAACGGCCAATAGAATGTACTCAAATCCCTGACTCTTAGGGAATGGACCCATAAAATCGATGCCCCATGTGTCAAAAACCTCACAGAAGTGAATGGGCTGCATCGGCATCATATCACACTGTCCACAAGTGCCCATCCTCTGACAGTCAGTACACCTCTTCACGAACTCCTCAGAGTCCTTGAAGAGGGTAGGCCACCATAGGCCGGATTGGAGCACTTTCTGCGCCGTTCTCCTCCCAGAGTGATGTCCTCCTACCTCAAGCTTGTGGAAGTAAGTGAGGACGCTATGGTGCTCCTCCTGAGGAATGCACCTACGCCAGACGCTGTCCCCTCCTTCGTGGTAAAGGTTGGGATCCTCCCAGTGGTAGGACTTGGACTTCGCGAGGAAGATCTCAAGCCTCTGCCTGGGCCAATCTTGTGGAACTTTCTTAGCAACAAGAAAGTTCACAATATCAGCATACTACGGGAGGGAGGCGATAGCAAGGATCGCCTCATCTGGGAAGGTCTCACAAATAGGGTCAATCTGCTCAGAATCCTCAAGATGCTCTAATCGGGAGAGATGGTCCGCCACCAAATTCTTGACTCCAGGCTTATCCTTAATCTCAATGTCGAATTCCTGGAGTAGAAGGATCCATCTAGTCAGTCTGGCCTTGGCATCCTTCTTTGCCATGAGGTACCTGATGGCGGTGTGATCTGTGTACAAGGTCACTCTTGATCCAATAATGTATGATCTGAACTTATCTAGGGTGAAAACTACGGCTAGCATCTCCTTCTCTGTGACTGTGTAGTTCCGCTGCACGGAATCCAATGTGAGGCTAGCGTAGTGGATAGCAAATGGGACTCCATCCCTCCTCTGTCCCAGCACGGCCCCCACAGCAAAATCGGAGGCATCTGTCATGATCTCGAATGGGAGAGACCAATCAGGCGGTTGAAGAATAGGAGCCTCAACAACACATCTCTTGAGAGTCTCAAACGATGAAAGACACTTGTCATCGACAAGGAACTCGGTGTCTTTCGTAAGCAGGTCAGTCAACGGCCGGGCAATCCTACTAAAATCGTGAATGAATCGTCGGTAGAAACCAACGTGCCCTAGGAATGACCGTAACTGCCGCAAATTGGACGGCGGTACGAGTTTTCTAATGACATCTACCTTGGCCGGATCAACCTCTATGCCCCTGTCGGAGATGATATGGCCAAACACCGTCCCTTGAGTCACCATGAAGTGACTCTTCTCCCAAGATAACACCAAATGGACCTCTATACATCGCTGAAGGAATTGGTCTAGGCAGTCAAGACAGGAGTCGAATCCGTCGCCGTAAACCGAGAAATCATCCATTAAGACCTCCAAGCACTCCCCTACCATGTCCGAAAAGATCGACAGCATGCATCTCTGAAAGGTCGCAGGGGCATTGCATAGCCCGAATGGCATGCGTCGGAAGGCGTATGTGCCGATAGGACATGTAAAGGTAGTCTTTTCCTGGTCCTCGGGAGCGATGGCCACCTGGTTGTAGCCCGAGTACCCATCCAGAAAACAGTAGTGGCTCTTCCCCGCCAGTCTCTCAATGATCTGATCTATAAAGGGCAGGGGGAAATGATCCTTCTTGGTGGCCTGGTTGAGTCTTCTGTAATCAACGCAGACCTGCCAAGTAGTAGGTACCCGTGTAGCAATCTCCTCTCTAGACTCGCTGACTACTGTAGTGATGCCCGTCTTCTTGGGCACCACCTGCAAAGGGCTGACCCACTTGGAGTCGGAGATGGGGTAGATAAAAGCAGCACTCCACCATTTCGAAATCTCCTTCATGACAACCTCTCTCAGATTCGGGTTCAACTGCCGCTGGAACTCACGCGATGGCTTCGCCTCACCCTCGATATAGATATGGTGGGAGCACAGGGCCAGACTTATCCCCTAGAGATCTGCTACGCTCCATCCTATCGCCTTGTGGTTCTTTTCAAGAACCCCCATCAAACGGGATTCCTGCTCTCCAGTCAAATCGGCGGAGATAATGACTGGGTACATCTCATTCTTACCCGCAAGTAACCTATACTTCAGCGACGCAGGAAGTGGCTTCAGCTCTGGACAACTGGGTGCTAGTGGATCTGGCCTCTGAAAACTTTGCGTGAAGGCTGCCAAATCCGCATGGGAGAACTGAAACTCTCTGTCACTCTCTGAATTAGGAGAAGGCTGCCCTGATGGACTATCTCTGCTCTGCTCGGCATCTACCTCCTCCTTAGCTGCAGGCTCAGGTGAAGTCAGATCTAGTATATAATCATCAAACTCTGCCCAGTCAAAACATGACTCCGAGGGATCTGTATCATCCAAGGTGGCCTCAGTACCACCATCATCACAAAAGTCAGTCTCGCGGTCGAGTGCCGGCTCTACTGCCTCAAAAGTATCCTGGACCAGGAATGTGCTCTCCAAGCTCTCCTCTGCTGGCATCTCTGCATCGGCGGACTCTGAAGGTGAGAGGATGGCCTGTGCATCTGGATTTGCCCATACTGCCTCATCATCTGTAATCACAAAGTGCAGTCCTGGTGGATGTCTAGCCCGGCATCTGTCATCTGCTCTGTATCTGTGGTAGTCTCTGAGCATGCTCTGTCTCTAGCTCTGCTGTCCTCGACCGTCTCTATTTGTACACTTTCGCCCTCGACGCGAAAGTATGCCTTCCCGCTATCATGGTCGGTCACTGCCTTGGATGTGGCCAAAAACGGGCGATCGAGAATGATGGGGGTACCCATCACTGAATCAGGGATCTCCATGTCCAACACTACAAAGTCCATGGGGAATTGCAGGCCCTGAATCGTGACGACAACGTCCCTCAGCAACCCCTTCGGCCTCTTGACAGATCGATCAGCAAACTGAAGGACTGTCCTGCTCTGTCTAAGAGTGCCCAACTCAAAGCAGTCGAGAAGGGCTGCCGGAAGTACATTGATCGACGATCCGCTGTCTAATTGAGTGCGGTCGAACCTCTGCTCACTGATATGGCATCTGACATATAAGGCTCCTGAATCTGGCCTCTTGGCCGGCAGATGGTTCTGGATTGCGAAACAAGTGGCTCTGGTAAGCACATGAATCTCTGCCTGGTGGTTCCTCCTCCTCCTCCTAACTGTAGTCCTGTCTCTAAGCGAACACTGGAGTAGAGGGATGTGCTGCAAAGCCTCCTGAAGAGTCAGCTGAATGTGGAAATGGTCTATCATCTGCTGGCTGAACTCTTCTTGTTGCCTCTTTTTGGGATTTTCATTTTTCTTCCCCTTCCCCATATGAAGAGCTCTAGGAAAGGGAATCACAGGGTCCTTCTCAGATGAAGGACTAGGAAAGGGTCTAGACGGCTCGACGGCCGGATCCACACATACATCATGTGCCACAGTGGGATCAGAAGAAAATAAACCCTTTCCTTTATTCACAGCAGTGTTCCGAGATACATCAGTAACAGGAAAAACAACAAGAATCACAGAAGAACTGGTGGCATCAGCACCACCATCGGCTGGTAGACGGGCAACCTCAATACCGCGCTCTGGCTCGGAAACATGGGTGGCCTCAGTACCACCTCCTCCAACAGGTGAAAGGGCGGCCTCAGTACCGCCGGTGGGATCAGCATCCGTGGTGGCATCAGTACCACCGTCATCATCTCTAGCGGCCTCAGCACCGCTCTCCTCCTTGCCTGGCACTCTAGATGTATCCTCAGGGTGTCGCTCAGACGAGTCGCCTCTTGCTGGCATCCTACCGCTCCTAAGTGTGACAAAATCAGTATCAAAAAGATATGCAGACATGTCATCAAAAGTATTACTCGGAGTGGCATACTCAGTACAAGCTACCTGCTCAGATTTCCTCTTCAGGTTGTTGGGATTCAACTCAATCTGGGCAGGGATGGCGGCCTTCCCTCTCACGATGTCCCGCATCTCCTGGCGGAACTCATCCATCTCCCGTTGAAAAGTAGCCTGCTGATCTGTGAGAAGGTGGGCTATGTCATCCAAGGCGGGGCTCTCATAGGATGGCCCATGAGAACCCGACGGGTAGCCTCTCTGGTAGTGAGGCTGCTGGTGCTGTGGCTGAGAGGGGTAAGAATGTGGCTGATGCTGCGGCTGGTGAGGTTGATCACGCCTCCAAGACTGTCCCTGCTGATAGGGATGAGGACCATACTGCGGTGACTACTGTGGCAGTGGCTGGGTATAGGCTGGGGGCTGCTGCTGCTGGTGATCCCTCTGATGGCTGTACTGGCCACCCTGACCTGACGGCTGCTGCTGGGGTTGGGCACCTCCGGTCGCCCAACAGAATCCGGGGTAGTCTCGTCGGATACCGGGTTGGGGGCGGTTGTACCAAATCCCGTTGACATCCATCAACGGCTCTACATCGTACTGGGGTGGCGGGAGCACTGCTAGAGGCTGATCCGGGTGGTATACCACTATCTGTGTGTTAGTGGATGGTGGTGCCTGGTAGGTGAGCTGCGGCTGCTGGTACGGCTCTGCCTGTACAAGATGGACCTGTCTAGGCTGCTGGTGTGAGCTAGAGCGCTGGGACAAGCTGCTACTGCTACTCGGATCGCCTCGTGCTTGAAGACGAGGCTGTGAAGCCGTCTGTGCCTCCTGGAGACACATGAGCCGTGTCTTCAGATCACTCAGAGTCTGAGCCATCTGCTCCATCTGCGTGATGCCCTGGCACTGCTTCTTCTCTACGATCTCCATCCGGTCCAGCTTCTCGCTGATAATCCCCATGTCTGCGGCTGAGGACTCAGCCTGTGTTGCTGCTACCGCTGACGAACTGGATGGATCGGTGTCGACCCGTGCTATTATCTGGTACTGCACGGTCTGTGGCTGCTGGGGTCTGCCCTGTGTGTACAATCGGGTCTGGGACATCACCATATAGTTCTCGGCCATCTCCTCGTAGATGGCCCAGACCTGATTGTGATCCTTGGTGAAGTAAGACCCGCCACAAGAAGCATTCACCAAGCCCTGAAGCTCTGGTGTCAGCCCGCTGAAAAAGCTCTGCACAAGGTTTGGCTTGGAAATGTCGTGGTGCAGGCATCTATCGGTCAGCTCTCGAAACCTCTCCCATGCCTCGTGAAACTGCTCGTTTGGGAGCATGGAGAAGTTGCTGATCAAGGCTCTAACGACATTCGTCCGTCCGAGTGGATAGTACTTATGCAAGTACTCGGTGTGGAGCTGCGCCCAGGTGTAGACGAACTTCCCCAGATGCTTCAATCATGTGGCTGCTCTGTCTGCTAAGGAGAAGGGGAAGGCAATCATCCAGATGGTATCCTGGTCCACCTGACGATCGTGGACTGTGCTGCAGATCATCAGAAACTCCTGGAGGTGGAGATGGGGCTCCTCTGTGGCGAGCCCGTGAAATCGGGGGAGGAGCAGCAAAGTGTTGGGGGGAACTTGAAGTCCCCCACGATGGCTGGTAGAACAACCCAATGATGCATCAGTGTCGATCCGGGGTTGTGTAACTCCTGCATCGGTCTCAGTGGATCTGCTGCGGCTGCAGCGGTTGCTGCGGCGGCTGCCGCAGCCTCATTGGGTATCCTCGGCCCGTCTCTACGCTGCTCTCGATCTGCTCTCAGCTGCTCCATCTCGTGCCTCATATCTAACATGAATGCTCCCTGATCCCTCAGCTGCTGCTGAACAGTCTCGAGGGAGGCGATCAGGGTGGAGTTGATCACACCCTGGTCCAGAACGAAGTGCTCATGCTGCGGACCTCTAGTGTGACCTGCAAAATCAAAACATCTGAACTCAGGTGCTGATAAATCATCTGTCTGTCTCTCCTCCGACACTAGTATCTCGGTCTCAGAAGAAGGGGGATCGAGGGTGAACAGGGTGGAGTCGTACTCGGGTTCGGAGAGCGGGTCTCAGCTCTCGCGAACCAACCTAGATGAGCGGGTAGACGCGCCCGAAAGCGGTGCAGCCAGAGGCTGCCTAAGAGATCGTCTGCCCATCATCTTGATGTGACGAGTAGTGCGGATGAGATCTGGTAACAACTACGATCACAAGAAAACCCCCGATTCACCAACGCAACGCGAGCTGAAGACCGTAAAGGCTCGGTTAGTTATCTTGTCAATTTTATTTTGGTGATCAGTCAGGATAGCAGAGCGATTACGTGACCTGTTGGGTTACCTGATATTTTCCCAAACGACTGTCCCATACATAAATAGCCAGTAATCAGTCGAGAAGAATATCGGAGGGCTCTACCTAGTGCTCGGGGTCACTCTCTCGCACAAGCAAACCAGACAATGAGGGGGTTGCTCTCCTCAAGACAAATTTTTAAGTGAAATGTCTTTTAGGGTCGATAGAGTTAGCAGTCCCAGATTTTATTGTTTTTCTTTTTAGATATTTTTAAAAAACAAAAACGCCTAATGAATTTTTCGGTTCTCCTGGTTATTAAGTCCAAAACAAGGGGAGAAGACGAAAAAGCTGATGCGCGATGAAATCAATGATGCATGCAGAGTAAGAAATGCGTACCTGACTCCAGCAGTCTACATGCAAGATGATCCGCGTAATACTGAAAGATAGAAAATAAACTACCTAAATGGTGCAAGCGGAAAACCGAGTCCCTAAATAGCAATTTCTACTCGAAAAAACAGTCTAGCTGATCACCAGCCTCCGATCCAAAGGGTCCGGTCTCGGTCCACCCCTCCTCCTCCTGACAAATCGGGTTCAGGAGCAGCGCTTGGCAGGGCAGGCTGCAGCACGTAGGCTCAAAGGAAGCGAGTCAACTATTTTTATTAATCTTTTATTATAAGTCCAATTACCGAACTATAGGAACAAGCAAATGTATTAGGGTGTTTGGATCCTATGAATTACGTCACAATCAATTAGAAATTCCTAAGGCTAGGGGCTCGAGAAAACCGCGAGAAACTGGAAAAGGCAGTGAAAACAAAAAGCCGCGAAGAAAACCAAACTAGCTAATGGGTCCCCCGAGCACACCGGTGCTCGACGAAACAGACCCGAGAGTGTCTCAAGTCCAAGTCTGAGCTATCCCTGTATTATTACAACAATTGAAATAGCAGAAATAAAGTCTAATCTAATCTAAACTAATCCTCTCCCACTCAGCTACTCTCTCACGCTCTCCTGCGGCTCCGTGCAGAAGGTAGCCGCCTCCGATCACCGCGGTTGCACCGGCTTCTCGAGTTGTCGCCTCGGTCCTCGGGCCCTTGCAAGACAATAGCAAAGTGTCAAATACCAAATAAAATAAAGCAACTAAAGGCAGGAAAAATAAAATAGGGTATATGTGCAGAAATAAAAATCAAATAACCAAGCAAAAGAAAATAAAAACAAAAATAAAAATAAAATAAAATAAAATAAAATAAAATAAAAATAAAAATAAAAGAAAAATAAAAAGCTGCGGAAAGCCGCGAACTCAGAAAGAGCCGCAGAAAGCCGCAAAAAAGAAAACAAAATAAGGTAGATGAAAAATCACCGAGCAACTAAGGTAGATGAAATAAAACTAAGGTCGTTGCGACCTCAGTCGCTCGGGAAATCCAGATCAACAAGAAAATATGGGATCGGACCACCAAAATAATATAAAAATCAACGAAACTTAATAGTGGCCCTGGCTATTAGATTAGCCTGGTATAGCGACCAAGGTCGGACTCAAGGAGCACGTAATGTCCTCGCGGCCTACGAAGTAGTCAAAAATGAAAACAAATAAAAGAAAACTATTTTTGGTGGATTCTTAATATTTTTTTATTTTTTTTGGATTTTTAAATTAATCAAGAAAATAAACAAATAAGAAAATAAGCAACTATCAACAATTATTTGATCACTCAAAATTCATCCAAAAATTCAAACAAAAATATTTTTACGTTTTTTTATATTTTTACTGTTTTTGGTTGATTTTTGGTATTTTTCTGATTTTTATAGAATTTTATAAAAATGAAACAAGACTGAAAACAAATGCTGCAGTCCAGCCGGGCTTCTAAGGCCAAAATAAAATATAAAATGGCCTATAAATAACCTAAAGGTATTTTTACTATAAACTATAAACAAAAATGGAGATTCAGCATCTGAGTTTATTATTTTTTATTTTTATTTTAATTATTAGAATTTGTATGGGTTTTTAGGGGTTTTTCAATTTTTATAAGTTTTATAAATGTAAAAGTGACCAAACTTGGTCAAAAAATCTAACACTACAAAACACACTAAAACTAATTTTTTAGAATTTTTGAAGATGTTTTAATATTTTTTTGTGAATTTTCAAACTGAACAGTAAGAAAAAGTGATGTTTTTGAATTTTTTTAAAAAATAAATGTGCTCTAAAAATTTCCAAAAAATTAGTGAAAATTCTACACAGTGGCAGGAGCCACGTATCAAATTTTCACAAGATTTGGATGATATTTGATATTTTATTTACAACAACTACAAGCCCACAATCATAGGTACCAATTTGTCATAAAAATAAACTCAGGGGGCCTAGAAATAACAAGCACAGGAATTCAGGGGGGGCCGGTGCAAAAGTTCCAAGATTTCACGCGCCAAGCGCGTGACCTGGGCACTCAGGGACCTTTTGTAATAAAACTTAGGTCCCTGGACTAAACAGTAACCTGTACTAAAAGTCCAGGGGCGAAAGTATAAAATACCCACAGTATTCAGCACATGTAGAATAAAAATGTTCACAGGGGTATATGTGCAATTATTGAAAAAGATTTTTCATCCATGAACACCTCAAAACATCAGGCCCATGCATGCAATAATCCCAAGAAATACACGTGTCGATGCACGTGACCACAACATACAGGGGGATAAAAGCAAATCCAAGAAATGACAAGGTCCACTATGGAAAAAATCCAAAATAAAAACAACGGAACTCAATATTTACAGGACTAAATATTAACAACTAAAAAGCTAAGGGCCTAAGGGATATTTACCCTTTATTAAGCGGAGGGCTGGATGCGCTCCACGTAGGGAATCGGACGGTGGAGGAGGCGCAGCACAAAACAAGGAACCACGCTTGAATCAGACGGCTGAGGACCTCCCACGTGGAGGATCTGATGGCTGCGAATCGCTGTGGGTGAACGAAGGGTCCCCTGCTCTGATCTGAGGGAGGAGTGCTAGCCATGTGGATGATCAACGGCTGATGTATGTCGTGGCTATCCCTCGGGGATGGAGGGTACATGTCAGTCCTCCAAGAGATAGGACGGTGCAGGGCTCCTCAAATGGATGGCCAAGATCGCGTCTGGCGCAGGAGGAAGATCAGACGACTCTGGAGGATACTCAAAGAACAGGTGGCCGACGAACTTTGCCGGCCCGGTATGCGCACGGTGATCCTCCTCGCGGGCTACTGGTGATCGGAGAAGAAGCGCCTGGGCCTCCCGCGTCTGAAGAGCCCCTCTGATGGCGCAACGGAGCTCTGGAGAGCTCAGGCGACACCGGTGGAGCTGGAACTGCTGCTCTTGAACGTCAAGCCCTCAGATGGGCTCATCTTTACCTGCAAAGCAACGCAACAGACACCTGGGTCGAGGGCAAAGTGCCTCGACCCGGTTAGCGGTGGTGGGGATGATCGGCGCGTCAAGATGGGGAAGCTCCGGCGAAGCGACGGCGGTGGAGCCCCAATCCCTGTTCCTTTGCGAACTGGGTTGAATGGCTGGGCGGAGAATGTGCGGGGAAGAAGCGCGAAGGTGATGGTCGAGTCCAATGGTTGAGATGGGGGCGAGGGTGGTCGGAATCAAGGGTCATCGGTGATGGGTCGATTTGGGCTAACTCTAAATTAACGAAAAGGAGAAAGAACTAGGGCTACCTGAAGGACGAGGTCGACTGGGAATGAGCACCACATCTGGGCGGCGCACGACGGTGCTAAGTCGCCGGATCGATGGTCCGGTCACCCTCTCCTCGCTGCAACACCACCAGCCGACTGCTGTCACTCAGGCGGAGATGATGGAGGTCCTGGGGTGGAGAATGCATGAGCCAAAGATGCGAAAAGGAGCGGCAGAGCTCAGACTATATGTGCCTAGGGGTCCGGCTATCTGGGAGTTGGGAGAGAAGCTCGGAGCGCGGATCCCAAGAACCTCTGCCGGGCGTGGATCAGGGATGATTAAGGAGCAAATGGAGCCCGTGATTCATGGGTTTGGGTGTCGGATCGAGTGGGGATAATATCGAGAAATTGGGTTAAGGGCTCGGATCCGGAACGCTGTGGTCCAAGGGGGGGAGTTGACCGGGGGTCAACATCCCCCGTGGACCAATCAGGAGAGGCCATGTAATAAATGATTTGGAAATTTGAAATAAAATAGAAAATGACCGAATTATTAAAAACTCAAAAATAATTTTTTATAAACTAATTTTTTGTGATTTTTAATTATTTTTTTGAAATAAAAATAAAGTATGTACAATATAGTATAATATACATAGGTATATACAATATAGATTTTAAATTTTTGATTTTTAATTAATTATTTTTATACATTTTTATTCCTATTTTATATTTTATTTATTTATAAGATAAAAATTGGAATATTTTGATATTTTTATTTTATTTTTATTTTTTATGTACAAGGGTTAAATAAATAGATATATAAATTTATATACATGGTATATATGCAATGTTTCTTTTGGTTTTTATTTTTGTTCTTTTTATTTTAATTTTTGTTTTTATGGTTTTTATTTTATTTATTTACATAATAGGATATGGAATATATACCAATTTGTATGGAATTTAATTTATTTATTTACAAGGTGAAATAAATAGAGAAAGGGGGTCTATGTACATGATTTAATATACAAGTGAAGAAGACATTTTTATTTCTTTTTAATTTTCTAATTTTTATTTTGATTTTGTATTTACAAATATACACAAATATATACAAACCCATTTTTATTTTATATTATTTTTAGAGGAAAATATTTATTTTTATTTAATTACAGGTATATGTACACATGAGCTTCCTTATCTCTCTCTACTTGGGCTTTTATGCGGTCAGGCCCATGCTGAGCCCTCCCTTGGGATTAGGTCGCTCAATATTTATTCAAAATATCTCCCTCTTTTTTTTAATTTCTTTATTCTTTTATTTTTGCACAAAAACATGCTAATTATTTATTTTTACACAATGCATGCACTTTGGTAATTATTTGTATTTACAGAGATATACATGTATTTGCAAAGGTTTTTGTAGCTAAAATACAAGAATAAAGAGTGATGAATGGGCATTCATCACCGTCCCCTTGAATATACATGGGAGATTTGATCTCCATGTATATTCTCTCCTTATTTATTGGTGTGTTTTAGGATTGATTTATATTTGATTTTATCAAATATATTTTGATCTAAAGTTGTTGGTTTTTACCAACAACAATCTTGACACTTGGATTGACATAAATCAATCTCATCCATTGATTTTATATGTCCCATGGATTGAGATCCATGGATCCCAAAACCCTATAAAAAGAGAGGCATACCATGCTCTCTCTTTACACAACACAATGCTTGAGAAGCATCTCTCTCTCTCTCTCTTTCTCTCTACACGCCATCTCTCTCCCTCTCATGGTCGTCCACCATGGATGACCTGGAGAGAAGTCTCCATCGCCGCAGCGTCGTCGTTATGCTGCCCGATCGTCTTCTCTGGATCTCCGTCTACTTTGGTGGACCTCGCTCGTGAAGAAGACGTCAGATCTCGTGTGTCAAGATCAGGAGATTCGCCGCTTGGATCATCAACATGGATTGCGAGAAGCACGCGGTTCATCCCCGCGCTCGCAAGAGTCTCCTCCGTCGGATCGGACTTGAGACAGGAGGTCTCTTCGTTTAGAGACTCGATCGTAACCACTCTTCAAGAGGTAATCCTATTACTTGTTTGTGGTTTAGACGAAACGATCCGAGAAGTGTTCTTGGATCATGTGTTTTCGTCGTATGAAAATTTTTTAAATTCCGCTGCATCGAGCAACTAGTGCGACTAGTCGCTCCTCGTCGTATTTGATACTACTCTCATGCTTCCGTGATGCTCTTGGGGATTATCCCATATCCTTCAAGTGGTATCAGAGCCTTAGGTCGAAGGTTTTGGATACGATCCATAAAACCGAAGGTGACTTGGGTTCGTTAGGGTTGCAAAATTTTTATCGCATTTCATTTTCTCATCTCTGTTTAGTGTAATATTTCGGCCCTATTTAAATTACTTAAACAGGAAAATAGCACTTGAATTTTGTTCCCTGTTAAATAAGTAAACCATAGGATCTGCGTTTACATAATTTGGATTCCGTTTGCTCTAGATATGGTTGTTTTAATGAACATGTATTCACTGTTACAGGAACTGCGAATCTTAACGTAATTAAGGAGTTAATTACTGTTTAGAGACACCTCTAAATGCGTGAAAATCATATAGGTTCTATTGTAAATCAAGTTAGCAAACTATAGAAACTTACTTTGCTTAATTTGGATTTAAATTGATTGAGATATGCTAATTTTAGTAAGAAGGGGTCACTGCTGAAATTACTTTCCTAATCAAGAACCATGTGATTGTCAATTAGTGAAATTAATTGTTAATTTCATGAAATAATTATGGAAAATATTTGAGAAATATTAGATGATGATTATTTCCTTAATTGACTTGGCCTCAACCGATAATTGATTAGATTTGATCGAGATCAAAGTTGGAAACACAATCATCAAACTCCTTGCTTGAATAGAATTGGGAATTTGTCTAACAAATTTCCTTATAATAAAAAATGTTTTGATTATTACTATATGGTATAATTTAGGTTGAAGAAACGATGATCGTCTCAAGTACAAAGTGATTGACTCGGCATTATTTTTTTCCCGAAGCGGATATGGTGTCTAGTCGGGGTTCGCTGGGGTAGCGAGTTGCAACGTATGCGGTCCGTCCCACTCCCGCCGGTACTGGCCATGACATCGGGTAGGGAACGAATGATGCCTGAGAGATCATGTTGTATTTTTCTAATTATTAAAATTCGAATTAATACGTATTTTTAGATAATACCATATATTCATGTAAAATCGAGTTTGTTGACTGAATTGGATTGATAATTAATTTAATATATTTAAGTTAATTATATCCAATTAAAAACACTCTATTATAATAGTTGTGTCATTTCCCTTGGAAGAATTAATTATGTGAATATGATTCATGATAATTGATTAGAATTTGAATATGATATGGAGGATCACATAAGTGACATCCATGGTCTCCCGTCAAGGCGAAGGGTTCCGTCGCCAGGGATTGTATATAGGAAACGCCTGTCCGAAGTGACAGCTCCTATATGCAAGCGCATATGGATCGGGCTCTTTGCTTCTCGAAAGAGTAAGGCCGTATGCGTAGTGACCCCAATATCAGATCCTCATATTATTGGGGCGATATTGGATTGCGCATAGCGAGTTCTATTCCTGTTGACAGTTGGTTCAATTAACGACGGGTCAACACCACCTTAGGGGTGGTGGGCTCGGGTGTTAAAGACCAAATTGGGAGATACAAGTTGGACTTGCAAGGCGGATTGTGTTCCCACTTCTTTTTTATCGAAGTTGCAGATTCTCATGTTATTGGGATGTAACAAAGATAAGGATGAATATCCCAGATCTTGCTGAGATATAATGGTAAGTATATCTCTTACATTGAAAATGATTAAGGGAATGAATTTTCAATGTTGACAAGGCAAGAAAACTTCGATATAAAATTTCCTAAATCAAAGTAAATTATATATTTATATATGTCTATGCAAATTTCTTATTTCGGATAATCCTTCATTAAACCCACTCAATATTATACTCAATAAAAAATATCATGGATTAGACCTATGATCCAGATATTGTACTTGCAATTGGACACATAATGTATGTGGTTGCAATGTGCAAGTTTCCTTATAATAATGAGGAATGATGATTAAATAAGATAATAGGACTAAAACCCTAGGGTTTGTATGTCTCTATAAGTCTTGATCTCATCGAATGTACTTTTGAAGTGACATGTCGATAATAATCGTAATTATCAAATAAACCTTATAAAATCTAAGAAGATGTTCTAGCATACTTATGAGCTCTCGGCATATAATCATGAATGACATGGTTCTCTGCATTATGTAGAATGGTGGCTCTATAGGAGATGATGTATTCAAAATGTTTGAGTACCTACCTGAACCAATATTTTAAGAGTTTAGATGGATGTAGATACGGTGAGTGTCATCATTCTACTATCTATACTCTGGTCATTCATTATGCTTCATACTATTCATATTATATGAATTGAATGAAGCTTGTATAAATGTTGAAATACTCTTATATTGAAATTTTTGATTTTAACATAAGAGATCCTTGGTCTTGAGAAATGGTTGCTGATAGATAAAGGGAGCGCAGTGGAAGCATGGGTTGGACCCAAGTAAGAAGTATAGTCAAAGAGTTGACTGTACTAATGTGACTTCCATATGACATCCAAAGAGTTGGATGGATGCCAATACTACAATAAGTTGATGTGTTGATAGTATGACTATCAAATCTGTCTAGAATCCTTAGAGAAGGAATCAGATAGCGCATCATATTAATCTACATATAATCATTAATATTGACTTGCTTATTTGATAAGATAAAGTCTAATAATTGTATCTCAATCTCCTAATGACACTTGCAATTGGTTGCATATGTATTAGAATATTAGAAATTTGATCTTATAGTTTAATAGTCATCCATTTTTGAATTGATGCAATTGTTGCAACAATTTCCACCGAATGAATAGACTTCATATTTTTAGTGGGAGCCCTTAATCATAGAGAATGTCTCTGTGACCTGGATATTAGAATATACTCAGTTTATTTCTAAATGTTGGGAATAAGCATGACTTCTGGAATAGACCTATCATAAAGAGTTGTGATGGGGATACTTCAGATAGTAATCTAACATCTAGTGGACTCCACTAAATTAGAAAATTAATGAATGGTTCATTAAGATTTCTAATACTGAACATTAACCCTTTAAAGATCAATAGGAGGATAAAGATCATTTGACAATGATCTGGCATCATTTTTTGGACATATGTCTATTGATGAGATCAATGGACAAGTAAGAGATGAAAGTTTAGAACGTCTAAAATTTCAAAACTTGCATACTTATGAATATTGTATTCAAAGTAAAATGTCCAATACACCCTTCTTTGGGAAAGGTGTAAGATGTCAAGGTATTCAGGATCTCATACATATTGATGTATGTGAATCATCTATATCATAGTAAACATTATTGATATATGATATCTATTGATGATTATGTATGATATGAGATTTCTTCTCTTCACCTAAGGAACCTTTGAAATGTTCAAAGATTTCATAATTTTGGTTTGGAACCAAAATTTGAAGGAAGATGAGATGAATTTGATCTAACTAAGGTAGCTTGTACCTATTAGATGAATTTGAGGAATACCTTATGGAGGTGTGAATATCATTCCTATCTCAATCCTCCTAATAAACCTTAACTCAATAGAGTTGTAGGGAGATACAATTGATCATGTGTGACATGATTTGATCAATGATTAATCTTAGCATAATTATCTCTTAGTTTCCAGGTATATATATATATATATGTGGTAGAGACTACATTATATACTTAATAAGGTTCCATGCATGTAAGCTAGAATCTAGCACTAGAGAGTGCTGCTTCATTAGGAAAATAAAGGATGGTATTGGATACCTACTTTATGATCTTGAGATTCTTAAAGGATCTCATCTCTGAGAATGTGATTCTTAGAGGATGACTCTCTTGAGAATCAAGATGAAAATGAAGTAAAGGAACTCATTTAATCTTGATATGATAATGAGGCTCCTGAAATCGAAAACTAAAAAAAGACAAATAAAAATGAAACACGAATACCTCTTCAAATAAGTTTGAAGATGGATTCAATGTGTCAATTGAATCTGACAATGATCTAACTTCATATGATGAATCTTCTAAAGATCATGACATGGAAAGATGTATGTTAGCAATAAAAGTCTAATGTAGACTTCATATACAAGTGTTGTATATGGACCCTCGAGGATCCACCTATATGGGTAAGACCCATTACGGTGTAAATGGATCTTCAAGAGAAAGAGGGAACCTGATGAGAAGGTAGAGACCTTCAAAGCACGGTTTGTAGCCATGAGCTACACACCGAAGAGAAGACATCGCTTGCGATGAGACTTGCTCTCCAGTGACCTTGTTTAACCCATCGGAATATTGCTAACTGTAGCTACACAACTTGACTATGACATCTTCATGATGTGAGTCAAGATTGCATTCGTCTATGAATACCTCTCTGAGGATTTTCATATGAAGTAGCCCGAGGGCTTCATGGTTGAGGAAAGCAAGGTGTGCAAGCTAAAGAACTCCATCTTTGGACTCAAATAAGCTTCCTGTAGTTGGAACATAAGATTTGATGAAATTATAAATGTTATGATTTCCAATAAAATCTTGATGAACCATGTGAAGCTTAGTGGGAGTGCCATTGTGTTCATCGTGCTAAATGTAGATATTATTCTAATCATTTAGAATGATATAAGAATAATAATAAGTGTTTTATAATTTGGTTGTTCCATACCTTGAGATAGGATCTCAAGGATACCTCTTAGATCTTAATTATGAAGTCGATCAGAAGAAAAGAGAAGAGGATATTAGGACCGTCACATTAGTAGTACACCTTGGACTTATTCCATTTTCTGGAAAATTCCAAGAAAGGCTTCCTTCCCTTAAGATATGGTAGTGACCTATCTAAAGGGATATCATCTCAAAGTGTTGAGGAAGTGAATGCTAGAACTGCTTGCACTTGCGCATCAGTTATGAGAAGCTGAATGTATGCTAGATGTGTACAAGAACCATATGTTTGCCATGCAGTGGGAGTAAGTAAACTGTTACTAATCCTACTATAAAACACTTGGTTGTAATAATAATAATAATGTCTTCAAAGATGATGAAACTTAGAGATAGTGATCTCAAAGTCTTATCTTCAAAAGATTAAGACCTTGTAGATAGTGATCTATAAGGGTCTTAACTGTAGATACCTTAGGAGATAGAGATCTCCAGGAATGAAGGTATTCTAATATGGGTTATGGGAACACTGGTTATGATAATTAATAAGATGTAGTGTCAAGGACACTATAACCGACAAAATTGAGTCTTGATTGCATAAGATGCAACATTCACATTGGATGCGAGCACTGTTACTAGGAGATATGCAAGTGCCGTAAAAGGACTTGGCATAGTCTCTTGGGAACAGAGTGAGTGATCAGCTTACCTAGCTATTTTCTAAATAGCCTATGATTGTCACATGAGTGTGGGTTTAAATGATTAGCCCATTAATGGCTCTTCGGCTAGTGAGAGATTGTTGGACATGCGAGCCCACGGCAAGCCATTATGCAATAAATGTTATTGCAAATATCATTCCCTAATCTGAAATAAAGAATACATAACTTGCATAATAGGTCCCTTAGTACAATTAGGGTTATGTACCATGCCCATCTTAATGATCATACAACTGTTGATTCAATTATTGAATCATAGAGGCTAGTGCATGGATGAATATCTAATGAGTTAGATTGAGGACTCATCAAGCACCGTCAAATGATTGTTAAGAGATGATCTTCATCCTTAATAGGAGATGTCAATCCTATCTCAGTTAGGCTGATATCTGACCGACCTCTTGATGCAGGTCCTCTGCATAGGAATAGAGATTCGGAGATGTCAGATTAGTTAGGTCAAAGAGTTGACTTAACAAGATCGAGATAACCAAAGTCCTTTATCGTATCCTGTCATGATATAGGCACGCATCCTCTGACCGGAGACAGATGTGTTACTATACGACTGAGTATGTACATTTGGCAGACCAATAGATTGATGACCTAATTAAGTTCTATACACCGGCGCACTGGTGTGCATATAAGGGCATATGAGTAATACAATCTCTCAAAGGGATCATACAGGTTCATTACTGAATAGGAAGAAATGAGCTCACTCATGAGATATTGGGAAGAATCAAATTCCGTGCGCACGGTCGTCTCGCTTTGTATGCTTGACTAAATTTGTAGGTTTGATATATACTCTTGGAAAGTATATGATCAAGACCTAGGTATGATATTTGCTTTTGGAAAGTATATGATCGATACCGACTCCCAATGATCGAATGAGAAACTTACTGATAAAACCCTGAAGTAGAGAGTATAAAGTTGATCTAATACTTTGGGTTTATTCTGAATCTTCCAGTATGCAGGATGTACAGGTATTGGGAATACCTGAGGGTGATGTGATCATAAACGATTGTATAACCATGACGCTTCCGTTCCTAGGGAGTGATGAAACGGGTCTGGATTTTAGTGACTCCTCTCAGTAGAAGTAATCTGATCTTGATCCAAATGTTGGACATTGATCTGAATGTGATTCAGATTCAATGAGAAGATTACATTTGCGGTCTTGATTTAATCAAGCATTTATGGGAGGCCCGAGATCTGGATTTGAGATGTAATCTCAATATCCAAGTCACTATACGTGGAACAATATAATTGCCCTGTCGTTATCTCCAAGTATTCGCGGAGAAAGCGCATTATCCTTGAAAGAGTTCATGGATAATTCTATTGTTGATATATGTATCCGAGCATTGAGAAAATGGATAATTAAATGTGATTTAATTATCATGACTAATATAAATTTGATTCATATTATAAGGAGAGTTATCTTAGATAATTAAATATGATTTGATTATCAAAGATGTGAATAATGTGAATGTGATTCATATTATTTGGGCACATGAGAATAAGTTATCCAATATAATTAAATGTGATTTAATTATTGTGGATAAGAATAATGTGGATAGTAATATCCAATTACTCATAATATATTATAAATGTGATTTATATTGTATTAGAGAGAGCTAATTATAATTTATATTTGTTAATTAATTATTGATGTGTAATTGATACACGTTGTCTAATTAATTGAAAATGTAAATTATATTTTGTTTTGGGTTGTGAATGTGATTCACAAATTTCCAATGTCAAGATTGCAATATTCCCAAAATTAATTGTGAATTATTTTGGTGAATAAATACCAACAAAAGTTGTTGGAAATAAATAATGGAGAAAATCAAGGAAGCATGCAATCTCATGGAAATCCATGAGATTGCCCCACTTGGTATGTGGGGGGCGGCACCCAATTCCTATATGGAATGGGTGGCCGTCCCCTTGAATATACATGGGAGATTTGATCTCCATGTATATTCTCTCCTTATTTATTGGTTTGTTTTAGGATTGATTTATCTTTGATTTTATCAAATATATTTTGATCTAAAGTTGTTGGTTTTTACCAACAACAATCTTGACCCTTGGATTGATATAAATCAATCTACTCCATTGATTTTATATGTCCCATGGATTGAGATACATGGATCCAAAAACCTTATAAATAGAGAGGCATACCATGCTCTCTCTTTACACAACACAATGCTTGAGAAGCATATCTCTCTCTCTCTTTCTCTCTACACGCCATCTCTCCCCCTCTCATGGTCGTCCACCATGGATGACCTAGAGAGAAGTCTCCATCACCACAGCGTCGTCGTTATGCTGCCCGATCGCCTGCTCATAGATCTTCGTCTACTTCGGTGCGCCTCGCTCGTGAAGAAGACGTCGGATCTCGTGTGTCGAGATCAGTAGATCTGCCACTTGGATCATCAACATGGATTGCGAGAAGCACGTGGTTCACCCTCGCGCTTGCAAGCGTCTCCTCCGTCGGATCGTACTTGAGACAGGAGGTCTCTTCGTTTAGAGACTCGATCACAACCACACTTCAAGAGGTAATCCTATTACTTGTTTGTGGTTTAGACGAAACGATCCGAGAAGTGTTCTTGGATCATGTGGTTTCGTCGTATGAAATTCTTTTAAATTCCGCTGCATCGAGCAACTAGTGCGACTAGTCGCTCCTCATCGTATTCGATACGACGCTCACGCTTCCGTGATGCGATTGAGGATTATCCCATATCCTTCAATTGGTATATTGTATAATTTTTACTACTATTTAATATATTAATATTCTATTCTTAAAATAAAATTATTTAATTTTTATTAATAATTCAAGTAATAATTTAATTATATACTTAATATATTTATTAAATTATTTATTTAGTTAATCTTTAAATACTTAATTATGTATCTAATTATAAATTTAATTATGTAATTAGCCTTTAATTAATCACACAGGGCAGAGACAAAGTCGTTGTGGGACTTCAGTCAATAATTAACCCACAACAGATAAATCATGCAATGAAGGTAAATGTGCGGAGTAAAAATTTATTATAACTCTACATAAAAGATGTGTATAGAAGCAAGTATGTAGAGGTCGAACACAGGGAACAAGAAGGACAAATCGGGTGAAATCAATGCACAAGAGTGAGTGTGATGTATTTGTCTACCAATGCTAATTTTTGTGGGTTTTAATTTTATATTATATTATATTAAATTTATATATTGTACTTTTTTTATTTTTATGTCTAATTTTGTATTTTTTATATTTTATATCTTTAAATTTTTTCTTTTAATTAATATATAAAGTAATATAAAGGATATATGGACAAGAGAGGTAAAAGAGAAATATAAATAGGTAAAAATATACAAATTAACGAAATAAAATATTTTTGTGTTTTTATAATTTTCTATTGTTTTTGTGAATTTTCTATATTTTTCCTAAATTTTTTGATATTTTTAAATTCAAAAATACTAAAAACAGTGAACAAAATAAAAGGCTGAAACTAAAATGGAGAAATAAAATAACAAACAGAAGTCAAAATCCTCCAAATTTATTTTAAAATAAAGGGAATAAAAAAGAGAAAATTTGGAAATATAAATTAGGTTTTTAGGAATTTTAGGAATTTTTAATATTTTTATGAAGGTTTTAGGGGTTTTGCTATCTTTCGGAGCTTTCTTTTGTATTTTTTATGATTTTTGGACTGAAGTTAAAGTTAAAACACACAGATACAAACAAAATCTGTTTTTTTTTTGGAATTTTTCAAAGGGTTTTTATAATTTTTAGGTATTTTCTAATGCAAACTATGAAGAAAATGTATGTTTTTGAATTTTTATAAATATTAAAATGCAATAAAAATGCAAAATAAAATTATGCTGTGAAAGAGCAACAAAACAAGAAGCTATACCAATTTTTAGGGAATTCTTAGGATTTTATAGATGCATGAAATAAATGAAAGAAACAAAAATAAAATTCAGCCTAGCTGGGTATTTTTCCACAAAATAAACAACTGATTAACACAATTTCCGGACCAATCACAAATAACCAAGAACCTAGGGGTATGCATGCAATTTTCCCACAAACGCACGTGGTACTCACGTACTTGGTAGGGACCTAGAATCAATTATCAAAATCTTGAGGGCTACTTTGCCATTTTACCAAAAATAGTACACGCTATAAAATATTTCCTGGACTTAACTGAAATAATACAAAACGTAAGGGCCCCGCGCAAAATACCCCATCCCCCGCGTGCGCAGGTCACGTGAGGTGACGCGGACAGGGACCTAAGTGCAAATATGAGAAATTTCAAGGGATGAGGTATAAATATTACTAATCTTTAGAACTACAGATGAAAGTTTCTAGTTCGATTATTAAATACAAAAATGCATGGGGGAAGAGGTGCAAAATACCCACGCCTAGGTGTGATCTAACGATGGGCAACGTTCAACTTATCCACGCGGCAAAATAGGGATGCCCGATGACGATTCACGCAAAGGGTCCATATCAGATCTCTAAGGCTGATCGAATGGTGGCGCTGGTGGAGATCGGACGGTGGTTGTGCAAACTGGTGCAGTCCCGTGATCCGACGACTAAAAAGCTATGACGAAGAACAGGGAAGGAGGCCTCGAACGGCGAACTTCCCCGGCCTCGCAGCTCCTCCTCCTTTGCGTCTGAAGCTCAAAAATGGGCCTAGCATCTTTCTGCAAGTATCCTCTCGATGCTGGTACCCTCAAAACTGCCGGATTCGCGTCGTAGAGCAACCACGAAGGTGGCGAAGCTGGGAACCTCCAGATGTCTCCGGCGGGTAGCAAAATGGGCCCCAGGCCCTCGTGATGCTCCAGATACCTGCAGAAAGTAGTTAACCCGTCGAGGGAAAAGTGCCTCGACGGTTGGCGGAACGAATGGGTGCGGGTGAAGGTGAAATGGAGGGCGAACGGAGCCAACTCCAGCGAAGGGGGTGATTTGGTGATCGGATGAGTTAAATGGAAAAAGGAGAGGGGGAGCCTATTCCTATGATTACGGGGAATGAAAAAAGCAAAGAAAAATAGGGAAATAAAAACCTCAAAGGTGAAGTTCACATGAGATGAAAACTTCGACGACAAGCTTTGCCGGAGGTGGTGGAGACCGCCACAAACGACGCCGAGGCTTGCCAACCGTGGGTGAAGACTCCCCTGTCACCGGAGATGCACCAGAGAATGAGAGGTGAGGCGTTGCTAGGTCCGATGGGGTTCAAATTTGAATCGCAAGGTTAGGCGTCTATATGAAGGGGTTGACGAGGCGGCTCCATAGATCGATGGAGATTGATCAAATCGTTGGTTCTCAGCCCAAGGGAAAGCTTGGGCGTGCAAGAGCGGTATTCGAGGAACAAAAAGTCAAGAAGATTGTATAATGAGATAGTGCAATATGCGCCTCCCAAAAATCGGTGAAAACTGAGGAAAACCACGTTCTGACATGCAGCAGAGGGAGGGGGGGTCAGACAGTTGATCGAAGGTCAACTGTCCAAGTCTCCTGGTTGGTCGACGTGGACCAATTAGGAAAAACCTCCGAAAAAAGATTTGTTAATTCATTTTAAAATAGTAAATGAATCTATTTATTTTGGTTATTAATTAAAAAATGTTTATTATTTTATAAAGTATTTTATTATGATTTTTATTTATTTCTTTGAGGTATAAAAGTACAAGTTGCCTTTTATGGCCTATGTAGGTATACATATCTATATATTTTATGTTTTTTTTCATTTTGTATATTTATTTTATTATTTATCTTATTATTTTATAAATTTATAACTTATTTTTATATACTTAAATATATTTTTATTTTATTTTTCTGAAGTGTTTTGTACAATTGAATAAATAGAAGAATATTCTGTATAGGTATATTTACAGGTATTATACTTATGTATTGTATAAGTATTTTATTTTCGTGTTTTATTTAGTATTTTATTTAGTGTTTTATTCATGTTTTAATATGAACATATATTATAAATAATATTTACAAAATTATAAAAATATAAATTTATGAAAATAATGAATATTAAATAAAATGAATATTTTAATCTGTACAAGTATACAATAGGGGTCCAAAACTCAACTTTCAAACTGTAATTCCGAAAAATACGAAACCACCTTCATTAAATAGCTTATTGAAAATTATATATTTTTAAAGGTGATTTTGATACGTTTAGAGTTTTTTTTATTTGAGAGATATAGGTCTGGGAAGTTGGCATTCTGGAATATTATTCAGATCATAACTTTTTATCTGTACATTATTTTTGTCTGAAATCAATTTGTATTTTTCTATATTTATTTTATTTAGAACTTTCATGTACAAACTTTCTTTATTTCAAGTATAAAAAGTGGAACTAAAAATAGGTCCCAAAATGAATAAAAAATGAATTAAATAAAAAGGTTTTTTATTGGTTTCTGGCCCTTATCTCCCCCTACTTTATTCCTTGTCGACCTAGTCATCGAGATGCCTAGGTCTCGTGATTTCGGGTCATAAAATTTTTGTAATATTTTATTCTTTTTCTTTTATTTTCTTTATTCTTTTATTTTGGCTTTAAAAACCGTATTTTATATATTATTTACACACACATTCATGAGTGCTAAAATGCAGGATATAAGGGAATTTACATGCATTTTTGCCAGGTTTTTGAGGCCAAAATGCTAGAATAAAGATGATGAAATGTGGATACATCATCCCCTATACTTGCCTTTAGTAGTCCCTAGCAAACACTTATGCAATAAGCGCAGAAAAGAGAAACAAAGAAAAGAAAAAGAAGAAAGATGGATAAAATTTAATTATCAAACTTGTCATCACAAAATCAAAGTTTGGAGCTTAAGTCGGACCTTTGGAATTTTAGTGTGGTCGGAACCTTAATGGGAATCGGATTTGAAATCCAACAACCTTCGAGAATCCAAAAACTCTGCTCAACTCTCCTCAATAGCTAGGTCAGAAATATTTCAACTCATACACAAACCCTTACGACTATGAATCTGACTCTTACAGTGCAAGTGATGGTGGCCCTCCCCAACTAGAATGACAAAGAGATTGACTTCTTCAGTATGACAACCCAATGATTCCCCAATCCAATAACTCCTTCCTCGAGGAGCGGGGTATTTCCTTCTAAGTTCAAGTGGCAACCAGCTCAAGAGGAGGGGATGAAGAGAAGAATGGATGGTAGCCAGTGTAGCTACCTATCCTAGGATGCAAGACCAGTGTAGTCAAGTCATCCAGTTGTAGGCTCACATGATATGACTTTGGAACTCAAGCTTGCTTATTGACTATACAACATATGTACATACTCCGACATGCATTTTATTTTTGTACATGCATGTCTACTTTTTTGAAGTTTTTTTGAAATACTATATACAACAACATTCTAATGAATCCATGATTCATTAACTTTTCTATCGCATTTTGTCTTAAAACCCTTAACAAATGCATGTAAATATTCATTAATTCTCATCTTTTAGCAAATTCCCATTCATGAATAAATATTCAATTTGAACCATCAAAATCATGTAAATAAATAAAAGAAAAAGAAAAAGAACAAAAGGCAGATTGAATATATGTATATATGTTCAATATGACTTAAAATATAAATATAACTGCAAGGTATATTTATAGCCTAACTTCCGAGACCAAGTCAGCATGGATTGGTCGAAAAACCAAAAAGTAGGGGGATATAAGGAAAGAAAACCCTAAAAATAAATTAATACATACTCCATACACTTTCTACTATTTATAAAATAAATACAAAACTTCAAAGATTTTAAGTTAATTCATATATATATATATATTTTACACCGAACTCTTTTCCTAATTATTTCTAAAAATATATATAAAAATATAAAAATAAGTTAAAAATATTACCCTGTATATATATACCAAGAAACCCAGCCCATAAATTGTCAAAATCTCAACTTCCGAACATAATAACTTGCTCATACGAACTCCAATTTCACTCTACTCACATTTAAAGTTCATAAAATAATATTCTCTAATTAATAAAGGAGGTTTCATCAAATTCGGAGTCCGTTTGTAAAAAGTCGGTCTTGGGACCAAAATACAACGGAGTTTCTGTGCTATTTATTTTATGTAAATCACATTATTTACAATTTTCTTAATTTTATAATTTCTAAATATTTTTATGTTCTTCTAATTTAACCCTGATTTATTTCATAATTTTTGAAGCTTATTTATTATTTTAATAAAATCAAAAACCTAAATTATAGGTATAAATGAACTAAATAGATACTACCCATATTTATTAAAATATGTAAATTAATTTATTAAAATCCAAAAAAATTCACACAAGCCTTATTTATTATTCTAATAATTAAGAAAATATAAAATTAATATTCATTTATTTATTAAATTAAAAATCTAAAACCTATTTATATATACATATTTATTAATATAATATTTATATTTTGAATAATATTTACTATTTATAAAAAGTATTTATTCTAGAAATTAGGTTATTAATTTATTTACATTTCTTGTATTTAAACCTATTTAAAGTAACCTTAATAACTATTTATTATGAATTTACAAATATTTTCAGCTTCTGGCCAACCAGGTGCTGACACTTGTCAGCTTCTGGGTCATCTTCGTCAAGAATCTGGTGTTGCGGGACTGCTCTGACCGGCCAACTTCCTTGAATTATTTCACAAGCATTTTCACACCTTCAAGCGATCTAAGCCACTGATCTTCTTCACCTAACAACCCTCTAGCTTGCTAGCCATTTGATCTTACTTGGGGAGCACGAACCTAATCTATAAAAACCCCTAAAGTTCCCCTTTCGTAACTAACTTTCCAACTATCCAGGAACCCCAGTTCCAGTAGCCGACCCCCCAACTTCTCCACCTTGTTCCGGCCTTCTTTGGTGGTGACAGCATCTAGGAGACGCCCAACGTGGAGGATGGAAGTCGGAGGAAGAGTTCCAAGGCCATTCTCAGCCTTGCATCGCCACCGTCATGTGCGTGGAGCTCCGGCGAAGATCGGCCGTTGAGCGGTCACTTGAGGTAATACACCTCTTCTCCCACAGATCTATTCATTCATTTTCTTCGAATTTTCTTCATCGATTCGCGTGTAGATATTAGTGAAATTAAGCCGTCATTAGGACGCTTAATCTCCTAGCTTAGATGCCCAATCGAATTCCCTTTTCAATCCGCTTCGAATCCATTTCAAATTGCGACTCATTTCATCGCCAACTTCACGCAACTGTTAATAATTCTGGAAACCATATCTTTTTCATCACTTTTTGATCTTGCAAATGTCTAAATTTGTGGCCGATTCTTCGTGAATCGAGCATATACATCTTGTGTTTGCAGATCCATTTTCAATAAGGAGCAAAAGCTATGCGTCTGGAAGATTTCATCTTCTCGAAATCACATTCAAAGATGGTGTAACAACCTCTGTCAACCTCCAATAGCAACAAAGCCGCCATCTTCATCGCCTGTCCACCGCCGCTCTGAGCCGCCTCCGCTAGCCACCTACCGCGTGCGAGCTCGAGGGGTGGAGGAGCCACCCCTCTGGCCCCGCCGGAGAGCCCAAGACATCGTCAATTGCTCGGGATAAATCGGAGAAGGGGAGCTCTTCATCAGGCGCGCAAACGCTCAAGAACAGATTCAAGAACAACCGAAGCACATGTGGTTGACACGTGGCATGCGCAGAACCGTCAGATCCGCGCCTTCAACTTCTAATCTTGGCCATTGAAAACGAATCGGTGGACATTTTGCATCTTGGATCCATAAGGCTTTCAAAAACTATTCCTTCTCCCGAGGTTTTCAGATATTACATTTAGGTCCCTCTGCCGGGACCTAAATGTAAAACATTGTATTTCTTTTTCATTTCAGTCCCTGTAAAGGACATAACTGCAGAACTTTTTAGTATTTTCTTTGCGCTTATACCCCTGGGCTGTAGGGGATCTTTGGACCTCGTTTGACTTCATTTCATGTCGATTTTTTAGGGTAGTTGCGCAACTACCCCAGCAAGTTTGTATTAAATTTTCGTGTGATTTTATCATGTTTTTATCGAGTTTTATTTTTTTGAAAACCGACTTCGTCTTGATTTGTTTTCTTGTGTAGTGCGAGCCCATTGCTCGGTTTCTACCTATTATATTGTATCATCTACCTACATTTCACCTATTATATAATAAATAAATCGTGTAAAAAAATCCCTTTTGAAAATTAAATAAAAATTTGAAAAGATTAAAATCAAATAAAAAGTCTTTTCTCTGATAACTTTTAGAAGAGATAAAATAAAACCGCAAAAATATTCCTTAAAAAAAATCAAAGTTTTCTATTCTGCCTCCTTGAGTTCGACCCATGCACACTTACCTGGTAAAATAAATAGTGTAGGTTTTCTTCTGAAAATCGAATTTGTTTGATAGACTGAGATCTTTTCGAGGTATTTTCTACACCGACATCTTCATTCTCTAAAAAAAGCCGCGATCTGATTTTAGACTTATCAAAATGGCACCGTTGCCGGGGAGGCGTTAGAATATTTTTATTTTTTTTCAAAATTTTGTGATTTTATTTTCTTTCTTCTTTTTGTTTGGTTTTTCGTTGCTTTTCATATAGTTTTTCGTACGGCTTTTTCTCGATAGTCTTCTTGTTTCGTTTTCGTAGTTTTTCTTTCGGCTTTTCTTACGGTTTTCTTGACTCATCTCTTAGTTTTCTCAGCTAGCCAGGTTTTGTAGGGCCTGCTGGATCATCCGGCTTCTTAGGAAGCCGAATTAGTTGAAAGAGCAGAGGCCGGCTTCTTCTTCACGAGTCGGCTGCAGAGGGCAGAACTTGAGTAGTATAACTTTGTAAAAGAGGGAGAAAGGGAGAGAAACTGTAAAAGATAATAAACAAGCCCCTCAATTCTTTTTGCGGGTCTAATTCGGCGGATACCGTGTATCCGGGGGATCAGAGCACCCACCGCGGTTTTTCTCGCCTTATCGGTTTTCCACAGCTTTTTAGATGCTTGCTTAGGTTTTTCTCTCTATTTGATTGTGCCTACGTAGTTAGTCTTAGGACTCGCAACCTAGGTGCATGAATTTAGGTTTTTATAAAAAGAAAAAATCAGTAGACGTTTGTTTGAAAAAATCCAAAAAAAATTACAAAACCACAAAATAAAATCGGGACTGCTAAAATATCTTACTTTAAAAACAGTAACGATTCATTTGTTTTGGGAGAGTAACCCCCGCACAACTTCTCAAAGTGCGTGAGAGAGAGCCGACCTATAAGGTTAGAGCCCAAACCCCGTATTTCCTGCGAAATACTACTTAGTTCATACACCTAATCACTGTTCCTTAGTGGGTACTCTCGGGTAGCCGGAAACGGACCGGGTTTACTTAGTAGAGTGGGAGGTTTAGAGGACACTACGCCAGGCTCTGTCCTCAAGTAACACGAGTAGCCGGAAACGGTCCGTACATACTCCCATACGGGCTGAGTACGAGTGATCTTCTGTAAGGACTCGGGCCAGTGTTTCGGAGAAACCATCGGGCACCTATCAGCTCTCTCAGCCCACGATAACCACAATACTTGTTTGCTAATTACAAACCTAAAACCGAAAAGATAAAAGACCAAACTCTTACAGTCTTCATCGGGTTGAGTTGGTGAACACGGGGTTTGCTTTGTGTTTACTTGCGAGGCGTGAGTTTTCCGCGGCTTTCGCATTTTTCCATCTCCTTTGAATCGTACATCGTGCTCTCCCGATCAAATTTTGACATCAAAGATGACGTCTCGACGGCTTTTCTGCTCAGACTCCATGAGCTTTCGACTGTACACCATCGAGCGTACTTCATCACAGGCTCGGGATGACCCTCTTCCCGAGCTGGTCCCATCTGATCTCGAGGAGAGTCAGACCCAGACTCCCTCACCTCCTGGCGAGAATATTGAGGTAGACCCTTGCCTCAATACATCATGTAGATCTCCAGTCGATTTTTCGCTGAGTTCTTACGAGAGCTTCTCTTTCACAGACAATCAGATGGCTCGTGGAAAAGGACCAACGGCAGACGAGAGGCATCCAGCTGAGGAGCAGCATGAAGGAAGACCCGACGCCGCAGATGTTACTATGGGAATTCTCGATACACTTCAACAAATGAATATACAGATTCGAGAACAGTTTAGAGTTCAGAATGAACTGCGGGCTGAAATAGCCGCACTGCGAGCAGGGATCAGGAACCAGTTACTGTCTGCTGTTCCCGCTACTTTACGGGATGAGTATGACCCGGGCACTAGAATGCTCCACCATTGGATTCGGCTACCGCCGAATTAAAGGCCATACGAGCTGAGACCGTCCTTTATTTCATTGCTTCCCAAGTACTATGGGAATGCCGCAGAGGAGTCGTTTACCCTCTTACAACAATTCGATATGATTTGCGGTACGAGTTGCTACCCTGGAGTTACGCAGGAGGATGTACGCCTCAAGGCCTTTCCCTTTGCCCTAGCCGATAAGGCTCTTTACTGGCTGAGTCATCTGGGGAGGGAAATCTCTACATGGGACGATCTGAAGTCCACCTTCTTGCGTAAATATTTTCCTCTAGGAAGGACGAACATGATGAGGAGCTAGATCTCCAACTTTACGCAACTCCCGCATGAATCTTTCTATGAGGCATGGGATAGATTCAAGGACCTTACAGAGATATGCCCGCATCATGAGATCCCGATGAAGGTGCTAGTGCAGAATTATTTCGGAGGACTTCAGCCGGATATACAGGGGCTCGTCAGTGCCGTATGTGGCAGCAGTTACTTGAATAAGGATGTCGAGTTAGTCTGGACCATCTTCGAAGGGATAACCGAGAACTAAAGAGTCGTAGACTCTACTCCAGCATTTCAGAAAGCCTCGCAGCCACCACATCACCGAGAACATCCCAAGGTGGCCAACATCTCAGATTTCGAATCCAACACCAACATGGGATACATTAGCGAGAAGCTAATGTTGGTGGATGTGATTCAAAAGCAGGTCCAAGACTTACAACTGCTGCGAGAGTTGGAGAAACTCTCATCTCTACCTCAACAGCTAAGTGATCTACCGAAGAAGGTGTCTGACCTTCAGATCCAGTATTAGCAGAGCCAATCTTCTTCGACCACACAACTAGCACGAAGGATCTTACCCGCTCCGCCCACCCGTCCGATCCACTTCATACAGAGCGAGCCAGAGACTCCGCAACATAATTGGCATGAGGATCAGTCTCACGCCAATCCTGGCCAGATCGCCAGTACCGCAGAGATGGAGGTGGAGCCGCAATCCACTCTCGAGATCAATGGGATTTGGTATACTCCGATTCAGCAATCGAGTATACCGAATCAGTAGCAGCAGCAGCGGTACGATCATCCACAGCATGGACGTCCGCATTTCCGACACCACCAGAGCTTCATGCCACATCAGTCTCATTCGAATGTTTATCATCAGAGACCACATTCATATCAGCACCCTGCTAACTATTTACAGAACCATCCTTACCAGCAGCCGCAACAGTCTTCCTCCACACCTCAGCGATACTCCCAGCCTTCCACTTCTCAGCAATACACGCCATGGCAGGAGAGGGGAGCAAGCCAGGGCCACCACACTGAACCAGAGATGTCTTTACAGGCCCAGACACTCAACCAGATCATGGACATGCTGAATACGCTCCAGATTGTGCACAAGACTGAGATGGAGCAGGTTAACCGTCGTCTGGTCGAGTTAACCGCACCAAAGACCACTCTTCCAGCCCAGCCTCAGATTAACCCGAACAACAAGAGGAGGCATCCAGATCAGGTAGACACTACATGTAAGATCTCATTTCCTGATTTTTTATCTAACTTCATTCATCTCAGGAGCGGTAGATCACCACAAGCACCTGCTGGAGTAGAAGAGCGGGCATTTGACGAGGAGCACGAGCAGATCCATTAGCCACAAAATTCTGAAGCTGAGGAGGAGAACCAACTAGATGATGAGGACCAACCTGCAGACTCAAGAGACGGGAGCGATGTCGATACAGTGGATATGGACACTAGCGAATTAGAAGATAACATCACGCCAGATCAGGCAGAGAATCCTGAGAAAAACATTTTTTCCCCTGTCTTAGAGAGTTTTGTACATAAATATGAAACTCTCGATGTACAAGATGATCTCAAATGAATAAAAATTCTTATTTTCTAACTCCTGACTTTGTTCCTTTTCCCGATGCTTTGTTTGGAAAAGGAAAGAAAAACACCAAAAAGAATGTTGTCACTCCAGAAACCGAGCGATTATTGAAAGATCACATCTGTCTGAAGATTCCACTCCACGATGTCTTGGATCATTTTCCTACTCTCAAGAATCAGTTGAGGAACAAATGTACTACACGTAGGAAAAAGAGATCACGAGTTGAGAAGCATATACTGACCAAGGCAACTTCGTGTGCGATTCGGAACAAGGTACCCAAGAAAAAGAAAGATTCGGGAGCTCACTATGTTAATTGCCAGATTGAAGACACTACATTCCATCGTACTCTCTTAGATAATGGATCCTCGATCAATTTACTTCCATCTTCTTTGCTTGATAAGCTCAAGCTAGGTCCTCTCTATAAATTACGAGCGATACTTCAGTTTGCAGATCGATCTGTGAAGAGACCTAGAGGTGTGCTGAGGAACATTATCGTGACTGTTCAGGGCTTACAGTTTCATGTGGACTTTACTGTCCTAGACATGACGTGCCCTGCACAGTTACATCTTGCTCCAATCATTCTTGGGAGACCCTTCTCGGAGACAGCAAGAGCACTCTTTGATTATGATGCTGGGAGATTATCATTCCGCACCGACAATGGAGAGATACACATTGAGATGGAAAGAGGATGTCGTAGTCCCAAACCAGTATTATCAGTACTTCAGAGGACACCAGTCTTGCAGAAGATTATCAGCATATAGATGAAACACAGTTTCCTTATCTCGAGAGCATTTATTTTGATACCCACGATATCCAACACGAGGATAGGGTAAATCACCTGGTACCCAGTTCTTCAGATGATTGTTCACATACAGAGACAGAGTTCATATCAGACTCAGATGAACAATCACCTGCAGTAGACATCTCAGTGCCGCAAATGGAAAATACACAAATTACAGCACAAGAGTCAATTGATTACATTGCACAGATCATACAATCTATTCAGTGTAGAGAGTCGGATGGTGTGATGCTTACACATATAGACACCTTTTGTAGTCCAACTCCAGAGACGCGTATTTCAGAAAAGAGAGCTATGCCATGTACATAGTTCATTTACAGAGGAAGCTCTACTTTTTCAGCCAACGATCAATACGCACAGAAAAAGCAGAAAATTCAGTATGATCCTGGCTGAAGTGATCTATTTTGTACAGGATTCACGATCATCCTTTCAACGCATCTTATCCTGTACAAATTCTTTTGAGACATTCGATTCTGGAAATCTACAACACTTGTATATTCTTTGTAGACCACAATCATCCCCATTTTTGCTCGTCTTCTATGCTTAGGATACCAGATCCTAAGTATAGGGGGGACCGATTGTCCGCTGATTCACGTTTTATATTTTTGTTCTGATTCTTTTGTATAGCATTTCTTTTTCACAAATCACTGGTCTCCGATTTTTGACCACACTCATTTCTATACTTAGGATGCCTTATTATAAGTATAGGGGGGACCAAGTGATTTCGATGATTTCGTATTCTTTTCCTTTTGAACTTTCGTTATTTATTCTTTTCACTCAGTCATCCCGTTTTTGCTCTCCCATTATACTTACGATGACCTGATCGTAAGTATGGGGGGGTTTGACTGAATTGTACTCTTTACCCTTTTTCACCCACTTTTACTTAGCACGAGTTATGTCCACTTTTTCTCTTTTGACGCTATGAGGACATAGCACAAGCTAAGTATAGGGGGGTGCGTATATATTGTATATATACTTTTGTCCATAACTCGTACTTTTATGTATTTTCTATATCTATAAAATCCATAAAAAGTGGGTAAGGGTTAATTTAAAATCCACTTATATATTTATTTATTACTTATAAAATCCTTGTAAATAAGTAAAATATGTTTAAAACATGTATTTAAAAATTGTAATTAAAATATGGATTTAAAATTTGTATTTAAAATTTGTATAATACTTATTTAAAATCCTCTTTATTAAAATATGTGTAAATACCATTTAACCCTTACAAAATCCTTTGTAGATAAAATTTGTAAAATACTTTAGATATTTAACCCAAATAAAATATATCTTGTAAAAATTCTTGTATAAAAACTTGTTTATAAAAGCCATAAAATCCATAAAAAAATATAAAGTCCTAAAAGTCATAAAAAATATAAAATCCTTAAAATCCATAAAAATGAGTAAAATCCAGAAAATATACTTCACAAAAACATGGTTGCATTTGCATTCGTAATTTTCAGAATAAGTTTGATTTTTGGAACTAAGGACTGAGTCTAGTTTAAAGGATGGAGCTTAATTACAGCCTTTAACTTTCGTTGTAAGGAGCCTAGTTAGAATCTGGAATTTGGACTCTTCAGGTCTTTTGACTTAAAATCTTTGGGTTCCATAAGACCATATTCGGGAAATCAAATCATATGTGCTTAAGTATATCATTTGGAGTCATTCGTACAACTCTACACTAGTGAACCAATCTTGAACACCTGCACTCTGCACTTAGCTCGACTCGCATGGAGTTACGAAGGGCAGTAGATCTTGGTAGTGTGTTTCTATCCTTATCTTTGCGGCATTGACGTCTAAAGACGAGAGAGATTGGGGTTGCGATAGTTGCTTCGGATGAGGGAAGGATCTGCTGACACAAATTTTCTAAGACCTCAAAAAAGGGACGGAATAAAAAGACGCTATATCCGTCGAGGCACAAAAAGATGAATGCAGTGCAAGCAAATTACAAAGTCAAAGCAAAGCAGAAGCCACCAAATAAGACCACAATGGTCCAAGCTTCCACAAAAAATGCCTGCACATCTTAGTGGAGACTCGGCTACACCGGTTGCGCTTCACAAGGAGATGCGTCTACACTGGTTGCACTCCACTTCTTTTCCCATTCTTCTACTTTCTCTCTATATTCGATTGTGGACATAGCAGAACTGAACTCAGAAGGGAATACTTTTGGAAATGCGAGCCCACGGCGAGCCATTATGCAATAAATGTTATTGTGAATATCATTCCCTGATCTGAAATGAAGAATGAATAATTTGCAAAATAGGTCCCTTAGTACAATTAGGGTAATGTACCATGGCCATCTTAATGATCATACAGTTGTTGATTCAATTATTGAATCATAGAGGCTGGTGCTTAGATGACTATCTAATGAGTTAGATTGAGGACTCATCAAGCACCGTCAAATGATTATTAAGAGATGATCTCCAGCCTGAGTAGGCGATGGCAATCCTATCTCATTTAGGTTGATATCTGACCGACCTCTTGATGCAGGTCCTCTGCATAGGAATAGAGATTCGGAGGTATCGGATGAGTTAGGTCAAAGAGTTGACTTAACGAGATCGAGATAACCTAAGTCCTTTATCATAAGCTGTCATGATATAGGCACACATCCTCTGACCGGAGACAGATGTGTTACTATATGTCTGAGTATGTACATTTGGCAGACCAATAGGTTGATGACCTAATCAAGGTCTATACACTGGCGCGCTGGTGTGCATATAAGGGCATATGAGTAATACGATCTCTCAAAGGGATCATACAGGTTCAGTTACTGAACCGGAAGACATGAGCTCACTCATGAGATATTTGGAAGAATCAAATTCCATGCGCATGGTCGTCTCGCTTTGGAAGCTTGACTGAATTTGTAGGTTTGATATATACTTTTGGAAAGTATATGATCAAGACCTAGGTATGATATATGCTTTTGGAAAGTATATGATCGATACCGACTCCCAATGATCGAATGAAAAACTTACTGATAAAACTCTGAAGTAGACAGTATAAAGTTGATCTAATACTTCAGGTTTATTCTGAGTCTTCCAGTATGCAGGATGTACAGGTACTGGGAATACCTGAGGGTGATGTGATCATAAACGATTGTATAACCATGATGCTTCCATTCCTAGGGAGTGATGAAACGGGTCTGGATTTTAGTGACTCCTCTCAGTAGAGAAGTAATCTGATCTTAGTTCAAATGTTGGACATTGATCTTAATGTGATTCAGATGCAATGAGAATATTAGATTTGCGGTCTTGATTTAATCAAGCATCTATGGGAGGCCCGCGATCTGGATATGAGATATAATCTCAATATCCATGTCACTATACGTGGAACAATACAATCGCCATGTCCTTATCTCCAAGTATTCGCGGAGAAAGCGCATTATCCTTGAAAGAGTTCATGGATAATTCTATTGTTGATATATGTATCCGAGCATTGAGAAAATGGATAATTAAATGTGATTTAATTATCATGAGTAATATGAATTTGATTCATATTATAAAGAGAGTTATCTGAGATAATTAAATGTGATTTAATTATCAAAGATGTAAATAATGTGAATGTGATTCATATTATTTGAGAACAGGAGAATAAAGATCCAAGATGATTAAATGTGATTTAATTATCATGGATATGAATAATGTGGATAGCAATATCCATATTAGTCATATATATTATAAATGTGATTTATAATATATAAGAGAGAGATATTTGTAATTTACATTTGTTAATTAAATGTTAATGTGAATTGGATTCACATTGGATATTGAATTGAAAATGTAATTTACATTTTGTTTTGGGTTGTGAATATGATTCACAAATTTTTCAATGGCAAGATTACAATATCTACAAAATAATTGTGAATTATTTTTGTAGAATAATTTGAAACAAAAGTTGTTGCAAATAATGGAAATTGTATAAGAGATAAAATAGCCACCTTCCTAATGGAGGAGGGTGGACGGCCACCACTCCCATTACGAAAGGGAGGCCGTCCCCCCTTTCCACATGGAAGGAGGCTTTTCTCTCTTCCATTATCTCCATGTATTGATGATTTAATTTTGTGATTAAATTGTGTTGATTTATCAACATATATTTAAATTAAATTAAATTAATTGTTGTTGGTTTTACCAACACAAATCTTAGCCATTAAAAGAAACACAATCAATGAGAGCCATTGGATTTGTGTTGTCCCATGGATTGAGATCCATGGATCCCAAAACCCTATAAAATGAGAGGCACCCCATTGCTCTTCTTTACACACAATGCTTGAGAAGCATCTCTCTCTCTCTTCTCTCTACTCGACAGCCCTCTCTCCCTCTCATGTGGCCGTCCACCATGGATGACCTAAGAGAGGTTCTCCATCGCCGCAACATTGTCGTTATGCTGCCCGTTCTTCTGCTCGTGGATCTCCGTCTCCTTCGGTGCGCCTCGCTCGTGAAGAAGACGTCGGATCTCGTGTGTCGAGATCAGGAGATCCACCGCTTGGATCATCAACATGGATTGCGAGAAGCACGCGGTTCATCCCCGCGCTCGCAAGCGTCTCCTCCGTCGGATCGGACTTGAGACAGGAGGTCTCTTCGTTTAGAGACTCGATCACAACCACACTTCAAGAGGTAATCCTATTACTTGTTTGTGGTTTATACGAAACAATCCGAGAAGTGTTCTTGGATCATGTGGTTTCGTGGTAAGAAAATTTTTTAAATTCTGTTGCATTGAGCAACTAGTGCGACTAGTCGCTCTTCGTCGTATTCGATACGACGCTCACGCTTCCGTGATGTGCTTGAGGATCTAACCATATCCTTCAAGTGGTATCAGAGCCAGGTTGACGGTTTCAAATATGATTCGCAAACCGAGGACGACTTGGGTTCGTTATGGTCGCGAAAGTTTTTGTCGCATTTGATTTCGCAGATCTGTTAAGTAAATAAATTCGGCACTCTTTAAATTGTTTAAACACGAATTTAATACTTGGATTTTGTTCCCCATTAAATAAGGAAACCATAGGATCTGAGTTTGCGTAAATCGGATTTCGTTTGCTCTAGATATGATTGTTTTAATGAACATGTATTCACTGTTACGGGAACTACGAATCTTAACGTAATTAAGGAGTTAATTAATGTTTATAGACGCCTCGAAATACGTGCAAATCACATAGGTTCTGTTGTAAATCAAGTTAGCAAACTATGGAAACTTACTTTGCTTAATTTGGATTTAAATTGATTGAGATATTCTAATTTTAGTAAGTAGGGGTCACTGCTGAAATTACTTTCCTCATCAAGAACCATGCGATTGTCAATTAATGAAATTAATTGTTAATTTCAAGAAATAATTATGGAAAATATTTGAGAAATATTAGAAGATGATTATTTCCTTAATTGACTTGGTCCCAACCAATTAATTGATTAGATTTGATCTAAATCATAATTGGAATCACAATCATCAAACTCCTTGCTTGAATAGGATTGGGAATTTGTCTAGCAAATTTCCTTATAATCAAAATTGTTTTGATACTATATGGTATAATTTCGGTTGAAGAACCGATGATCATCTCAAGTACAAATTAATCAATTTGGCATTATCCTTTCTCGAGGCGGATATGGTGTCTAGTCGGGGATTGCTGGGGTAGCGGGTTGCAACGTATGTGGTCCGTCCCACTCCCGCTGGTACTGGCCATGACAGTGGGTAGGGCCGGGATAATGTCCGAGGGATTAAGTTGTATTTTTCTAATTATTAAAATAAGAATTAACACGTACTTTGATAATAATAGCATATATATTCAAGCATAAAAAAATCGAGCTTGATTGATTGAATTGGATTGATAATTAATTTAATATGATTAAGTTAATTATGTCCAATTAGAATACTCTAATATGATTAGAGTTAATAATTCCCTTGGAAGAATTAATTATATGAATTTGATTCATAGTAATTAATTAAATTTGAATAAGAGGTGGAGGATCACATAAGTGACATCCATGGTCTCCCGTCAAGGCGAAGGGTTCCGTCGCCAGGGATTGTATATAGGAGACACCTGTCCGAAGTGACAGCTCCTATATGCAAGCGCATCTGAATCGGGCTCTTTGCTTCTCGAAAGAGTAAGGCCGTATGCGTAGTGACCCCAATATCGGATCCCCATATTATTGGGGCGATATTGGATTGCGCATAGCGAGTTCTATTCCTGTTGACGGTTGGTTCAATTAATGACGGGTCAACATCACCTTAGGGGTGGTGGGCCCGGGTATTAAAGACCGAATTGGGATATGCAAGTTGGACTTGCAAGGCGGAATGTGTTCCCGCTTCTTTTTATCTGAGTTGCAGTTTCTCATATTATTGGGATGCAACAAAGATAAGGAAGGAGATCCCAGATCTTGCTTGAGATATAATGGTAAGTATATCTCTTACATTGAAAGTGATTAAGGGAATGAACTTTCAGTGTTGACAAGGCAAGACAACTTTGATATAAAAATTCCTAAATCAAAGTAAAACATGTATATATATATATATATACCCTTATGCTAATTTCTTATTTCAGATAATCCTTCATTAAACCCACTCAATGTTATACTCAATAATAACCAGTAGAATATCATGGATTGGACCCTTGATCCAGATATTGTACTTGCAATTGAACACATAATGTATGTGGTTGCAATGTGCAAGTTTCCTCATAATAATGAGAAGTGATAATTAAATAAGATAATAGGACTAAAACCCTAGGGTTTGTATGTCTCTATAAGTCTTGATCTCATTGAATGTACTTTGGAAGTGGCATGTCGATGGTGATCGTAATTATCAAATAATCCTTATAAAATCAATAAGAAGATGTTCTGGCATACATATGTGCTCTCGACATTTAATCATGAATAATGTGGTTCTCTGCATCATGCAGAATAGTCGCTCTATAAGAGATGATGTATTCAAATTTTTTGAGTACCTACCTGAATCATTTTTTTAAGAGTCTAGATGGATGTAGATACGATGAATGCCATCATTCTACTATCTATACTCTAGTCATTCATGAAGCTTCATAATATTCATATTGTATGAACTTAAATGAAGCTTGTATAAATGTTGAAATACTCTTATATTGAAATTTTTTGATTTTAACATAAGAGATCCTTGGTCTTGAGCAATGGTTGTTTATAGATAAAGGGAGCGCAGTGGAAGCATGGGTTGGACCCAAGCAAGAAGTATAATCAAAGAGTTAACAGTACTTTTGTGACTTCCATATGACATCCAAAGAGTTGGATAAATGCCAATACTGCAATAAATTGATGTGTTGATAGTATGACTATCAAATCTATCTAGAATCTTTAGAGAAGGAATCAGATAGTACATCAGAATAATCTACATATAATCATTGAAATTGACTTACTTATTTGATAAGATAAAGTCTAATAATTGTATCTTAATTTTCTAATGACACTTGCAATTGGTTGCATCTGTATTAGAATATTAGAAATTTGATCTTAAGGTTTAATGGTCATATGTTGGAATTGATGCAATTGTTGCAATAATTTCCATTGATAGACTTCATATTTTCAGTGGGAGTCCTCAATCTTAGAGAATGTCTCTATGACTTAGATATTAGAATACACTCATTATTTATTTCCAAATGTTGGAAATAAACATGAATCTGTAATAAATCTATCATAAAGAGTTATGATGGAGATATTTCAGATAGTAATCCAAAATCTTGTGGACTCTACTGAATTAGAAAATTAATGAATGGTTCATTAAGATTTCTAATGCTGCAAAATAAACCATTAAAGATCAATAGGAGGATGAAGATCATTTGATAATGATCTGGCATCTTGTTTTGGACATATGTCTATTGATGTGATCAATAGACTGATAAGAGATGAACCTTTAGATTGTCTAAATGTTCAAATCTTACATACTTGTGAATATTGTATTCAAAAGTATAAATGTCCAATACACCCTTCTTTGGAATGGTGAAAGATGTCAAGGTATTCAAGATCTCATACATTTTGATGTATGTGAATCATCTATATCAGAATAAACATTATGGATATGTGATATCAATTAATGATTATTTGTGATATGAGATTTCTTCTCTTCACCTAGAAAACCATGAAATGTTCACAGATTTCACAATTTTGGTTTAGAACCAAAGTTTGAAGGAAGATGAAAAGAATTTGATCTAACAAAGGTAGCTTGTACCTATTAGATGAATTCAAGGAATACCTTATGGAGATGTGAATATCATTCCTATCTCAATCCTCCTGATGAACCTTAACTCAATAGAGTTATAGGGAGATACAATTGATCATGTGTGACATGATTTGATCAATGATTAATCATAGCATAATTATCTCTTAGTTTCCAGGTATATATATGTGGTAGAGACTACATTATATATCCTTAATAAGGTTCCATGTGATTAAGCTGGAATCTGGCATTGGAGAGTGCTACTTCATTAGGAAAATAAAGGATGGTATTGGATACCTACTTTATGACCTTGAGATTCTTAAAAGATCTCATCTTTGAGAATATGATTCTTATAGGATGACTCTCTTGAGAATCAAGATGAAAATGAAGTAAAGGAACTCATTTAATCTTGAAAAGATAATGAGGCTCCTGAAATCAGAAACTAAAATAGATTAAAGATGAAACATTAATACCGCTTCAAATAAGTTTGAGGATGGATTCCATATCGGACTTCATCTGATGAAGCTCCTGAGTATCATGACATGGAAAGATGGATGTTAGCAATAAAAGTCTAATGTAGACTTCATATACAAGTGTTGTATATGGACCCTCGATGATCCACCTATATGGGTCATACCCATTAAGGTGTAAATGGATCTTCAAGAGAAAGAGGGAACCTGATGAGAAGGTATAGACCTTCAAAGCACGGTTCGTAGCCATGAGCTACACACCGAAGAGAAGACATCGCTTACGATGAGACTTGCTCTCCAGTGACCTTGCTTTAACTCATCAGAATATTGCTAACTATAGCTACACAACTTGACTATGACATCTTCATGATGTGAGTCAAGATTGCATTCCTCTATGAATACCTCTCTGAGGATATTCATATGAAGTATCCCTAGGGCTTCATGGTTGAGGAAAAAAAGGTGTGCAAGCCAAAGAACTCCATCTTTGGACTCAAATAAGCTTCATGTATTTGGAACATAAGATTTGATGAAATTGTAAATGTTATGATTTCAGATAGAATCTTGATGAACCATGTAAAGCATAGTGGGAGTGCCATTGTGTTCATCGTGCTAAATGTAGATATTATTCTAATCATTTAGAATGATATAAGAATAAATAATAAGTGTTTTAAAATTTGGTTGTTCCATACTTTGAGATATGATCTCAAGGATACCTCTGAGATCTTAGTTCTGAAGTCGTTCAGAAACAAAGAGAAGAGGATATTGGGACCGTCACATTAGTAGTACACCTTGGACTTATTCCATTTTCTGAAAAAAATCCAAGAAAGGCTTCCTTCCCTTAAGATGTGGTAGTGAATTGTCTAAAGGGATAGCACCTCAAAGAGTTGAGGAAGTGAATGCTAGAACTGCTTGCACTTGTGCATCAGTTATGAGAAGCTGGGTATATGCTAGATGTGTACAAGAGCCAGATGTCTGCCATGCAGTGGGAGTAGTAAACTGTTACTAATCCTGCTATGGAGATAAAACACTTGATTGCAGTAATAATAATATCTTCAAAGATGATAAAACTTAGAGATAGTGATCTCAAAGTCTTATCTTCGAAAGTTTAAGATCTTGTAGATAGTGATCTATAAGGGTCTTGATTGCAGATACCTTAGGAGATAGAGATCTCCAGGAATGAAGGTATTCTAAAAGGATTATGGGAATACCGGTTATGATAATTAATAAGATGTAGTGTCAATGACACTATAACCGACAAAATTGAGTATTGGTTGCATAGGATGCAACATTCGCATTGGATGCGAGCACTGTTACTAGGAGATATGCAAGTGCCGTAAAAGGACTTGGCGTAGTCTCTTGGGAACAGAGTGACTGATCAGCTTACCTAACTATTTTGTAAATAGCCTATGAATGTCACATGAGTGTGGGTTTAAATGATTAGCCCATTAATGGCTCTTTGGGATAGTGGGAGATTGTTGGAAATACGAGCCCACGGCGAGCCATTATGCAATAAATGTTATTGCGAATATCATTCCCTGATCTGAAATGAAGAATGAATAATTTGCAAAATAGGTCCCTTAGTACAATTAGGGTTATGTACCATAGCCATCTTAATGATCATACAGCTGTTGATTCAATTATTGAATCATAGAGGCTTGTGCTTAGATGACTATCTAATGAGTTAGATTGAGGACTCATCAAGCACCATCAAATGATTATTAAGAGATGATCTCCAACCCGAGTAGGAGATGGCAATCCTATCTCATTTAGGTTGATATCTGACCGACCTCTTGATGCATGTCCTCTGCATAGGAATAGAGATTCGGAGGTGTCGTATGAGTTTGGTCAAAGAGTTGACTTAACGAGATCGAGATAACTTAAGTCCTATATCATAAGCTGTCATGATATAGGCACACATCCTCTGACCGGAGACAGATGTGTTACTATATGTCTGAGTATGTACATTTGGCAGACCAATAGGTTGAGATAATCACTTAACAATCATTTAATGATGCTTGATGAGTCCTCTATCTAACTCCTTAGATATTCATACAAGCATCAGCCTCTATGATTCAATCAATGAATCAACAACTGTATGATTATTAAGTTAGCCATGGTACATAACCCTTATTGTACAGAGGGACCTTATAGTTCATTCATTCAATCAATCTCAGAAAAGGGAGTGAAACATAATAAATAACTTTCATTGATAAATCATTTATTACAATAACATTTATTGCAGGAATGGTTCGCCTCGGGCTCACATTGCTAAAAATCTCCCACTAGCCCTCAGAACCATTCAGGAACAATCCTTAAACCCATACTCATTACATGTTGGTCGAAAACCTTCCGTGTCAGAGGTTTGCTAAGAGGATCAGCAATGTTGTCGGTAGAGGCCACCTTGATGATGATGATATCACCATGCTTTTGAATCTTCCAAATGATGTGGTATTTCCTTTCCACGTGCTTGCTCTTCTGATGCCATCTGGGTACCTTCGCCTTGGCAATGGCTCCTACGTTATCGCAGAGTAGCGGGATGGGAGTATCAGAGGAAACTGCGCCAAGCTCTAGGATGAACTTGCGCAACCACACCGCCTCCTTTGCAGCATCCGATGTGTCAATGTACTCGACTTCTATTGTTGAATATGCTGTAGTGTCCTCCTTCTTGCTTCTCCGGCTCACAACACCACCATTCAACAGGAATACAAACCCCGATGTCGACTTTTGATCATCAATATCCGATTGGAAGTCAGAATCTGTATATCCCAAGAATTGGAGATCACCATCTTCATAGACCAAGATGTAATCTTGCATCCGTCTTAGATATTTGAATATGTTCTTTACTGCATTCCAGTGTTGTTCTCCATAGCAGGATTGGTAACGACTTACCACTCCCACTGCATGGCAGATATCTGGCCCAATACACATCATGGTATACATTAAGCTTCCTACAGCTGATGCATAAGGGCATAAAGCCATGGCTTTCTTTTCCTCAACAGTTTGAGGAGCCATTCCTTTAGACAAGTGGATACCATGTCTTAAGGGTAGGAATCCTTTCTTGGAACTATCCATACAGAATCGTTCAATAATCTTCTTAATGTATCCATGTTGTGACAATCCCAAAATCCTCTTTTCTCGATTTCTGAACAACTTCAGGCCTAAGATGTAAGAGGCTTCTCCAAGATCTTTCATCTCAAAGGTATGGGATAGCCAAATCTTTACACTGGTCATCATCCCAGTATCATTCCCAATGATAAGGATGTCATCTATGTAAAGCACGATGAACACAATGGCGCTCCCTCTAAGCTTCTTGTACACACAAGGTTCATCAGGATTCTGCACAAAACCATAACTCTTTATGGTTTCATCAAATCTGATGTTCTAGCTACGAGAAGCTTGTTTGAGCCCATAGATGGATTTCTTCAACTTGCATACTTTGCCATTCTCAGTTATGAAGCCCTGGGGCTGCTCCATATAGATATCCTCCTCGAGTTATCAATTGAGGAAAGTAGTCTTGACGTCCATCTGCTAGATGTCATAGTCAAGATATGCAGCTATAGCTAGCAGTATCCTGATGGATTTAAGCATATCCACAGGAGAGAATGTCTCATCATAGTTGAAGCCTTCTCTCTGTGTGTAGCCCTTGGCAACTACCCGTACCTTGAAAGTCTCTATTTTCCCATCAGGTCCACTCTTTCTCTTGAAGATCCATTTACACCCAATGAGTTTTACCCCTTTAGGTGGATCCTCTAGGGTCCATACACCATTCATATGCATGGAGTCAATTTCTAACTTCATTGCTAGCATCCATCTATCCATGTCATGATCCGCGAGGGCTTCATCGAATGAAGAAGGATCATTGTCAGTTTCACCTGATATATGGAATCCATACCTTTCAGGCGGTGCAACCACCCTCGAACTCCTTCGAAGAGGTATGGGTGTTTCATCTTTATTTATCTCTTCAGTTTCTGGTTCAGGAAGCTCGGAATCTTCAGGGAATTCAATGAGTTCCTCTACTTCATTTTTGTCTTGACTTTTTTCACATCTCTAGAAACAAAAATCTTTTGGGTCTCATGGTCATAGAGTTGATATCCAATACCATCTATAACATACCCAATTAAGTAACACTCATGAGAGCGAGATTCCAGCTTACTCGCGTCTATGTTTTTCGCATGGACCAAGCAACCCCAAACCCTCAAGTGATTAACACTAGGTTTGGTTCCATACCAGAGCTCGTGAGGAGTCTTAGGTAAAGATTTGCTAGGAATCTTATTCAGGATATATATTGCAGTCTCTACTGCATATCCCCAGAAACTAAGTGGTAAATGTGCTTTGCTCATCATTGAAAGGACCATATCCATGATGGTCCTCTTACGTCTTTCAGCAACACCATTAAGTTGGGGAGTTCCAGGAGGAGTGAGATTGGAGACAATACCATTCTCTTTAAGATATTCCTTGAATTCATCAGAGAGGTACTCGCCACCTCGATCAGATCAAATCCGTTTAATCTTCCTATAGGTTTGGTTCTCAACCAAAGCCTTGAATTCTTTGAACTTTTCAAAGGTTTCAGATTTATAACATAATATGACAAACCCGTATCGTGAATGATCTTCAATAAATGTCAAATAATATCGATATCCATTTCGAGTTGCGGTACTGAAGGGACCACATACATCAGTATGTATTAGGTCAATAATACCTTCGCATCTTGTAACCTTGTTACGGAAAGGCATCCTAGTCATTTTACCTTGAATGCAATGTTTGCAGGAAGGCAAAGGTTGAACCTGTAGAAAATCGAAAGGTCCATCCTTTATCAATCTATTGATCTTATTAACAGATAAATGACCAAGCCTTTGATGCCAAATCTCATTCGAAAGATTTTCATCCTCCCTAGATCTTTTAGGGTTTTTATTAGTGGTTGTAACATTCATGATACATTTATCAATGCATAATTTATAGAGTCCACCAGAAGTCAAAATACCATCCGTAATATATTTATCATAACGATTATGACTAATTTATTATAGAATAGGAATGAATATTAACTTCTAACTAATTTAGATACAGAGATCAAATTCCTTCTGACTTCAGGTACATAAAGACACTCTTTAAGTACTAGGACTCTACCACTAGATAATGATAGTCGACAAGTCCCGACGGCGACTGCTGCAACACTTGCATCAGATCCCATCTGGATGACTATCTCCTCTTCTTCAAGATTTCTAGTTTCCTGAAACAAATGCAACAAATTGCATACATGAACAGAAGCACCAGAATCAACAACCCAACTTCCTTCTCGTCCAACGAGAAAACTAGTTTCAATGATGAAAGTAGATTTCAAACATGCTGGGACTTTACCTTTTTCGACCGACTTCAGGTATTCCGGGCAGTTACGCCTCCAGTGCCCCGGCTTCTTGTAGTGGTGACAGACGTTAGTTTTCTTCGACGTTATCAGTGTGGATGCCTTGGAAGATGACTGACACCTTGACCCTTCTTCTTTCTCTTCTAGGCTGGGCACTTCCGAGAACCTTGCTTCTGACCGCGCTTCCCTCTAACCTATGCAACCATTGCACTGCCAGCGGGACCATCTTTCTTCATTATGTCTTCAGCAGACTTTAATGCAGCAAGAAATCCAACATTCGACAATTCTAGTTTCTTCATGTCGAATGAAACCACAAAGTTATTGAAATACTTGGGCAAAGACAACATAATGAAATCAGATTGCATGTCTGAATCCACGGTTGCCCCAAGAGTTTCCAGCTACGAAAAGTACCCAAACATTTTGAGTACATGTTCACGGACCAAAGTTCCTTCCTGCATCTTGCAGCGAATGAGTTCTTTCATAACGTTGTATCGACAGGTGCGGTTAATGTCACCGAACATATCTTTTAGATTCTGCATAATTTCCTAGCATGTTCTCATCTCCACATGTTGCTTCTAAAGAACATTAGAGAGACAACCCAGGATATAGAATCTAGCAAAGACATGATCTTCATCATACTTGTCATTGTATGCCTTCTCTTCCTTTGTTTTAGGGCTTTCATGCTTGTCTTCTGAGAGCACATAACTTATGCGCTCAGCGGAGAGAGCAAGCTCCAAATTATGGATCCAATCCGAGTAATTCGGTCCGGTCAATTGGTTGACCTCCTTAAGCCTGCTTAGTGGGTTCATGGACTTCATTTTCTGAGATTAAGAATGCACTATATAAGAACATATAATCATACATTCAATTTATGATATTTGATTAAAGAATTTTAAATTAAATTAGTCTTGCCCTGTCAACTATGAAAGTTTATTCCCTTAATCACTTTCAAAGTAAGAGATATACTTACCGCTATATCTCAAGCAAGAACTGGGATCTCCTCTTTATCTTTGTCACATCCCAATAATATGAGAATCTGCAACTCCAATAAAGAGAAGCGGGAACACATTCCACCTTGCAAGTCCAACTTGCATTTTCCAATTCGGTCTTTAACACCCGGGCCCACCACCCCTAAGGTGATGTTGACCCGTCATTAATTGAACCAACTGTCAACAGGAATAGTACTCATTATGCGCAATCCAATATCGCCCCAATAATATGAGGATCTGATATTGGGGTCACTGCGCATACGGCCTTACTCTTTCGAGAAGCAAAGATCTCGATCCAGATGCGCTTGCATATAGGAGCAGTCACTTCATATTGGCGTCTCCTATATGCAATCCCTGGCGATGGAAACCCTTCGCCTTGACAGGAGACCATGGATGTCACTTATGTGATCCTCCACCTCTTATTCAAATTTTTTAATCAATTATCATGAATCATATTCATATAACTAATTCTTCCAAGGGAAATAATAACTCTATTCATAATAGAGTGTTTCAATTGGACATAATTAATTCAATCATATTAAATTAATTGTCAATCCAATTCAATCAACAAACTTGATTGTTTTACTTGAATATATATATAGTATTATCTCAAAATACGTATTAATTCAAATATTAATAATTCGAAAAATACATCATGATCTCTCAGGCAATATTCATTCCCTACCCACTGTCATGGCCAGTACCAGAGGGAGTGGGACGAACCGCAATCGGTGCGACCCGCTACCCCAGCGATCCCCGATTAGACAACATATCCGCCTCGGGAAAAAATAATGTCGAGTCCATCACTTTGTACTTGAGATGATCATCAGTTCTTCAATCGAAATTATACCATATGGTAATAATCAAAATATTTTTGATTATAAGGAAATTCGCTAGACAAATTCCCAATACTATTCAAGCAAGGAGTTTGATGATTGTGTTTCCAATTATGATCTAGATCAAATCTAATCAATTTATTGGTTGAGGCCAAGTCCATTAAGGAAATAATAATCATTAAATATTTATCAAATATTTTCCATAATTATTTCATGAAATTAATAATTAATTTCACTAGTTGACAATTACTTGGTTCTTGATTAGGACTGTAATTTCAGCAGTGACCCCTACTTACTAAAATTAACATATCTCAATCAATTTAAATTCAAATTAGACAAAATCAATTTTCAAAGATTGCTAATTTGATTTAGGACAGAATCCAAGTGATATTTCATGCATTTTGAGGCAGATCAAAATAGTAATTAACTCATTAATGATGTTAAGATTTGCAGTACCCGCAACAGTGAATACATGTTCATTAAAACAACCATATCTCGAGCTAACGGAATCCAAATTATGTAAACTCAGATCCTATGGTTTTTCTATTTAATGGGGAACAAAATACATGTGATTATTTCGTGTCTAAACATTTTAAAAAGGGCCGAATTTATTCACTAAATAGATGTGCGAAAATCAAATGCAACAAAAAACTTTCGCGACCTCAACGAACCCAAGTCGTCCTAGGTTTCTGGATCGTATCCAAAAGCTTCGACCTAGAGCTCCGATACCAATTGAAGGATATGGTTTCATCCTCAAGTGCATCACAAAAGCGTGAGCGTCGTATCGAATACGACGATGAATGACTAGTCGAACTAGTTGTTCTGAGCAGCGGAATTTAAAAACTTTTCATGTGACTAAACCACATGATCCAAGAATGAATCTCGGATCGTTTTATCTATAACCACAACAAGTATAAAGGAATACCTCTTGAAGCGTGATTGATCGAGTCTCTACGAAAAGAGACCTCCTGTCTCAAGTCCGATCGTCGGAGAAGAAGTTTGCGAGAGGGTGTCGATGGCTATTCTCCTCTAGGGTTTGGTGGACGGCCACCAAGGAGAGAGGAGAGAGGTTGACGTGTAGAAGAAAGAGAGAGATAGAGAGATGTGCTTCAAAAGCATATCCTTAGAGAGCATGGTATGCCTCTGTATTTATAGGGTGTTAGTATCCATGGATCTCAATCCATGGGACATATAAAATCAATGGATGAGATTGATTTATGTCTAATCTAATGGTCAAGATTGTTGTTGGTAAAAATCAACAACTTATGATTTAATTTAGATAAAATATATTTGAAAAATCAAATATACATCAATCCTAAAATTAAACCAATCAAATAAGAAGACAATCAACATGGAGATTACATCTCCCATGTTAACATTGTGGACAACCATCAATTCCATATAGGACTTGGTAGTCGTCCACATGTTTCCATGTGGTGACAATCTCATGAGATTTCATGAGACTGCTTATCTCTATGGAAATCCTCTTTATTTAATCCAACAACTTTTGTTGTGATTTATTCTCCAAAATTAATTCATAATTAATTTTGAGAATATTGCAATCTTGCCATTGGAAATTTGTGAATCACATTCACAACCCAAAACAAAATATAGTTTACATTTTCAATTAATTACACAATGTGTATCCAATACACATTAATAATTAATCAACAAATATAAATTATAATTAGCTCTCTCTAATACATTATAAATCACATTTATAATATATTATGAATAATTGGATATTGCTATCCACATTTTTCTTATCCACAATAATTAAATCACATTTAATTATATTGGATAAATTCCACACACATTAAGATAACTAATCATATTTAATTATCAATTTCTTAATGCTTAGATCTATGGAATTATTCTTGAACCCTTTCTAGAATAATGCGATTTCTCCGTAGATACTTGGAGATAAGGACATGGCGATTGTATTGTTCCACGTATAGTGACTTGGATATTGAGATCACATCTCAAATCCAGATCCCATGGACCTCCCATAGATGCTTGATTAAATCAAGGCTGTAAACCTAATCTTTTCATTGCATCTGAATCTCATTCAGATCAATGTCCAATACATGGACTAAGATTAGGTCACTTCTCTACTGAGAGGAGTTACTAAAATCCAGATATGTTTCATCACTCCCTCGGAATGGAAGCGTCATGGTTATACAATTGTTTATGATCACATCACCCTCAGGTATTCTCAACACCTATACATCCTTCATACTGGAAGATCTATGATCATCCTAAAGATATAGATCACTTTTACATTGTCATCTTCAGGGCTTGATCACTAAGTTTCTCATTCTTAGTCATTGGGATTTTGGTATAGATCATATGCTTTCACAAAGCATATATCTTACCTGCAAATTCATGTCATGCTTCCAAAGCATGACGACCATGCATGGAATTTGATCAGTCCCAATACCTCATGAGTGAGATCATGTCCCTTGATTCACAAGTGAACCTGTATGATCCTTTTGAGAGATCGTATTACTCATATGTCCTTACATGCACACCAACTCGTCGGTGTATAGACCTTGGTTAGGTCATCAACCTATTTGTCTACCAAATGTACATACTCAGACATATAACAACACATCTTTCTCTGGTCAAAGGATGCATGCCTATGTTGTGACAGCATTCGACATAGGTCTTTGGTTATCTCGATCTCGTCAAGTCAACCCATTGACTCAACTAATCTGACACCTCTGAATCACTATTCCCATGTAGAGGACCTGCATCAAGAGGTTAGTCAGATATCAGCCTAATGAGCAAGGATTGGCATCTCCTACTCAGGCTGGAGATCATCACATAACAATCATTTATGTATGCTTGATGAGTCCTCTAACTCCTTAGATATTCATCCAAGCATAATCCTCTATGATTCAATCAATGAATCAACAACTGTATGATTATTTAGTTAGCCATGGTACATAACTCTTATTGTACAGAGGGACCTTATAGTGCATTCATTCAATCAATCTAAAAAAAAGGAGTGAAACAAAATCAATAACTTTTATTGATAAATCATTTATTACAATAACATTTATTGCAGGAATGGTTCACATCGGGCTCACATTGCTAACAATCTCCCACTAGCCCTCAGAACCATTCAGGAACAATCCTTAAACCCATACTCATTACATGCTGGTCAAAAACCTTTTGTGTCAGAGGTTTGGTAAGAGGATCAGCAACCTTGTCGGCAGAGGCCACCTTGGTGATGATGATATCACCACACTTTTGAATCTCCCGAATGATGTGGTATTTCCTTTCCACATGCTTGCTCTTCTGATGCCATCTGGGTTCCTTCGCCTGGGCAATGGCTCCTGTGTTATCGCAAAGTAGCGTGATGGGAGTATCAGAGGAAACTACACCAAGCTCCAGGATGAACTTGTGCAACCACACCGCCTCCTTTGCAGCATCCAATGCGGCAATGTACTCGGCTTCTGTTGTTGAATCTGTTGTAGTGTCCTCCTTCTTGCTTCTCCAGCTCACAACACCACCATTCAACAGGAATACAATCCCCGATGTTGACTTTCGATCATCAATATCTGATTGGAAGTTAGAATCTGTATATCCCAAGACTTGGAGATCACCATCTCCATTGACCAAGATGTAATCTTGCGTCCGTCTTAGATATTTGAAGATGTTCTTTACTGCATTCCAGTGTTGTTCTCCATAGCAGGATTGGTAACGACTTACCAATTCCACTGCATGGCAGATATCTGGCCTAGTACACATCATGGCATACATTAAGCTTCCTACAACTGATGCATAAGGGCATCCAGCCATGGCTTTCTTTTCCTCAACAATTTGAGGAGCTATTCCTTTAGACAAGTGGATACCATGTCTTAAGGGTAGGAATCCTTTCTTGGAACTATCCATACGGAATTTGTTCAAGAATCTTCTTAATGTATCCATGTTGTGACAATCCCAAAATCCTCTTTTCTCTGTTTCTGAACAACTTCAGGCCTAAGATGTAAGAGGCTTCTCCAAGATCTTTCATCTCAAAGGTATGGGATAGCCAAATCTTTACACTGGTCATCATCCCTTTATCATTCCCAATGATAAGGATGTCATCTACATAAAGCACGATGAACACAATGACGCTCCCACTAAGCTTCGTGTACACACAAGGTTCATCAGGATTCTGCACAAAATCATCTCTTTATGTTTTCATCAAATCTGATGTTTCAGCTACGAGAAGCTTGTTTAAGCCCATAGATGGATTTCTTCAACTTGCATACTTTGCCATCCTCAGTTATGAAGCCCTGGGGCTGCTCCATATAGATATACTCCTCGAGGTATCCATTGAGGAAAGCCTTCTTGATGTCCATCTTCCAAATTTCGTAATCAAGATATGCACCTATAGCTAGCAGTGTCCTCATGGATTTAAGCATAGCTACTGGAGAGAATGTCTCATTGTAGTCGACGTCTTCTCTCTGTGTGTAGCCCTTGACTATGAGTCGTGCCTTGAAAGTCTCTACTTTCCCATCAGGTCCCCTCTTTCACTTCAAGATCTATTTACACCCAATGGGTTTTACCCCTTTAGGTGGATCCTCTAGGGTCCATACACCATTCTTATGCATGGAGTCAATTTCTGACTTCATTGCTAGCATCCATCTATCCATGTCATGATTTGCGAGTGCTTCATCGAATGAAGAAGGATCATTGTCAGTTTCACCTGATACATGGAATCCATACCTTTCAGGCGGTGCAACCACCCTCGAACTCCTTCGAAGAGGTATGGGTGTTTCATCTTTATTTATCTCTTCAGTTTCTGCTTCAGGAAGCTCAGAATCCTCAGGGGATTCAATGAGTTCCTCTACTTCATTTTTGTCTTGACTTTTAACGAAATCATTCTCAAGAAATTTCACATCTCTAGAAACAAAAACCTTTTGGGTCTCAGGTCCATAGTGTTGGTATACAATACCATCTCTAACATACCCAATGAAGTAACACTCACGAGAGCGAGATTCCAGCTTACTCGCATCCACATTTTTCGCATGGATAAAGCAACCCCAAACCCTCAAGTGATTAACACTAGGTTTGGTTCCATACCATAGCTCATGAGGAGTCTTAGGTACAGATTTGCTAGGAATCTTATTCAGGATATATATTGCAGTCTCTACTGCATATCCGCAGAAACTAAGTGGTAAATGTGCTTTGCTCATCATTGAACGAACCATATCCATGATGGTCCTGATAAGCTTGTTTCGCGGCTTTCACTTCTTATTAAAGAAGAGAGTCGGTTGTAGCGGAAGAAAAAAAACCGCGAAACAAGAAGAGAAAAACTTATCAAACAAATTTTACGGTTTTCTGTCGGAAAACCGTTCACTATTTATTTTACCAGGCAAGTGTTCCTGGGTCGAACTCAAGGAGGCAGAATATATTCCCTAATTTTTCTTCTTCGTAATTTTATTTTAATTCTTCTCCAAGTCAGAATGCTTTTTTAGTGGTTTTTATTTTTGTAATTTTTATTTGATTTTATTCTTTTCAATTTTTTATTTAATTTTCAAAAAGGGATATTTTGCAAAAGATTTATTTATTATATAGTAGGTGAATAGAATATAGGTGATACTATATAGTATAGGTGAACTATGTTCGAGCCGCGTACTCGAACTGCACAAGAAAACAAATCAAAACGAGGCGGTTTTCGAGAAAATCAAATCACGACAAAAACTCGTCGAAAAGCCGCGAAAACTTTATACTATGTAGCTGGGGTAGTTGTGTAACTACCCCTCAAGAATCGTCGGAATCCGAGGTCAAATGGAAAAGATACAGCCCCTACAGCCCAGGGGCATAAGCGTAAAAAAAACTAATTAAAAAATGTTTTCAAAATGGTCCACAGGGACTGTTCTGTAAACAAAACTAACAAACTATTACACTTAGGTCCCTGCGGAGGGACCTAAATGTAATTATACAAAACTATGGAGGCGGGAATGAATAACTGGAAATTGGCTGGACTTATAATGCAATATTTCCACCGTTTCGCGATAAACGGCCAAGATTAGAACCCTTCAAGCGCGATCTGACGCTCGTCGTACTGCCACGTGGTGGCAAACTGTGCATCGGGCTGTTCTTGATCAGTTGGAGACTCTGGTGGCGACGCCTCCTTCTCCGAATTATCGCGGTCGGCTGACGTCGATTCGGTCACTCCGGCGGGGCCAGAGGGGTGGCTCCTCCACCCCTCGAGCTCGCCCGCGGTGGAGATGGCTATGGCGGCGCTCCGAGCGGCAGCGGTGGCTCGAAGAAGATGGTGGCTTCAGCAATGGTGGCTTGAAGACTGTTCTGGAGCTCCAACTTCGAGCACGATTTTGATGACGTTGAGGATATTTCAGATCCAAATGAATGGCAAGCGATGGACCTGGACCTGCAAGCGATCAAGTTCTATGCTCGATTCGACTCGAATCGGCCAACATGATTAATAGATTAAGCCTCAAAGTTTAAGGAAAACAACACACAAATCCAGCCAAATGTCCAGATGCGAAAAAGACGGCGATTTTGCGATCGATTTGAGATGAATGTGAATAGATTCGGAAAGGGATTTTGATGTAGCGTTAAAGATTGGTGAATAGTCTACCTAAAACAGTGCTTAGCCACGCTAATCGTGGCACAGCTACCGAGAAAGAAATTCATGAAATGGAGGAAGTGGTCTGTGGAAATCCAAGTGTATGACCTGGAGATGGATTGCTCGACGGTCGACCTCGCCGGAGCTGTACGCGGCGCTTGGCGGCGATGCAAGGCGAAGCTCCGCCTTGGATCTCTTCTCCGACGTATCCTCTTCCTCGCGAGCCCTTCCAATGGAGCTGTCACCTCCGGATTAGGTTGGAATCGAGGGGGAAAGTTAGGTAGTCGGTTAGCCTGGAGCTGAGAAGCTGAAGGTGGAAGAAGATAATGGTGATTGGCGATCTTGGGGAGCTTATATAGAGAAGATACTTGGGCTCCAAGCCAAGATCAATGGCTGGCGGTGTAGCTGGTTGTTAGGAGGAAAGGATGGAGGGTCGAGATGGGTCGGAAGGTTCGAGATGTGAGCGGGAAAAATAGGGAAAGGTGGGTGTTTGGTGCACTGGACGCAACAGCTTCTTGGAGAAGAAGCTCCAGGTGCTGACACGTGTCAGCACCTGGTTGGTCCAGAGTTTATAATTACTTATAAATTAAATATAAATTAGTAAATGACGTTATTTTAAATAGGTATAAATACAAGAAAGTTAAATAAATTAATTTTCTAAATTATAGTATAATTACTTTTAATAAATAATAAATATTATTTAAAATATAAATATTTTATTAATAAATATGTATTAATAGATAGGTTTTGAATTTTTAATTTAATAAATAATTAAGTAAAAATTAATTTTATATTTTATTAATTATTAGGTCATTAAATAAGACTTATACAAATTTTTATAGATTTTTATGAATGAATTTACATATTTTAATAAATAGAGGAAGTGTCTTTATAGGTCAAATATACATATATTTTGGTTTGTTTGATTTTATAAAAATAATAAATAGTCTCCAAAAATTATGAAATAATTTATGGTGAAACTAGAGGATCATGAAATAATTTAGAAATTATAAAATTAAGAAAATAATAAATAAGGTGTGTTACATAAAATAAATAGCCCAGAAACCCCTTTGTCTTTTGATCCCAAAACCGACTTTTTGCAAACAGACTCCGAATTCAGTGAAACCACCTTTATTAATTAGATAATATTATTGTATGAACTTTAAAGGTGAGTAGAGTGAAATTGGAGTTCGTATGAGGAAGTTATGATGTTCGGAAGTTGAGATTTTGACAATTTGTAAGCTGGATTTCTTGGCATATTTACAGGGTAATATTTTTAACTTATTTTTATATTTTTATTTACATTTTTGTGAATAATTAGGAGAAAGATTTGGTGAAGAATAAATTTAGATGAAATAATTAAAATTCTCTGAAGTTTTGTATTTATTTATAAATAGTGAAGAATGTATATACATGAGATAGATTATTTTTATTGGGTTTTCTTTCCTTATCTCCCCCTACTTTTTGGTTTGTCGACCAATCCATGCTGACTTGGTCTCGGGGGTTAGGCTATAAATATATCTTACAGTTATATTTATAGTTTAAGTCATATTACATATATATACATATATTCCATATGCCTTTCTCTTTCTTTTTCTGATTCTTTATTTATTTACATGAATTTAGTGGTTAAAAGTGAGTATTTACACATGAATGGGGTTTTGTTAAAGTATGAGAATTAGTGAGTATTTACATGTATTTGTTAAGGGTTTTAAGACAAAATGCGACAGAAAAGTTAATGAATCATGGATTCATCAACCCCCTATACTTAAACTTTGCTAGTCCCTTAGCAAACACTTATTTTGAAAAAGTAAGTGAAAAAGAAAGAAAGTTAGAATGAATTTGTTTTCCTAAACTAATTCATGAGAACAGACAAAGGACAGAGCTTGATCGGGCCTGAAACAAGCATTTTGTCGGAACCTTAACTAGGATTAGGATTTCATCCTCAACAGTCTTCAAGTTCCATAATCCTTACTCGAGATCACTTCATCGGCTAGTTCAGACTCACTTATTCTTATCGCAAACTCTTTCATCCTTGAAGTCAACTTGTACAGTGTGTGAATTGATTTAGCTCTTCCTGCTTAGAGAACCGAAGAAACCGTCAATCCCGGCTATACACTCCTATGGCTTCCTCATCTCGCTACTCTTTCCTCGGGGAGGGAGGTATTCCCTTCTGAGTTCAGTTCTGCTATGTCCACAATCGAATATAGGGAGAAGTTAGAAGAATGAGAAAAGAAGTGGAGTGCGACCAGTGTAGACGCATCTCCTTGTGAAGCCCAACCGGTGTAGCTGAGTCTCCACTAAGATGTGCAGGCATATTTGGTGGAAGCTTTGACCAGTTTGGTCTTATTTGGTGGCTTCTTCTTTGACTTGACTTTGTAATTTGCTTGCACTGCATTCATCTTTTGTGCCTCGACGGTTATAGAATCTTTTTAATCCGTCCATTTTTTGAGGTCTTAGAAAAATTGTGTCAGCAGATCCTTCCCTCATCCGAAGCAACTATCGCAACCCCAATCTCTCCCGTCTTTAGACGTCAATGCCGCAAAGATAAGGATAGAAATGCACTACCAAGATGTACTGTCCTTCGAAACTCCATGCGAGTTGAGCTAAGTGCAGAGTGCATGTGTTCAAGATTGGTTCACTGGTGAAGAGTTGTACGGATGACTCCAAATGGTCTACTTAAGCTCAGATGACTTGATTTCCCGAATATGGTCTTACGGAACCCAAAGATTTAAGTCACCAGACCTGAAGAGTCTAAATTCCAGTTCCTAATCAGGCTCCTTACAATGAGAGTTAAAGGCCGTAATCAAGCTCCATCCTTCAGACTAGACTCAGTCCTTAGTTCCGGAAATCAAACTTATTCTGAAAAATGCGAATGCAAATGCAACCATGTTTTTGTGAAGTCTATTTTCTTGATTTTACTCATTTTTATGAATTTTAAGGATTTTGTAATTTTTACAAATTTTAGGACTTTGTATTTTTTATGGATTTTATGATTTTTATAACAAGGTTTTATTTACAATTTTTACAAGATAAATTTTATTTAAGTTAAGTGTCTAATGTATTTTACAAATTTTATCTACAAAGTATTTTACAAGGGTTGAATGGCTTTTATACAAATTTTAATAAATAGGATTTTAAATAAGTATTATACATATTTTAAGTACAAAATTTAAATACAAGTTTTAATTACAAGTTTTAAGCATTTTTTACTTATTTACCAGGATTTTATAAATAAGATAGTGAATTTTAAATTCACCCACACCCACTTTTTATGGATTTTATAGATATAGAAAATACATAAAGTACGAGTTATGACCGAAAGTATATATACAATATATACACACACCCCTATACTTAGCTTGAGCTATGTCCTCATAGCGTCAAAAGAGAAAAAGGAGGGCATAACTCGTGCTAAGTAAAAGTGGGTGAAAAAGGAATATCGATGACAAGTCAGTCAACCCCCCCTATACTTACGATCTGGTCATCGTAAGTATTATGAGAGAGCAAAAACGGGATGACTGAATGAAAAGGATAAATAACGAAGAAATCAAAAGGAAAGAATACGAAATCATCGAAATCACTCGGTCCCCCCTATACTTAGGATAAGGCATCCTAAGTATAAATAGAATGTAGCCAAAAATTGGGGATCAGTGATTCGTGAAAAAGAATGGCTATACAAAAGAATTATTACAAAAATAAAACGTGAATCAGCGGACAATCGGTCCCCCCTATACTTAGGTTCTGGTATCCTAAGCATAGAAGACGAGCAAAAATGGGGACGATTGTGGTTTATGAAGAATATACAAGTGTTGTGAATCTCCCGAATGGCTCAAAAGGATTTGTACAGGAAGAAGTAAAAGAATGATCATGATCCCTGTACAAAATAGATCACTTCAGTTCGGGCCAGATGATCAGTAGTCTCTACGAAGTGCTTCAGCATCTGCCCGTTAACCACGAACGGTTATCTGATTGCTCAACCAGGATCATACTGAATTGTCTGCTTCTTGTGTGCGTATTGATCTTTGGCTGCAAAAGTAGAGCCTTCTCTGTAAGTGAACTCTATACATGGCATAGCTCTCTTTTCTGAAATATGCGTTGCTGGAGTCGGACTACAGAAGGTGTCTATATGTGTCAGCATTACACCATCTGACTCTCTATGCTGAATGGACTGTATGATCTGTGCAATGTATTTGATGGACTCTTGTGCTGTAATATGTGTTCTTTCAATCTGCGGCACAGAGATATCTATCGCAGGTGACTGCTCATCTGAATCTGATATGAAATCTGTTTCTGTATGTGAACAATCATCTGAAGAACTAGGTACCAAGTGATCTACCCTATCCTCTTGTAGGATATCTTGGGTATCAAAATAAATACTCTCAAGATCAAAAGATTGTGTCTCATCTATGTTCTGGCAATCTTCCGCAAGACTGGTGTCCTCTGAAGTAAATGACAATACTGATCTAGGACTGCTACATTCTCTCTCCATCTCAATGTGTATCTCTCCGTTGTCTGTACGGAATGATACTCTCCCAGCATCATAGTCAAAGAGTGCTCTTGCTGTCTGCAAAAAGGGTCTCCCGAGAATGATTGGAGCAAGGTGTAACGGAGTAGGGCATGCCATGTCTAGGACTGTAAAGTCCACGGGAAACTGCGAGCCCTGAACAGTCACGATAATGTTCCTTAACACACCTCTAGGTCTCTTTATAGATCGATCTGCAAACTGAAGAATCGCCCGTGATTTATAAAGAGGACTTAGCTTGAGCTTATCAAGAAAAGAGGATGGAAGTAAATTGATCGAGGAACCATTATCTAAGAGAGTTCGATGGAATGTAATGTCTTCAATCTGACTGTTGACATAGTGAGCTCCCAAATCTCTCTTCTTCTTCGGTACCTTGTTCCGAATTGCACACGAAGTTGCCTTGGTCAATATATGCTTCTCAACTCGTGATCTCTTTTTCCTACGAGTAATACATCTGTTCCTCAACTGATTCTTGAGTGTAGGAAAACGATCCAAGGCATCGTGCAGTGGAATCTTCAGAAAAATGTGATCTTTGAGCAACTTTTCAATCTGTGGAGATTCAGGATTAGTTTTGGTCTTTTTCTTTCCTTTTCCAAACAAAGCATCGGGAAAAGGAACAATTTCTGGGGTTAGGAAATCAGAGCTTTTATTCAAATCATTGGAATCAGCTTGTACATCGAGAGTCTCAGAATTATTTACAAAACTCTCTAAGACAGGGGAAGAAATGTTTTTCTCTAGGGATTCTGCCTGATCTGGCGTGATATCATCATCGGAGTCGCCAGTATCCATATCTGAACTGTTGGCATTGCTCCCGTCTCTTGATTGTACGTCCTCATCGCCTTGCGGTTTCTCCTCCTCGGCATTCGGATCATGCTCGTGCTCCTCTGGTTCCCTCTCCTCTCTAGTAGGTGTTTGCGGTGATCTACCGCTCCTGAGACGAATGAAGTTAGATAAAAATTCAGGAAACGAGATCTTACCTGTAGTATCTACCTAATCTGGATGCCTCCTCTTGTTGTTTGGATTCATCTGAGGCTGGGCTGGGAGAGTGGTCTTCGGCACGGTTAACTCGTCCAGATGACGATTAACCTGCTCCATCTCTGTCTTGTGCGCAATCTGGAGCGTGCTGAGCATGTCCATGATCTGGTTGAGCGCCTGGGCCTGTGAAGACATTTCTGGTTCGGTATGGTGGCCCTGGCTTGCTCCTCTCTCCTGCTTTGGCGTAAAGTGCTGAGATGTGGACGGCTGGGAGTAGCGCTGTGGTGTAGAGGAAGATTGCTGCGGCTGCTGAAAAGAATAGTTCGGTGAAAACTGAGCAGGGTGCTGATAAGTAGGTTGCGGTCTCTGATGGTAGACGTTCGGATGAGACTGCGGCGGCGTGAAATTCTGGCGGTGCTGGAATTGCAGACGTCCATGCTGCGGATGACCGTACGGCTGCTGCTGCTGATGATTCGGTATACTCGGCTGCTGAACTGGAGTATACCAAATCCCATTGATCTCGAAAGTGGCTTGCGGCTCCACCTCCATCGCTGCAGTGCTGATGACCTGGCCAGCATTGGCATGAGACTGATCCTCATGCCAATCAATCTGCGGAATCTCGGGCTCGCTCTGAACATATTGTATCTGACGGGTGGGTGGAGCGGGTGCGATCCTCCGTGCTGGCTGTGAAGAAGTCTGACTCTGCTGGTATTGAAGTTGAAGATCAGAGACCTTCTTCGAAAGATCACTCAGCTGCTGAGGTAGAGATGAGAGTTTCTCCAACTCTCGCAGCGGCTGTAGGTCTTGGACCTGCTTGTGAATCACGTCCACCAACGTTAATTTCTCACCAATGAAGCTCATGTTGGTGTTGGATTCAGAGTCTGCTATATTCGCCACCTTGTGATGCTCTCGGTGATGTGGTGGCTGCGGGGCTTTCTGATATGCCCGAGTAGAGTCTACAACTCTCGAGTTCTCGGCCATTCCTTCGAAGATGGCCCAGACTGACTCGGCATCCTTGTTTAAGTAACTGCCGCCACATGCGGCACTAACTAGCCCCTGTATTTCCGGCTGGAGTCCTCCGAAAAAATTATGTACTAGCACCTTCATTGGTATCTCATGATGAGGACATCTCTCTGTCAGGTCCTTGAATCGATCTCATGCCTCATGGAATGATTCGTTCGATAATTGCGTGAAGTTGGAGATCTGACTCCTCATCATGTTCGTCCTTCCTAGAGGGAAATACTTGCGCAGGAAGGTGGACTTCAGGTCGTCCCAAGTGGAGATTTCTCTCCCTAAATGGCTTAGCCAATAAAGGGCTTTATCGGCTAAGGCAAAAGGAAAAGCCTTTAGGCGTACGGCTTCCTGTGTCACTCCTGGATAGCAGGCCGTTCCGCAGATCATCTCAAACTGCTGTAAAAACGTGAACGGCTCCTATGCGGCATTCCCATAGTACTTGGGAAGCAAAGAGATGAAGGACGGTCGGAGTTCGTATGGCCCTTGATTCGGCGGTAGCCGAATCCAATGATGGAGCGTTCTAGCACCCGGGTCATACTCGTCCCGTAAAGTAGCGGGAACCGCAGGCGGTAACTGGTTCCCGGCCCCTGCTCTGAGTGCGGCTAATTCAGCCTGCAGCTCGGTCTGAACTCTAAACTGTTCTCGAATCTGTAGATTCATCTGCTGAAGTGTGTCGAGAATACCTGTCGTGACATCTCCGTTCAGATCTGCTCTTCCCTCCGGTTGTTCCTCAGCTGCTGGCCTCTCTTCTACTGCCGATGCTTTCCCACGAGCCATCTGATCGTCTGTAAAATGAAAACTCTCGTAAGAACTCATCGAGAAATACTCAGGAGAAGTGGATTCTGTATTGAGGCGAAGGTCTGCCTCAATGATCAGGCCGGAAGGTGAGGGAGTCTGGGTCTGACTCACCTCGAGATAGGATGGGACCAGCTCGGGAAGAGGGTCATCCCGAGCTTGTGAAGACATACGCTTGACGGTGGACAGTTGGAAGCTCACAGAGTCTGAGCCGAAAAGCCGTCGAGACGTCATCTTCGATGTCAATAGAAGATTGAGAGAGCACGTGTACGATTCAAGAGAAGAAGGAATGCGAAAGCCGCGGAAAACTCACGCCCCGCAAACAAACACAAAGCAAACCCCGTTTTCACCAACTCAACCCTGATGAAGACCGTAAGAGTTCGGTCTTTTTATCTTTTCTGTTTTAGGGTTGTTTTAGCAATCGTTGCGGTTACGCGGGCTGAGCAAGCCAATAGGAGCCCGATAGTTTCTCCAAGACACTGGCCCGAATCCTTACGCGAGACCACTCGCACTCAGCCAGTATGGGAGTAAGTACGGACCGTTTCTGGCTACCCGTGTTACTTGAGGACGGAGCCTTGCGCAGTGTCCTCTAAACCTCCCACTCTGCTAAGTAAACTCGGACCGTTTCCGGCTACCCGAGCTTACCCACTGAGGAACAGCGATCAGGTGTATGGATCCAGTAGTATCCCGCAAGAAATACGGGGTTTTGTCTCTATCCTTAAGTGTCGGCTCTCAACTCGCGCACTCTGAGAAATGTGCGAGGGTTACTCTCCCCAAATCAATTGAATCGATTTTACGGTTTTTGATCAGATATTTTTAGCAGTCCCAATTTTTAATTTTGCAATTTTTATGTATTTTCAAACAACGTCTATTTTTTCTTTTTGTTAAAACCCTAGAGCAAGCACCTAGATTGCAAGTCCTAAAACTAGCTACGAGGCACAAGAAGATAGAGTGAAAAATCCTAAGCAAGCATCTAGAAAACCGCGGAAAACCGATAAACAATGAAAAGCCACGGTGGGTGCCCTGATTCACCAGATACACGGTATCCGATGAATCAAGCCCCTAAAAAAAATTTTATTAAGCTAAGTACAACTCTCTCCCTTTCTCTCTCAGATAAGAGGATACTAAATCTCTGCTCCTCTGCAGTTGACTCGTAAAGAAGGAGCCGACCTCTGCCCTTTCAACTGACTCGACTCCCGAGGAAACCGGTTGATCCTGCAGGCCCTGCAAAGATGATTAGCACAAAATAATATCGAGAAAGCCGAGAAAGCCGTAAAGAAAACAAGAAAGGAAAACAAAACACAAAAAAGCCGTACGAAAAACCGTACGAAAAACAAAGAGAAGAAAAATAATAAAATCACGAAAAACGAAAAATCAAGGGAATCTAACGCCTCCCCGGCAACGGCGCCATTTTGATAAGGCTAAAAATCGGTTTCGTGGCTTCTTAAAAGAAGAAGGTTGTCAGTTGTAGCAGAAGCCGCAAAACAATGAAAAGTTTCGATCTTTGAACCTATCAAACAAATTAAAAAATACAGCCCCTACAGCCCAGGGGCATAAGCGTAAAAAAAACTAATTAAAAAATGTTTTCAAAATGGTCCACAGGGGTTGTTCTGTAAACAAAACTAACAAACTATTACACTTAGGTCCCTGCGGAGGGACCTAAATGTAATTATACAAAACTATGGAGGCGAGAATGAATAACTGGAAATTGGCTGGACTTATAATGCAATATTTCCACCGTTTCGCGATAAACGACCAAGATTAGAACCCTTCAAGCGCGATCTGACGCTCGTCGTACTGCCACGTGGTGGCAAACTGTGCATCGAGCTGTTCTTGATCATTTGGAGACTCTGGTGGCGACGCCTCCTTCTCCGAATTATCGCGGCCGGCTGACGTCGATTCGGTCACTCCGGCGGGGCCAGAGGGGTGGCTCCTCCACCCCTCGAGCTCGCCCGCGGTGGAGATGGCTATGGCGGCGCTCCGAGCGGCAGCGGTGGCTCGAAGAAGATGGTGGCTTCAGCAATGGTGGCTTGAAGACTGTTCTGGAGCTCCAACTTCGAGCACGATTTTGATGACGTTGAGGATATTTCAGATCCAAATGAATGGCAAGCGATGGACCTGGACCTGCAAGTGATCAAGTTCTATGCTCGATTCGACTCGAATCGGCCAACATGATTAATAGATTAAGCCTCAAAGTTTAAGGAAAACAACACACAAATCCAGCCAAATGTCCAGATGCGAAAAAGACGGCGATTTTGCGATCGATTTGAGATGAATGTGAATAGATTCGGAAAGGGATTTTGATGTAGCGTTAAAGATTGGTGAATAGTCTACCTAAAACAGTGCTTAGCCACGCTAATCGTGGCACAGCTACCGAGAAAGAAATTCATGAAATGGAGGAAGTGGTCTGTGGAAATCCAAGTGTATGACCTGGAGATGGATTGCTCGACGGTCGACCTCGCCGGAGCTGTACGCGGCGCTTGGCGGCGATGCAAGGCGAAGCTCCGCCTTGGATCTCTTCTCCGACGTATCCTCTTCCTCGCGAGCCCTTCCAATGGAGCTGTCACCTCCGGATTAGGTTGGAATCGAGGGGGAAAGTTAGGTAGTCGGTTAGCCTGGAGCTGAGAAGCTGAAGGTGGAAGAAGATAATGGTGATTGGCGATCTTGGGGAACTTATATAGAGAAGATACTTGGGCTCCAAGCCAAGATCAATGGCTGGCGGTGTAGCTGGTTGTTAGGAGGAAAGGATGGAGGGTCGAGATGGGTCGGAAGGTTCGAGATGTGAGCGGGAAAAATAGGGAAAGGTGGGTGTTTGGTGCACTGGACGCAACAACTTCTTGGAGAAGAAGCTCCAGGTGCTGACACGTGTCAGCACCTGGTTGGTCCAGAGTTTATAATTACTTATAAATTAAATATAAATTAGTAAATGACGTTATTTTAAATAGGTATAAATACAAGAAAGTTAAATAAATTAATTTTCTAAATTATAGTATAATTACTTTTAATAAATAATAAATATTATTTATTATAAATATTTTATTAATAAATATGTATTAATAGATAGGTTTTGAATTTTTAATTTAATAAATAATTAAGTAAAAATTAATTTTATATTTTATTAATTATTAGGTCATTAAATAAGACTTATACAAATTTTTATAGATTTTTATGAATGAATTTACATATTTTAATAAATAGAGGAAGTGTCTTTATAGGTCAAATATACCTATATTTTGGTTTGTTTGATTTTATAAAAATAATAAATAGTCTCCAAAAATTATGAAATAATTTATGGTGAAACTAGAGGATCATGAAATAATTTAGAAATTATAAAATTAAGAAAATAATAAATAAGGTGTGTTACATAAAATAAATAGCCCAGAAACCCCTTTGTCTTTTGATCCCAAAACCGACTTTTTGCAAACGGACTCCGAATTCAGTGAAACCACCTTTATTAATTAGATAATATTATTGTATGAACTTTAAAGGTGAGTAGAGTGAAATTGGAGTTCGTATGAGGAAGTTATGATGTTCGGAAGTTGAGATTTTGACAATTTGTAAGCTGGATTTCTTGGCATATTTACAGGGTAATATTTTTAACTTATTTTTATATTTTTATTTACATTTTTGTGAATAATTAGGATAAAGATTTGGTGAAGAATAAATTTAGATGAAATAATTAAAATTCTCTGAAGTTTTGTATTTATTTATAAATAGTGAAGAATGTATATACATGAGATAGATTATTTTTATTGGGTTTTCTTTCCTTATCTCCCCCTACTTTTTGGTTTGTCGACCAATCCATGCTGACTTGGTCTCGGGGGTTAGGATATAAATATATCTTACAGTTATATTTATAGTTTAAGTCATATTACATATATATACATATATTCCATATGCCTTTCTCTTTCTTTTTCTGATTCTTTATTTATTTACATGAATTTAGTGGTTAAAAGTGAGTATTTACACATGAATGGGGTTTTGTTAAAGTATGAGAATTAGTGAGTATTTACATGTATTTGTTAAGGGTTTTAAGACAAAATGCGACAGAAAAGTTAATGAATCATGGATTCATTAGGTCCTGTTACGTCTTTCAGCAACACCATTAAGTTAGGGAGTTCCAGAAGGAGTGAGATTGGAGATAATTCCATTCTCTTTAAGATATTCCTTGAATTCATCTGAGAGGTACCCGCCGCCTCGATCAGATCGAATCCGTTTAATCTTCCTATCAGTTTGGTTCTCAACCAAAGCCTTAAATTCTTTGAACTTTTCAAAGGTTTCAAATTTATGACGTAATAGGAAGACAAATCCGTATCGCGAATGGTCATCAATAAACGTCAAATAATATCGATATCCATTTCGAGTCGCGGTACTGAAGGGACCACATACATCGGTATGTATTAGGTCAATAATACCTTCGCATCTTGTAACCTTGTTACGGAAAGGCATCCTAGTCATTTTATCTTGAATGCAATGTTTTCAAGTAGGCAAAGGTTGAACCTGTAGAAAAATCCAAAGGTCCATCCTTTATCAATCTATTGATCTTGTCAACAGATAAATGACCAAGCCTTTGATGACAAATCTCATTCGAAAGATTCTCATCCTCCCTGGATCTTTTAGGGTTTTTATTAGTGGTTGTAACATTCATGAAACATTTATCAATGCACAATTCAAGAGTCCACCAGAAGTCAAAATACCATCCGCAATATATTTATCATAACGATTTATGACTAATTTATTACAGAATAGGAATGAATATCCACTTCTAACTAATTTAGATACAGATATCAAATTCCTTCTGACTTCAGGTACATAAAGACACTCTTTAAGTACTAGGACTCTACCACTAGATAATGATAGTCGACAAGTCCCGACGGCAACCACTGCAACACTTGCATCAGATCCCAACTGGATGACTATCTCCCCTTCTTCAAGATTTCTAGTTTCCTGAAACAAATGCAACAAATTGCATACATGAATAGAAGCACCAGAATCAACAACCCAACTTCCTTCTCGTCCAACAAGAAAACTAGTTTCAATGTTGAAAGTAGATTTGATACCAGCTAGGGCTTTACTTTTGTCGACCGACTTCAGGTATTCCGGGCAGTTATGCCTCCAGTGCCCCGGCTTCTTATAGTGGTGACAGACATCGGTTTTCTTCAACGCTATCAGTGTGGATGCCTTGGAAGATGAGCCAACAGCTTGACCCTTCTTCTTTCTCTTCTGGGTCGGGCCCTTCCGAGAACCTTGCTTCCGACCGCGCTTCCCTCTGACCTGTGCAACATTGCACTGCCAGCAGGACCATCTTTCTTCATTACATCTTCAGCATACTTTAATGCAACAAGAAGTCCAGCATTTGTCAATTCCCGTTTGTTCATGTGGAATGATTCCACAATGTTATTGAAAGACTTGGGCAAAGACAACAGAATGAAATCAGATTGCATGTCTGCATCCATGGTTGCACCAAGAGTTTCCAGCTCCGACAAGTACCCAAACATTTCGAGTACATGTTCACGGACCGAAGTTCCTTCCTGTATCTTGCAGCGAACTAGTTCTTTCATAACGTTGTATCGCTGGGTGCGGTTAATGTCACCAAACATAACTTTTCGATTCTGCATAATTTCCTGGCATGTGCTCATGTCCACATGTTGCTTCTGAAGAACATTGAAGAGAGAACCCAGGATATAGCATCTAGCTAAGACATGATCTTCATCATACTTGTCAATGTTTGCCTTCTCTTCCTTCGTTTTAGGGCTTTCATGCTTGTCTTCTGAGAGCACATAACTTATGCGCTCAGCGGAGTGAACAAGCTCCAAATTACGTATCCAATCCGAGTAATTCGGTCCGGTCAACTGGTTGACCTCCAGAAGCCTGCTTAGTTGGTTCATGGACTTTATTTTCTGAAATTAAGAATGCACTATATAAGAATATATAATCATGCATTCAATTTATGATATTTGATTTAGGCATTTTAAATCAAATTAGTCTTGCTCTGTCAACTATGAAAGTTTATTCCCTTAATCACTTTCAAAGTAAGAGATATACTTACCGCTATATCTCAAGCAAGAACTGGGATCTCCTCTTTATCTTTGTCACATCCCAAAAATATGAGAATATGCAACTCCCATAAAGAGAAGCGTGAACACGTTCCGCCTTGCAAGTCCAACTTGCATTTCCCAATTCGATCTTTAACACCCGGGCCCACCACCCCTAAGGTGATGTTGACCCGTCGTTAATTGAACCAACCATCAACAGGAATAGTACTCGTTATGCGCAATCCAATATCGCCCCAATAATATGAGGATCCGATATTTGGGTCACTACGCATACGGCCTTACTCTTTCGAGAAGCAAAGAGCCCGATCCAGATGTGCTTGTATATAGGAGCTATCATTTCGTACAAGCGTCTCCTATATGCAATCCTTGGCGACGGAAACCCTTCGCCTTGACGGGAGACCATGGATGTCACTTATGTGATCCTCTACCTCTTATTCAAATTTTAATCAATTATCATGAATCATATTCATATAACTAATTATTCCAAGGGAAATAATAACTCTATTAATAATAGAGTATTTCAATTGGACATAATTAATTCAATCATATTAAATTAATTATCAATCCAATTCAATCAACAAACTTGATTGTTTTACTTGAATATATATATGGTATTATCTCAAAATACGTATTAACTCGAATTTTTATAATTCGAAAAATACATCATGATCTCTCAGGCATCATTCGTTCCCTACCCGCTGTCATGGCCAGTACTGGCGGGAGTGGGACGGACTGCAACCGGTGCGACCCGCTACCCCAGCGATCCCCGACTAGACACCATATCTGTCTTGGGAAAAAATAATGCCGAGTCCATCACTTTGTACTTGAGATGATCATCGGTTCTTCAACCAAAATTAAACCATATAGTAATAATCAAAACTTTTTTTATTATAAGGAAATTTGCTAGATAAATTCTCAATCCTATTCAAGAAAGAAGTTTGATGATTGTGATTCCAATTATGATCTAGATAAAATCTAATCAATTTATTAGTTGAGGACAAGTCAATTAAAGAAATAATCATCATCAAATATTTATCAAATATTTTCCATAATTATTTAATGAAATTAACAATTAATTTCACTAATTGACTTTACAGGGTTCTTGATTAGGACTGTAATTTCAACAGTGACTCCTACTTACTAAAATTAACATATCGCAATCAATTTAAATCCAAATTAGACAAAATCAATTTTCAAAGATTGATAATTTGATTTAGGACACAATCCAAGTGATATTTCATGCATTTTGAGGCAGATCAAAACAGTAATTAACTCATTAATCATATTAAAATTTGCAGTTCCTGCAACAATGAATACATGTTCATTAAAACAACCATATCTTGAGCAAACGGAATCCAAATTACGTAAACTCAGATCCTATGGTTTCCTTTATTTAATAAGGAACAAAATCTAAGTGATTAATTCGTGTTCAAAATTTTTAAAAAGGGCCAAATTTATTCACTAAACAGATGTACGGAAATCAAATGCGACAAAAAACTTTCGCGACCTCAACGAACCCAAGTCGTCCTAGGTTTGCGGATCATATCCAAAACCACCGACCTAGAGCTCTGATACCACTTGAAGAATATGGTTTAATCCTCAAGTGCATCACGGAAGCGTGAGTGTCGTATCGAATACGACGATGAACGACTAGTCGAACTAGTTGTTCTGAGCAGCGAAAATTTAAAATATTTTCATGCGATCAAACCACGTGATCCAAGAATGATTCTCGGATCATTTCATCTATAACCACAACAAGTATAAAGGAATATCTCTTTAAGCATGGTTGATCGAGTCTCTACGAAAAGAGACCTCCTGTCTCATGTCCGATCTTTGGAGAAGAAGCTTGCGAGCGCGGGGATGAGCCGTGTGATCCTCGCAATCCAACGAGTTGATCTAAGCACGGGGAACTCCTGATCTCGTCGTACGAGATAGAACGTCCTCTTCGCAAGCATAGCACTCCAAGAAAATAGAGAACCGAGGAACGTCGAAGCGGCGGTGCGGTGGTGACGACGTCGATGGCTATTCTCCTCTAATGTTTGGTGTACGGCCACCAAGGAGAGAGGAGAGAGGTTGACGTGTAGAAGAAACAGAGAGAGTGAGATGTGCTTCAAAAGCATAGCCTTAGAGAGCATGGTATGCCTCTCTATTTATAGGGTTTTAGGATCCATGGATCTCAATCCATGGGACATATAAAATCAATGGATGAGATTGATTTATGTCTAATCCAATGGTCAAGATTGTTGTTGGTAAAAAACAACTTATTATTTAATTTAGATCAAATATATTTGACAAATCAAATATACATCAATACTAAAATTAAACCAATCAAATAAGGAGACAATCAACATGGAGATTACATCTCCCATGTTAACATGGTGGACGGCTACCAATTCCTTATAGGACTTGGTAGCCGTCTACATGTTTCCATGTGGAGGCAAACTCATGAGATTTCTTGAGATTGCATATCTCTATGGAAATCTCCTTTATGTAATCCAACAACTTTTTGTTGTGATTTATTTCCAAAATTAATTCATAATTATTTTGAGAATATTGCAATCTTGCCATTGGAAATTTGTGAATCACATTCACAACCCAAAACAAAATATAATTTACATTTTCAATTAATTACACAATGTGTATCCAATACACATTAATAATTAATCAACAAATATAAATTATAATTAGCTCTCTCTAACACATTATAAATCATATTTATAATATATTGTGAATAATTAAATAATGCTATCCACATTATTCTTATCCACAATAATTAAATCACATTTAATTATATTGGATAATTTCCACATACATTAAGATAATTAAATCATATTTAATTATCAATTTCTTAATGCTTAGATCTATGGAATCATTCTTGAACCCTTTCAAGAATAATGCGATTTCTCCACAGATACTTGGAGATAAGGACAGGGCGATTGTATTGTTCCATGTATAGTGACTTGGATATTGAGATCACATCTCAAATCCAGATCCCACGGACCTCCTATAGATGCTTCACTGAATCAAGACCGTAAACCTAATCTTTTCATTGCATCTGAATCTCATTCAGATCAATGTCCAATACATGGACTACGATTAGGTCACTTCTCTACTGAGAGGAGTCATTAAAATCCAGACCTTTTTCATCACTCCCTCGGAATGGAAGCGTCATGGTTATACAATCGTTTATGATCACATCACCCTCAGGTATTCTCAACACCTGTACATTTTTCATACTGGAAGACCTATGATCATCCTGAAGATATAGATCACTTTTAAACTGTCAACTTCAGGGCTTGATCACTAAGTTTCTCATTCTTGGTCATTGAGATTTTGGTATGGATCATATGCTTTCACAAAGCATATATCTTACCTTCAAATTCATGTCATGCTTCCAAAGCATGATAACCATGCATGGAATTTGATCAGTCCCAATACCTCATGAGTGAGCTCATGTCTCCCGGTTCATAAGTAATCATGTATGATCCTTTTGAGAGATCGTATTACTCATATGTCCTTACATGCACACCAGCTCGTCGGTGTATAGACCTTGGTTAGGTCATCAACCTATTGGTCTGCCAAATGTACATACTCAGACATATAGTAACACATCTGTCTCTGGTCAGAGGATGCATGCTTATGTTGTGACAACATTCAACATTGGTCTTTGGTTATCTTGATCTCGTCAAGTCAACCCATTGACTCAACTAATCTGACACCTCTAAATCACTATTCCCATGTAGTGGACCTGCATCAAGAGGTCAGTCAGATATCAACCTAATGAGAAAGAATTGCCATCTCCTACTCAGGCTGGAGATCATCACTTAACAATCATTTAATGATGCTTGATGAGTCCTCTATCTAACTCCTTAGATATTCATCCAAGCATCAACCTCTATGATTCAATCAATGAATCAACAACTGTATGATTATTAGGTTAGCCATAGTACATAACCCTTATTGTACAGAGGGACCTTATAGTGCATTCATTCAATCAATCTCAGAAAAGGGAGTGAAACATAATTAATAACTTTTACTGATAAATCATTTATTACAATCACATTTATTGCAGGAATGGTTCACCTTGGGCTGACATTGCTAACAATAAGATCTTTCAACTACTGAAAAGATTGGAGAACATGTTGATCAATAATGAACTCAATATTCTTACATAGAAGCTCACTAAGAGGTCCGACAAGCTTTCTAAAGTCCTTAGTGAATTAACGATAGAAACCAACATGCCCGAAGAATGACCTCACATTCTTAATATTCCGAGGTGGATTGAGATTTGTGATCACATCCACCTTCGCCGACTCAACTTCCATTCCACACATGGAAACGGAATGACCCAACATAATCCCTTCAGTGACCATGAGTCACTCTTTTCCCAAGATAATATGAGATTTACTTTATGACATTTCTGAAGAACTCAGTCTAGGTGCTCAAGACATGAATCGAAACTGTCACCATAGACTGAGAAGTCATCCATGAATACCTAAAGAAAACTACCAACCATATCGACAAAAATGGCAAGCGTGCATCTCTGGAATGTAGCTGGTGCATTGCGTAGACCAAAAGGCATTCTCCTAAAAGCATAGGTGTTGAAAGGACAAGTGGATCCCACTTTCTCTTGGTCCTTAGGGGCGATCTCCACCTGGTTGTACTCGGAGTACCCGTCAAGAAAGCATAAGAACTCCTTGTTGGCCAATCTTTCTAACACTTAATCAATAAATGGTAGAGGAATTTGATCCTTCTTTATCGTCGAATTCAAGCATCGGTAATCAGCACATACGCCATGACATTAGTACTCGAGTAGAAATCTCCTCTCCTTTGTCATTGGTAACCACGGTGATCCTTATTTTTGTTAGAACTACATGCAAGGGACTCACCCATTTGGAATCAGAGACGGGATAAATGAAACCCGCCTCATACCATTTCGTGATTTCGTTCATGAAAACATCCTGCGGATTGGGGTTTGATCTTATTTAAAACTCTTAGGATGGCTTAACATTCTCTTCTAGAAAAATATGGTGTGAACACAAGGCTAGATTGATCATGCATAGGTCTGAAACATTCCAACCAAGAACCTTCTAGTTTTTCTCTAGAACCTCGAGCAATCAAGATTCCTGATCAAAGGTCAACTTGCTGCTAATAATGATCAGATACATGTTTTCTTCACCCACAAGGAAGGCATACTTGAGGCCTTCCGAAAGATGTTTTTAATTCTGTAATGATTGAGATGGCTTCTCAAACACTTCTAAGACTATGCTGGTATGTGGATGATCTGTTGAAATTTTGGAGGTACCGCTCACCTCCATCACTTGTGGCTCAAACGACGTTGTGTAGAACATATCTCCAATGAATTCTTCTTGTCCGTTCAGGCTTGAATCTTCTTCTTCAAAGACGCTGGTCAGTAAGTTGGATTTTATCTCCCAGTTGATAATGGAGCTTGGGTCGACTGTGCTTTCCGGGTCCTCCTTTGAAGAGAGGATTTCCTGAGTCAGTACATTATTCAGGGTTAATGCTAGATCTCTGATTTCTTCTATGATATCACAATCTTCCACAGGCGGTTCTGCTCGGTGCTCCCTAGATGTTGTTTCGACTTGTTGATCATGTCCATGGTGACACAACCACTGTAGGAGCGGAACACTAACATTCCAGACACATAGTCAACTACTACCTCGGTTGTTCAAAGGAACGACTGATCAAGGATAATGGGTGTTTAAAGTAACATTGCTGGCAAATCCATGTTATAAAGTCCACTAAGAAGCAAATATCATGCATGGTTACAATAACGTCCTCCAATAAACATCTATGCCGCTTAATGGATCAACCATCAAACTGAAGGATCATGCATATGGGTTTGAGCGGACCCTACCTGAATTCCTTGAGCAGTGATGAGGGCATAGTGTTGATTGAAGAGCCATTGTCAAGAAGAGTTTGCTCAAATATTTGATTAAAAAACTAGCATCTGATTAAAGGGGCTCATTTATCATACTTCTTTTGTGTGAGATCATTGCTAGCGTTTACGGTGGCCATGGTCAAGATGTGCTTTTTAGCTCTGTTGCATCTGTTCTTATGACTCAGATGCTTTGTTGTGCATGCCTATTTCACCCCTTTCTTTACAACTGGCATATATTTTATGCCCTTCATTAATGGCATTTCCAAAATCAAGTTCTGAATAATCTCCACAATTGATGGATCGGGCAGAGCACTTCTCGACTTTTTATTTTCTTGGTTTTTATATTGCATTAGAAAAAGGAATACTTATTGAAATGAAATAGTAAAGCATTGTTCTTATTTACATCTGAATCAGCTTGTACAAATGACTTTCTAAAAGTGGGTGAGCAGTCATTTAAAACAAGGGGGAGGACATGAGTAAAAGCAGGAACATTAGCATTATTGATCAACATGGGAGTGGATGCAGATGTTGGCCTCTCCTTGGCTATATCGGCTCAGCCTTGGATGTTATTATATTTTTGGTCTTTTCATTTTGCTGATTTTTTGTTCTTTTTGCGGATGGTGGTAGTGGTGGATAACTAGTGTGACTCCTCCTTCATCTTCTTCCTCACTCGGTCCTGTGCCCGGTTCAACTTATGCAAAAAAGGATGATTTGATAGATGATACTTTATTATTCCCTTTGAGTGTGGCAGATGGCGGTAAAGTCCTACCTCTACTGAGAGTAACAACAATAGACAAAATAAAATTAGTGTTATCTATCTCTACGGGGACGGTTGCGACATCATACACACTGCTCCTTCTTTCAGAAGTTGTTAGGGTTTGCTTTGACCTATGTCGGAAAGGGAATTTTTGTGGCGGTGAGGTCGTCAAGCTTCTTTTTCATCTTTGCTAAGCTCCTCACCAATTGAGCTAGACAATCAAGAACGAGATTTACAGGAGCCTTATATGAAACATCATGCTGACCACGTTGAGATTGGTGATGTTGCAGAGGCTGCGAATAGTGGGATTGAGAGTGGTGTTGAGGATGGTATTGCTGGTGATGCTGATGTGGAGGTGGATACTTGTTCTACTAAATGGACGCTTAGTTAGAGTCTGATGCTAACGGTATACGGCTGCTGGTAGGACTGACCCTGTCTCCATGTGCTCTGGTAGAGTGGAGACTGATGCTGTTGGGGGAGTTAAACAAACTTCTCACCCTGGTGTGGGTGGTATGGCCAGATGGTAGAAGATTGGCCCGGCTGATGTCTACCAAGATGGTCCAATTATGCATCATTATTCCAAATGTTGATTACCTCATGAATCTAAGGTGGAGGTGGGAAGTATGGATCAATATAGGATTGTTGGGATTCTTGCTGGTACACAATTGGTCATTGTTGCGGCTGAGGTGGTTCTTGCTCCGGGGCATGCACATAACACACATGTTGAACTGAGGCTAGTTGCATAGGAGTCCGCTGAGGTGACTGTTGTAGTGATGGTTCTTTTATCTCAGCAGGAGTCATGGCTGGTGGAGTTGCTGGCTGGAAAAAGTTAATTGTGCTCACTAGCAGCTCCAATTGCTTGGTAATCAAATCCAACTTGTCCAGATTTTGTGTCCTTTGTTTGATCTCTGATAATTTTCCCAAGTCTTGTGATCGCTTCTCAATGATATCCACCTTGTACAGGTGGCTCCCGATGATGCTGAAATTGGGGTTCCAATCCCTGCCCATCTCTTGAGCTACCACCATGTGGACTGGATTGTGGAGTATCTGTGTTGGTTTCTGGTTTGCGCATGATGAAGACGGTGTGGCCTCTAATTCGGTCATTTCCTCGAAAATCTACCATACCACATCTTCATCCTTATTAAAATATGATCCTCCACAGGTGGCATCAACAAGCCTCTAACTTTCAGTATTCGGTCCCCTAAAGAAATGTTGGTCCAAGCCCATCTGAGGGATATCATGGTGGGGACATTTCTCTTGCAGGTCCCTAAATCTCTCCCATGCTTCATGTATTGACTCGTGTGGGCCTTGGAAGAAGTTGTTGATACGGGCTCACATCTGATTGAGCCAACCGAGAGGGTAGAACGTGTGAAGGAATGCAGACTTGAGTTCCTCCTAGGTCATCATGATCTTTCCCAGATGGTTGACCCAGTAAAGGGTCTTGTCTTGAACGCTGAAGGGAAAAGCCGTCATCTTGAATACACCCAACAGAATGTAAGAGTAGTGTGTGGTACCACGAACACGAGCAAACTACTACAGATGAATGAAGGGTTCTTCATTAGTGTTCATGTGGAATGTGGGAAGAAGAGCAAGGAGTTCAGTCTTAAGCTTAAAATGTGCAAGGACTGGTGGAATCTGAATCCATTGGTCATTTGACCAGGCCAGGGTTGTTATTAAGGTAAATTTAGTGAATAAGTAGAAAATAATTGCAATACCTCATGTTCCTCTCCAACACAATATACAACAAGCTCCATTCATTGAGTAGGATCAACGCCTAGCAGTATACTCTAAATAAAGCTGCCCCAGTAGAAGCTGTGGATTAAAATACTAAAAAATCATGTATTAATATTACTTACGTAACTATTATAAAAACATATTTACTCCCACTATTTTTCAAGCATCCATGGTCCATGATAACGACAAAGTATTTCTTCTGCATGGGCCAAAAACTGCCCATCAATCTCAGGACTATGATCCTATGTAAAACTAGCCCACAATGAATAGATCTTAATTTTTACCAATTATATATAACGAAAATTTAAGAAAAAATACAATTAATTATTTACCTCCATATCACGTAGAATGGCATCTTTGGTAGTTTGTGGTAACAACCTGAAATCAATGAAAGTGATAGGAACACGATAATGTACCACATGTCCTAGGTAACTATAAAACAACATGGAGTTCTCACTAATTACATCACCTCTGAAAATCCGGACCTGTAAAGTCGTGCCTTGAGGGAGATGGTCTAAACCTCTACATTATGGGGGTCCTCTCCTCCTAGTAGAATTAGTAGCCTATGGAGGGTCTGATGGTGGAGGGCCTAAAGCTTGTGTTGTCTAACACATTGCTCACATCTAGGTGTTATTACTATATAAATTATAATTTAAAATTATCTAAACACCAAACTAAAAAGTTTAAGTTATACATTTTGGTGAATCTATATTATCACAAACTCTATGTGTTAATGTGTTCACATGATTATCTACGAAAGCAAACGAACTCCCATAAGCTCCTTCTGATATGCATAATCAATATAAGGCATGTCTTCATCTTTAACTACATTAAAGAAGTCTCTAGTAACGGTTCATATGTGAATAATCCATCCATCATGAGAGTTATCTGGAACATAAAAAACTTGCTCAAGTTGGCTTTTGATAGTTTAAATGGTTCATTTGTTTGTAACGGTCCACTCTGTTTCAAAGATATATCCATTCTTATCTCTTTGGTATCTAGTTCCTTTACGATCAATATCAAATCAAATGTACTTGAATAGAAAATATCACATATCATGTAAGAAACTAATTTTCTATTACACAAATAATCTTTCTATAGTAGCCATCAACTCCTAATTGAAGTTAGCTTTTGCAATAACACCTGACATTTGTGTTGCTTTAATGTCATTGATCGATTTTTTTCTAAACTTAAACCATTAACAATATATCCCTATTGAGAAACAACCTATGAGTATGGAGTTCTTACAAGGATTTCAATATCTTTCATGAAACAATATGCGACTATCCTTTAATTTTAGAACAGACCCATTTTAACCATTCAATAAATTAAGATATCTAGAAATGAGGACCTGATAACTTATTATATTCATCAAATAACCAATCAACTTCGTTAATTTGCTTAAGCATGTTATAATGAATAAGATACCTTTCCATGTTAGATATGGTTCATGTGATCCCTTTCATTATTGGTCTACCACAATTCTTATATAACAATAAGTTATCTTAATCTTTTACATCTTCTACATCATCGTCTTCATTTCTTTCGAATCTATCAAAACACGTACTTCTCCTTTCCATTTACTTGTCACAAAAATTCATGCACTCTTCACAGAGATAGCCATTCGCAATACACCCTTCTTGCCATGCCTTTTTAAAAACCATATTATATAACTTTCTCAAATTTTGTTCGGCGGAATACATCCATTGATATTGAACGGGTCCAGCAACATTAGCTTCAGCAACTAACTGAACAATCAAATGCACTATAATAATAAAAAAAAGGAGGAAAAAAATTTCAATCTTGCACAACGTAATAACAATATCATTTTCTTATATTTCTAATATCTACGGATCTGATATCTTTGAACATATTATCTTGAAAAATATCTTAATTAAGTCAAAGGTTGAGCAACATCATCTCAAGAACTCCTCTAATAGCTAATGGTAAAAAGATTTGCATGTACACATGACAGTCATCATGACTTTTCAACCCGGCAATCTTTCATTTTACTTCATTAACACATCGACCTAATTTTGAAGAAAACCCATGGGAAACTTTAATATATTTCAAAAGGCTTAATATTTTATTATGTTCTTCATTTGATAATGTGTACATTGCTCTAGGTGGGTTATCTGCATATTATCCATCTCAGTTGGATGCAAGACTCAATATATATTTAACTGAAATAGATCATGTCTACTTCGCAATGTGTCTTTATCATTCCTTGAAAGATTAAGAATTCCTAGAATATTCTTCATCACGTTTTTCTCAATATGCATTACATCATGATTATGGTGAATTTGTATATATTTCTACTAAAGTAACTCCCAAAAAATATACTTTATTTTCTCCATCGGCCTAGGCATTTTCTTCTTGAAAGATTGTCCCGAATAAAATCTCCTAATTTGTATATGTTGCTCCTAAAAAATTACTCTATCCGCTCTCGATAATTCTTTTCAATGATCAGAAGACAGTCCGTCAAATTTTATATTGTATTCACACCTTTGACATTGATGTTTAATAGGAAAAAAATGGTGATGCCCTAGATAACTATGTTTCATACTTGATGTAAGTCAGGTAGAGTGGGTATCTTCCAAAAATAAGGGGTATGCAAGTTTTTTCTTTTGTACTCCAAAAGAGAAAGATTCACGTAAGCTAGAAAATCATTAATAGTCCACAATAACACAATATACATAATAAATATCTCTCCCTTAAATGCATGATATGTTTTAATCCCTAAATTTAAAAGAAACTTCAGTTCTTCGAATAAGGGATCCATATAAACATCTATTGCACTTCGTGAACTTTTCATACCCAATATTAGTAATGGAATCATTATGAAGGACGATTTTATTGATATATATATATATAATAAGATTGTATGTTATAAGGATAATTGGATAAATCGAATAACTTGTGCTCATATTACCAAATAGAATAAAATCATTAATTGCAAGTCCCAATCTAATGTTCTGGACATTTTCTGAAAAATTAAGAAAATTTTCATTGATTTTTTTCTATTCATTAGCATCATGGGGTGCATCATTAGCTATCTGAATCATTCTTCCATCTATTATTGTGTCATATCATCCACATCACAGTTTTCTCAGAACAATATATTCACGACAATGTTAAAGAGGAAAATATCGTAATATTTTTTTCCAATTATAGTGTTATTGTCTAAAACGTTGTAAGTTGATGTGTCACATTCCTGCCAATGACTTAAACTTGTTTTTTCTTTTCAAAATAGGATACAATCATTAGGACATGTGTTAACCTTCTCATATTGCAATCTTAATGATCAAAATCATGACTTTGTATCTTTCCAATCCTTAGGAAATTTTTATGGATTTTAGTATTCTCCTAATCAACGATATGTTATCTATCATCATTTTGACATTGGAACAGTTCTTAACTTTTTTTAAACTAATTCCAATAAGAATTTCAATCGTGACATCTCTACTCTAGGAACTAGCATACATTCAGCATTAATAAGGTTCTTCCCAAAATCATCATTTAAAACATTTACGAGATCACTTGACTCATTTTTATTTATATTGTCTAACATTTCATGTAGATCACCTTCTTTGTCCATCTCCATGGCATCTTCTCTTTCATGATGTATACATGGTTGGCGTATTTCTTCAGTATGTTCTGTCCAGGTTGTGTAATGTAACCAAAAACAATCTAATATTAGTTGTTTGTAAATTTAGTATCTATTATTGATTCCACTATTATTATATCTCGTACAAAGACAACTTATTTTATCACCGGCAACGCTTAACCTTTGAATCTCACTTTTAATATGGAATGCTCGGTCTAAAAATCAAATTACTACATTCTTTTATGTTTAAAAATCATTGTTTCTCTTTTGCATCCAAGACTTATCCATACTTTTGCATTATGTCCAGGACCCTATCTCCCCCACTTTATTCTCTTGTCGAACAAAATCATCATTTAAAACATTTACGAGATCACTTGACTCATTTTTATTTATATTGTCTAACATTTCATGTACATCACCTTCGTTGTCCATCTCCATGGCATCTTCTCTTTCATGATGTATACGTGGTTGGCGTATTTCTTCAGCATGTTCTGTCCATGTTGTGTAATGTAACCAAAAACAATCTAATATTAGTTGTTTATAAATTTAGTATCTATTATTGTTTCTACTATTCTTATATCTCGTAAAAAGATAACTTATATTATCATCGATAACAATTAACCTTTGAATCTCACTTTTAACATGGAATGCCCAGTCTAAAAATCAAATTACTATATTCTTATATGTTTAAAAACCATCGTTTCTCTTTTGCATCCAAGACTTATCCATACTTTTGCATTAAGTCTAGGACCCTATCTCCCCAACTTTATTCTCTCGTCGAACAAAATCGTCATTTAAAATATTTACGAGATCACTTGACTCATTTTTATTTATATTGTCTAACATTTCATGTAGATCACCTTCTTTGTCCATCTCCATGGCATCTTCTCTTTCATGATGTATACGTGGTTGGCGTATTTCTTCAACATGTTCTGTCCAGGTTGAGGAATGTAACCAAAAACAATCTAATATTAGTAGTTTGTAAATTTAGTATCTATTATTCATTCTACTATTCTTATATCTCGTACAAAGACAACTTATTTTATCACTGGCAACACTTACCTTCGAAACTCACTTTTAACATGGAATGCCCGATCTAAAAATCAAATTACTGCATTCTTATATGTTTAAAAACGATCATTTCTCTTTTGCATCCAAGACTTATCCATACTTTTGCATTAAGTCTAGGACCCTATCTCCCCCATTTTATTCTCTTGTCGATCAAATCAATATTGATCTGGTCTCAAGCTTAGGATCAGTCTGTACATATTTACATATCAACAACCTTCTTCTTTTCTTTTTTCTTTTCCTCCTTTATTCTCTTATTTTAGTAAAAATGCTAATTCTACATTATTAACAATTGAAGCTAGTATGCTAAAAAGAGGGAATTCGTAATTAGTTACATGTGTTTTACCTAGGATTTTAACCAAAATGAAAGAATAAAGGCAGTGAATCATGGATTCATCAACGCTCATGTTATTATTTGTGTATATTATTATTGAATGCCTCGAAGTTCAATAAATTACAAATAGGTGCAGGTGAACTCAAAACATGTGTCATGACATGTTCCCTAGTTATTTTGCACATTTACCCTACTTTTTCTATTGTTTTGCACTTTCTATTTTTAGTTTCTGGGATTTACGTTTTAGTTTGTGTACATTCCTATTAAATAACAATATACATATTAGTTTGTATTAAATATTAAACTTGTTTTAAAAATTTTAAAAATTCTAGTACCTAATATTTCATTCTATATAGTAATAGATTAAATTGGAAAGATATTATGATTTAATATGTTTGAAAAATAAAAAACAGCCTTAAAATTTAGTTCAACTTGAAAAATTACGAAAAATTCAAATATAATTTGGAAATTTAAAAAATTTATATTATTTGTATTTTACCATAATTTTTCACATACATAAAAATCATATAAAGTTGTAAAATAAAAATATAAAATATAACTTTCAAAACATATAAAAATTATAACTAATTTAGAAAATCATAAAAATATGTATAACATCCCTCTCTAAAGGTATTTTGATTATATACAGTATAAAAATAAAAAAGATTCACTTTTATGTTTAAAAAAAAGAGTGTTCTATTTTCATAAAAACACTATTTTGAAATTAACTCATTTTTAGAATCAATAAAAAAATAAAAAATCTTCATATCACCAAAAACAGTAAAAAATATATAATACACAAATCCTCTTTGTACATTTTTGACCTTATTTCACATATTTGAAAAATTCAAAAAGACATGTTTGTTATATTATTACATAAAACATTTTTCAAGCATTTAAAATCCAAATTAAAATATATTACAAATAGGTATAACAAAATAAACAAGAAAAGCACAAAAAATCATAAAAACAAAATACAAATTTTAAAAAACAATAAAAATACATAAAAATTAGAAAATCCAATAACCAATTAACTCTATTTGGTTACCCTTGAAAAACGGTTTACCTCCCTGAGTTCTACACTCCCGTACTTAGCACTATACACTCAAGTTTAGCGGTCTAAATAAAATCAAATCAGTTACACAATTTATGGTGATATCACTCAATCGACCCAGCAATGGTGTCTATCTTTTTGGAGCAACAGATCATGCATTACCTCAAACAACAATATTTTTCCGCATCACGTCATTTCCTTCATCATCTTCTTACAATAATACATAAGTTATAGTATAGTCGTCAAGGGAAAATAGTGCAAAACTTTATGTGGAATTCTCTTGTTGCTTTTACATAAGCTCCTAAATCTATCCTCATTAGGTTCAGGGCATTGTGTCTTGTCTTCATGTTCTCCATAGTATATTGTATGGTAATTTATACATGCATCAATCTTTACTTCTATCAAACCCATTTTTCTATTCATACTTTTGATTTTATAATAATGAGTAATTTGCGATCTTCAGATAATATTGAAAAATCATTCACCTGATCTAATGTTCTAAAAAGAATAATAAAGGTCATTGTATCAACCACGTGGATTTTAGCAGAAAATTTATTTGTTTTTATTTATACTACTAAACTTAAATGTATAGCAATAAGTATGGGAGTTTCGAACTCAAGGAGACAAACTATTAAAAACTAAGGTAAAATAATAGAAAATCTAAGGTATGTGGGTTTCTAACTTTTATTTTTTAGCTAATTTTCTGAATTTTTAGTAATTTTTATGTATTTTATGTAGTTTTTATGATTTTAATGTACTTATGTAAAAATATAGATATTTAATTTTATATTTATTTGATGTTTACATTTGAAGTTTTTATGTGATTTAAGTATTTTCTAATTTTTATGTAATTTTAGAAAATGTTTTGTAATTTTTATTTTGTTTTTAAAGTTGAAATATTTTTTTGAAAATAGGTTGTATTCTTGATTTTAAATACTAAACAATAAGAAAATATTTTTATTTTATTTTTATCAAAAAGTAGATGAAAATACCTTTCACATGAGGTATTACGCACATTTATACGATTTTTATTGAATTAGTTATGAATTTTTGAAGTTTTTAAAGTATTTTATAATCTTTTATTGATTTTAATATTCCATTTTTATTTTGTTTTAGGTTTAATATGTAAAATATAGTAATATATACTATAGGTAATTACTAGAATTTTTAGAAATGTTTTTTCTATTTTTTATGTATTTTGCAAGATTGTTACATTTTTTATTTTTAGAAATCATTTAATGCTAGAAAGTATTTTTATTTTTCAAAAAAAAGATTTAATACTGTATATAGTATTATATACGGTACTAATATATATTTTTATTCAATTTTATGCATTGTATTTTATTTATTATGTATTATAATACATATGTATGATATACATATTAGGATTATTTTTGAGATTCTTAGGAAAAGTAGAGCGTATGTGTAAAAATTCAGAACATGGAGGCGTATTTGCGTAAAATCCACAGACTGCATGTGGTCTTCATGTGACCACCACCTGTAAAGGACCAATAAGCAATATCTGAAACATTAGGGGCCTTGCGCACAAAATCTCCAGAAAACACATGTGCTCACGTGGAAGCTTCAGATGTTGGATGTAATCATGAATCAATGAATATTCGGGGCACCTTTACAAAAATACTAAGAACGACATGTGCGTGCATGTGGTTCAGGCTGCAGAGACCTGCTTGCAAAAAAGAAGAATGTACAGTGGGTATACACAAAATGCCTAAAAATCTGGCGTTTGCATGTGCAGCATACGAGCTGCGTTAATTTAGGGTTAATCGGTGGGCGCTGGGGCACTTCAGGTGTCAACTCGTGGCGTGTTCACAAACTGTGTGATTAGAGAATGTCGAGCGGCTGGGGATTTGGTTTGATCAAATGGCCTTACTTCATCTGTATCTCCCGATGCTACGATCGGCGATCGTTCTTCCCCAAATATAACAGGTGCGATCGATCTAATATCCCGAAAAGAATAACAAAGGTTGTTGTATTGACCAGGGGGATTTTAGCAGAAAATTTATTTGTTTTTATTTATACCCCTAAACTTAAATGTATAGCGTTAAGTATGGGATTGTCGAACTCAGAGAGGCAAACTGTTAGAACTAAGGTAAAATAATAGAAAATCTAAGGTATATGTTTCCTAACTTTTATTTTATTTTAGTTATTTTTCTGATTTTTTAGTGATTTTATGAATTTTATGTTGTTTTTATGATTTTAATATACATATGCAAAAATATAGATATTTAATTTTGTATTTTTTATTTGATTTTTATGTTTGAAGTTTTTATGTGATTTAAAAATTTTGTAAAATTTATGTAATTTTAGAAAATCTTTTGTAATTTTTAGTTGGTTTTTAAAGTTGAAAACTATATTTTTGAATATAGGGGTTTATTGATTTTAAAAATAGTAGATTGTAAGAAAATGTTTTTATTTGTTTTAATCAAAAAGTAGATGAAAATACCTTTCAAATGAGGTATTATGCATATTTAAACGATTGTTATTGAATTAGTTATGAATTTTTTAAGTTTTTGATGTAGTTTGTATTTTTTTAAATTGATTTTAATATTCATTTTTATTTTGTTTTAGGTTTAATATCTAAAATTAAGCATTGTTTTCTTCAATTAGTTCTCTACATAATGGCATGCATGTAATATTTTTATTTTTTGTGGTTAATTCTTAATTAATATGCGAAAAATTGCATATTTTTCCCCTTATGTGCTTATAAATTCATAATTAATTAAACACTGCTTCAAAAATTGTCAAAAATTCATGGATCATAGAATTAATTGTTCTTACATTATCTAAAAAGAATTGCATTTGCATGCAAATTTTGCTCTACAAAAATCACTTTGAGTATTTCACTGATTAATTTTTAATAGGTATTAAATTCAATATTTTTTTGAGTTTAAGATTTTTCTGAGATACACATAGTGAAATATCTTGGATAATTTTATTTCCTGAAAATAACTAGATTAAATATTTATTATAATTAATTTTTGAAAATCACATTGTCTGCATTCATTAATTCATAAAATATTCATTTTTCATACAAAATATCCAAAAAAATTATAGTGAATTTATTTCATCATTATTTACATCTTGGCCAAGTTTCATAATTTTTGGATCTCGTTTGATAGATATTAATTTTTCTAGTCCTTAAAATTGGCCTCATTTTCATTTGCATGTCAAAATTGCATAAAAAATATCAAAAATATCTCACCTTAAAAACCATGTACAAAATTTGATAGACATAATTCTAGGTTTTTCCTTTGCCTCCTCGAGTTCGACCTTGGGACTTGCCCATGTAATACAAACATAAAATCACTCGAATTAATTGAATTAAATATTTAAGTGATTATTTCTTGGTTGATTCCGATTATCCGTCTACAATGAAATGACACATTATTATTTGAAATGATAAATCATGAAAATTAACCAGGGGCATTTTAGTTTCGTCACATAGCACCAGGAGATACAAACGAAGTGTGGCCTTTTGATCAACACAAATCCCTAGTCGTTCGATATTCTCTAATCACACAGTTCGAGAATAAGCCACGTGTTGACACCAGAAGTGCCCCATCGCCTCCGCGTAACCCTTAAGCGGCGTAGCTCGTGCGCTGCATGTGTAAATGTCGGATTTTTGGGTATTTTGTGTATACCTCTGTGCATTGCTCTTTTTTGCAAGCGGGTCCTCTGCTGCCTGAACCACGTGCTCGCACACATGGTTCCTAGTATGCACAGGTGCCCCCAAATATTCATTGATTCACAATCAGATCCAACATCTGAAGCTTCCACGAGAGCGCACATGTTTTCTGGAGATTTTGCATGTAAGGCCCCTAGTGTTTCAGATATTGCTTACAGGTCCTTTACAGGTGGTGGTCACATAAAGACCATGTGCAGTCTATGGATTTTGCATAAATACCTCTCCAAGTTCTGCATTTTTACACGCACGCTCTACTTTTCCTCATAATCTCGAAAATACTCCTAACATGTATATCATACTTATGTATTACATACATAATAAATAAAATACCAAATTTAAAAATTTAAAAAATATGTATTATTATCGTATATCATACTGTATATAATATTAAATCATTTTTTTGAAAATAAAAATATTTTCTAACATTAAAAAATTTTAAAAAATACAAAAAAATATAATAAATTTTCAAATACATAAAAAATAGAAAAACATTTCTAAAAATTTTACAAAAATTTTGCAGAGAGACACGAATATAATTACCTAGTCCCTAGAGGGGGTCTCTGCAAAAATATCAAGCGATCGAGTGCTATGCACGTGACCCTTGAGCGGTAGGGGTATGATTGAAATTAGGTGATTTGTGAGGTGCTCAAGCAAAAAATCCCCTAGCACATGTGAAGATCACGTGTAGGGGGAGGCTTCTGGAATATTGGTGAACTTCAAGGGCGTGGTTGCGAACTTTTCCACCCCCACATGCTTAGCATGTGCACGGGGGGTGTTCTTCTGGAAAATGGCAAAACTAGAGGGGTGTCCTCTGCTAAAGATCCCTCCCGCACATGCTCCTCACGTAGGAGGTCCTCGGGCCTCCCTCCAGTTGGTGTCTAGCCAAAGGTCGTGGCTCCGGTCAAGAGAAGGCGGAGTGGGGCACTGCTGGAGGCGAAGTCATGGCTGAGTGAAGGCGAGGAGCGACAGAGCAACTCCTGTCGTCTGGATGTCGATGAAGTCGAAGGCGTGTCCGGTGATGCGGGTAGCGGTGGAGGAACGTAGGTGGTGGAGGTAGAAGTCGTTGGCTCGACGGCATTGCGCATTGGAGCAGAAGGCATGCGCGTAAAGGATACAAAGCTACACCTAGGCTCCAACCTTGGATCTCGCCAGCGAGAGAATGAGGGGGGGTTGGGCTGTCACCATCGACCACCCTCTCTTTGTAGTTTATGCAATCAGCTGATAGTGTTGAAGGGTGCGGCGGCGAGGTTTAAATAGGGTCGAAGAGGAGGCAGTCGATAGGAAAGGTGGAAGTAATTGACGAGGGGATCGAATGGGATTTGACTAGAGATCTAACGAGGAATATAAATCAGGGAGGGAATTTATCGGGTGCAGGAGGGTGGTTTGATTGAAATGACCTGTGGCTGAGATGAGAAGATGATCATTGATGGGTGTTGGCTACGATCTAATTCACGATGGTGAAGATGCGACGAGGTGGGAAGAGATTCGACGAGGATATGATTGCGAGAGTGGCATGAAGACGGCAAAAATGAAGCAGGTGACGGCGAGAATCGTGGAGTGGCAGTGGTGCCCACTGATGGAAGGGGAAAGGGGGGGAGAAGATGGAAGCCCAGGGGCCGTCCAATCGGGAGAGATCGGATGCCCCTGATGCGGCAACGTGGATTTTTTTATTTTTTTATTTTTTTATTTTTTATATTAATTAATTAATTTGTAGTTTTTAAATAAAATAACTTAAAAATAAATGCCGAAATTGAGTGGCATGTGGTGGCTTTAGGAGCTGCCATGTATCAGCTGTAGAAAAATCAAAAATAAAAAGAAAAGAAAAATTAAAAAGAAATAGGAAACAACCTCAGATTGAAAATTTTATTCATGAATGTCGCTCGTCTCAACGAATTCTACAACAGTTCATGAAGAGACCAAAACCAAAATCGATCATTTGCATAAAGTGATTTTTTTGGAGTACTCTTTGTACCTAGAATACCTTGGTTTTTAGATTCTCTAATTTTTTATCAATTTTAAAAATATATATAAAAATCGAAAAAAATTACGATAAATAAAAGAAAATTATTTACAATTACTCTTTTTTTGAATTTTTATTAATTATGACAATGAAGAAATAAAATAAAATACGAAAAGACAACTTTTGTACATTTTGTTAGTGAACACTGGGACTCTGTCAATTTCTTTAATTTCAGTCTTATTTTATATTTGGATTTTTTTTCATTTTAATAAAACTTCTGTCAAAGAAAATAAATGATAAAGAAATAAAATAAAAAGAGTTAATAATTTACATAAAAAATAGGTTAAAATCGCTAAAATGCACAATGTACAAAAGAGGCCCAAAACCCAACTTTCACATATGAGCTCCGATTCACTTGAACTTGGTCTTGTTTTAATGGTAATTGAATGTACGTTAGTTCAAAAGTGAGTATGATCAAACAGACACTGTATGAGGAAGATATCAACATTTTAGTTCGAGGATTCTATAATTAGGGTTTGAGTTTCTGGTCCACTTACTTATGTTAGTGATTCTTTTTTTATTTTCCATTTATTCTTGTTAGTATTATGTTCACAATGGAGGTGGTTTCAGGTCATTTAGAGTTATCATAATTTAATTAAAAATTGGGGAAGTTAACTTATTTTACATGTTAATTGGGCTGTGATTTTTGGCTTCTTATTTTATGCAATTAAGAGTGATAAGAAGCAATTATTATTTATACATGCATGAATGCTAATTATGCAATATAGATGACTAAATGCAGATGAATTTTGGGGAACTAAGCTTAATTAATCGCTTTTAGAGTGATGAATCTCTCAGATTCATCAAGCCCCTATACTTAAAACATGCTCGTCCCATGGGCATCTAAAGAAATGTAATGAGGTGAAATAAAATTGGGTTCCATACCAAGACCATGAGCAGTAGGTGAAAATGGAGTTAAAACGGCCTTTGGATCATTAGTTTAGCAGAACTCCTGTGAGATCTAGGGTTTTAAAATCGACAGCCTCCAAGTTCTACACGTCATTGTCGTAGTTTTTGCTCAGAAGTCGTCTTAGATAAATCCTCCTCCCAAAGTATACCCCATGAACGTTGAACAATTGACTCATGTGTGTAAAAAGTTTTAGCTCTTCCCATCCAGAATGTCAGACTACCATGCAAACTTCTCCTCCAATAACTCATCCTCGGGGAGTCAGGTATTTCCTTCTAAGGTTTGTCGCATTGTGTTCACAATCGAAAAGTGGGATAAATTTGAAGAAGGGAAAAGGAACTAGAGGGTGCCCAGTGTAGTCACCCCTCCTTGTGAAGCCGGCCCGTTTAGCCATGTCTCCACCAAGATCTGCAGGTTTTCTTGAATCTTGGACCTTTTTGGTCAAATATTTATTTGGTAGTTGGCGTCTTTGTGTTTGGATTTTTGGTAGCTCTGCATGGATATTGTTGTGCCCCTACGGATATAGAGTCTTTTTTTCCGTACATGTTTTGGGGTATTAGAAAAAATTGTTTCCATTTGTCCATCCCTTTTCCGAAGCCTTATTTCAATCCATACTTCGATCTTTTAGTATCCACACTACCCAAAAAGAATCTCACATAGTCTTCCAACACCAAGTCTTAGTTGAGATAAGTGCATAGTGTGAGAAAATTAATTCCCTATTCAAGAGTCGTGCCCAGAATGAGGCGACCAGGATAGACACTAAGAGACAAACTCTGCATATTATCATGCAGAACTCGAAGAATTAAGTCATAGACCTGAAGCTTCTAAAATCCTCTTTCTCAGTGAAGTTCCTCTGAAAATTAGGTGGATTAAGGTCAAGTTCAGACCACTCTCAATTTCTTCCCATAACTCGGTTCAGAACCCAAGGGATTTTTATAGATACATGAAATGCTAGATGAAGTGCATATGTGAAATGCAAACTTTTTTTTTAATTTTGTAATTTTTTGCTTTATTTTTTTAATGAAAGAATTTTCCTTTTTGTTTGTTTTTTAAATGCAAAAACGAATAAGAAGCCAATTTTTCAAAACTTTGGTTACTCAAGCAGTGTTAGTTGCAAAACACGTAGTTAGTTTTTTTTTAGATTTTAAAAGTTAGTCACCCACCCCATAAATACATATAGACTTACGTGAAAGTACGAGCTATGAATAAAATATATACACAATATACACACACACACCCCTATACTTAACGAGTGCTATGTCCTCAGAGCACAAGAAGCTTAGAGAAGACATAGTTTGGGTTAAGCGTAAGAGAGTGAAAAGGAAAAAAAATAGAGATCGGCCCGCCCCCAATACGTAGGTTGTGGACAGTCTAAGTATAGAGGAAGAGCGAAGATGAGGTAGATAATGGGATAAGTGGATGAAGAGAGTATATACAGTGGCATCGGGTCCCCAGTACTAAGGCTCTAGTCAGCCTAAGTATGGATGAAGGGTGGAAATGGGGTGATAAATAGAAGGAGTGGATGAGGAAAGTGGTATAAATAGATGGCATTGATCCCCCCCATATACTTAGGCCTTGACCTAAGTGGAGGAAGAAGATGTACAAGGGAATCGATGGGGTCGGGAGGGAGGGAGGGTTGCAGATTATTAAGGTGGTTTTCGGTAGATCTTTTTGTGAGCCTTTAGCGGAAGGTCATAATGAATGAAATAAGATGAATCAGATGAGTCCCAACAATCATCAGTGTTATCCTCAGAAAAATATTGCTGGAGAGTAGATCGAGTGTATTAATCAGATGATACAAAATCATCGTCAGGGTTATCATAAGAGGAATAGTACTGGAAGGTGGAGGCACTCCGGATATTCTTGTTCTTAAGATGTTGTCTCAGAATGTGCTCAGTCTTGGGGTCAAGTGATTCATTCTCGGATGATGAATATTCTGAAGCACCAGTCTTCGTCTGGTCATAAGAAATAATTCTGGTATATATGATGAGACCAGGAGAATCGGCTCTGGACGAATAGTAGTGAGGAGAAGGAATAGCCCAACAGGGGTCGATATTTGGTTGCTTGCTCGGATAGGGATTTAGAGCTGCCGAATTGAGTTCGCTCATGTAGTTTACCTTGTCCGACCCTGATGAGGAATTATCAGAAGATTCCTTTTCTGGATGTCGAAGGTGACTTTCCTAGTTTGTTTATTGGGAAGTGTCAATTTGGTCCTTAATGTCTATGATGCGTTGACAATTGGACCTCATTAGATGAATAACCATTGTAGTAGTCTTCCCTGGTCAACAGACATCCTGCATATGTGTTCTCAGTTGGCATGCCAATGGTGAGTTCTTGTGTCAGATTGAGTTGATCAAGGTGGTCAGAAAAGATCTTGTCTGACTTGGGTAAGTCCATGCTCGAGTTTCCTCATCTCCATATAAAAAGTCTTGCATCAGGTGATCTTCCGAAGGATTTGTCATGATAGTGGTAGAGGTGAAAGCTACAGGGAATGAGAGGATGAGATGAGTCTCTGAACTAATGGTTTGCTCAACAATTATTATCTCAGTTGTAGCAGTAAGGTAGGGCTCATCTACTGATTGACGGTTACGGTTGTTGTCAGCTTTTTGGGTTACCTTATATTGTGATTCCTCAAAGACTGGTTGACCTTGAAGTGCTCCCAATGCTGTGAAATTGATTTCCCGAGTCTTGTGCTCAATAGTTGCCTTAGCCAAGGCTAAGAACGACTCCAGAATGATTACAGACTAGGTGAATTCTCCTTGATGCTCAATATCAATGATCGTGAATTCCACATTGAGCGGAGCAACTTGGAATGTAATGATGATAGAAATTGTTCCTCTCGATCGTTTTATAGATCGATCAACCAGCTGAACGATCTCTCTTGATTTCTTGATTGGTCCAAGTTTGAGCTTGTTAAACACAAAGGTTGGGAGGATATTGATTGGTGAGTCGTCATCGATTCAGGCATGGGTGAATGTTGTGTCTTTGATTTCACAGTCAAATCAAGGTAAACCGCTTCACTCAGTGGCTCTTAGTCTTTCTTCTCATCATCAAAGAAGTGGCCATTGGCAATATATATCTTTCGGTATTTGTTCTCTTCTTGCCCAACTTTTTCGGTAATAATTTAAGGGAAGTGTTCAATGGCCTTTTTTAAAGGGAAGTTAAAAAATCGATTGTTTGTCCAATGCTTCCCTTAGAGTAGGATCCAAAGTATTAAAATCCTCTCCACTTTCAATTTTTATGGGGTTTTCTGTTTTTCCTAATTTTTGGGTGTTTTTCAATTTTTCGATTTTTTTGATCTTTTCAGTGTGTTGCGTAGAGGTGAATCTTTCCGTAAATGAGGAGGTGTTTTGATCATAGTCAAAGTCAGAGTCATCCCTAAGGGAGTAGTATGCAGAGGTGTCGCTGACAGAGCCATCCCTAGGGTGTACATAGTTTGTGGATTTTTGAGTATTCTTAGGATTTTTAACTTTAGATCCAATCATTTTATCTTCCACTTCCATACCTGAGCTAGCATAAAATGTAATTAGTTTGTCAATGAAATTTCTAAAATTATCCTCAATTAATTCATATCTCATAATAACCCTAGAATTGTTATCCTCCAAAAACTTTCCATGATCAATCATGGGAGTAGTCTGTGTGGATTCCTGAGTGTTCTCTCATTTTTGAGATCCAATCATTTTATCTTCCTTTTTTATGTATGAGCTGCGAGAATATCCTCTCGGAATATCCAATATATGATCACTATCTTTTGAAATTTTCTCCTGAAAAATCATGGAAGGAGTCTGCTTAGTAGGAGGATTCTACGGGAATATGTAGGTCTCATACTCAGCATATCGTGGCTTAGGCATGCAATGTTGGGCTGAGTAGAGTCCACTTCCATGATCATGATTGGTTGTATCCTCAAACATTGAAATCATACATGGTTCATGTGTGTTGATATCATCAGTTTGGTCATTTGTATGTGCGTGTTGTTCGAAGGAGTGGTAAATGGGTTTGTCAATAGAGATTTGATCATTTAGTTCAATCCAACACGGATGAACATTAGGCGCAGGACGCTCCATTCGGTTTGGTTGGGTCATCATAGTATTCCCTAAGGTCCAGTCCGGATGTGTTTCTTTGAATTGTTGACATGTCCCAACAAGATCGTGAGGAAAGAATGAAGTCAGTTGGGCTTGTTGTCTCGGCCAGTCATGTGTCTCAAAAATGATTTGATCTTTAAATGGTTCATGAGTTTCGACGAGAAATCGGGAATAAGATGGCTTGGTCCAGGATGGCAATTGATCATGTGTGGTCACACGTGGTGAGATGGGAAATATGAAGCTGTGTTGAATTTGATCAGATGATCCGAGTAAAATGGATTGGGATTAATATAGTGGTTTGGATTCATCCATGGGCGAGAGTCTCCCGTGAATGTTGGAGGATGTCTGGAGGAAGAGGGTTTAGATGATTTGGGTTTAACCGAGAAGAATTCATTTTCAAAGTAATCATCTGATGAGTATAGATGATTTGTGTTAGATGAATTGGGTCTGATCAAGAAGAATCCATTTTCATAGTACATAATTGATGGGTACTCAGACCAATGTCCCGTTATTTTAAAAGGAGGTGGATGAGTTGTCATAATGGATCTTGGTTAAAGATGTTCAAGTGCACATAATAATGAATAGAAGAAACCCTAATTTCTAAATCAAGGAGAGCAATGGCACAAGTGTGAGATTTTTCTATATTCGAGCTCGGTTCATGCACACCAATGCAAACACAAATCAAACCTCATTTTTACCAACTCACGCAATAAAAGCTTCAAGAGTTTGGCAAATTATCTTTTCAATTTTAATTGGTGATAAGATCAATCTTGGAAACTAATTACCTAGCTATTAGGTGTCGGAAATTTTCTTAAAAACTGGCCCAAACTCTTACAACTAGTTGCACCTACTTTCAGTCGGTATGGGTTTATGTACGGATCGTAAAATGGCTACACATTACTTAAGGACGGATCCTTACACAGTGTCCTTTAAACCACCCACTCTGCTAAGGAAATCCAGACCGTTTTTTGGCTACCCGTGTTTCCTCATTGAAAAGTAGCTAATCATTTTTATAGAAACAATAATCTGAATGAAGATTTCGGAGCTGGTTTCTATCCTTAAGTGTCGTCTCTCGCTCAATCAGATAGATAAATGAATCCAAGGATGGGATTTCTCTCCCGTAGAAATTCTTTATTTTATGAGTTAATTAAAGTCGATCTTATTTAGCAATCCCAATTTTTATTAGGAGATCACTTGAAAATATTAGGTGAGCAGAAATGCACGTCTACCATATAGTACCAATTTTCTTTAAATCTTAAGTGACAAAATAGGAGGGCGAAATTCAGGAAAAGTCGATGCACACAAAAAACAATGATGTATGCTCAGTGATTCCTTGCAATTTCCATGTGGGATGCTATAAAAGAATTGAAAATTTATTCTATATGGAATGCAATCCGAAAAAACCACACCTAGCAGAAAGTTCTATTAGCCGTGAAGAATTTATTTGAATTTGACTAAGCTAAACAAGCTAGTGTGCATCTCAATTAAAGTGAGGTATGATCTTAGGTTCTACGAGCACAAAGAATAATCCTAGAAACTCTAATAACCGTAAGTGCGGGTCTAACTTATGAATCACCCAAGTCGAGCCCCACCCTCATTGGAGAGTGAAACAGGCCACGACACACCATAGAAAAAGTTCGAGTCTTGTTTGCACACATGAGAGTCCAAACGGATACAAAAATGAAAATTGCAAAAATTGAAATCCTAGACTCTACGCTCTCTCACGACTCGACTTGATCTTAATTTTAATGTGGCTTGATGGTTGGTGAACATGTGTCGGTTTCAAGAGAATCGCTCCACGAGTGTCAGGTAACTCACACGAAAAATACGAGAGAGAGAGAGAGAGAGTGTGTGTGTGTGTGTGTGTAAGAGAGTGACACAAAAATAATCAAAAATAAAATAAGAAAATAATTTTTGAAAATAAAATAAAATAAAATAAATGCAGAAAAAATTAGACAATGTATAGTGATGAGGTTCGGGGGTTAGACTACTCAAAAATATGGGGAAGACATACCCTAATTTTCTAAACAAAAGTCTAAGTCGTTTGCCTCCCCGGCAACGGTGCCATCTGATGGGTCTGAAAAACTGAAGGCGGAGGAGGGAAAAGCCCAAGCGGAGTGGGGCACTGCTGGAGGAGGCATCGTGGATGAGTGAAGGCAGAGGAGCGATGGAGCAACCCATGGCGTCTAGAGGTTGATTAAGTCGAAGGCGTGTCCGGTGGTGCGGGTAGCGGTGGAGGAAAGCAGGTGGTGGAGGTGAAACTCGTTGGCTCGACAGCGTTGCACGCCGGAGCAGAAGGCACGCACACGGAGGATGCAACACTGCAATGAGACCTCGAGCCTCATATCTTGCTGGCAAGAGAATGAGGGGGGTCAGGCTGTCACCACCAACCATGCTCCCTTTATAGTTTATGCAATTGGCGGATGGTTTTGAAGGGTGCGGTGGCGAGGTTTAAATAGGGTTGAAGAGGAGGCGGTTAATTGGGAAGGTGGAGGGAATTGACGAGGGGGTCGAATGGGATTTGATTGGAGATCTAACAAGGGATGGAAATTGGGGAGGGAATTGTTCAGGGACAGGAGGGTGGTTTGTTTGGCACGACCCGCGGTTGAGAGGAGAAGATGATTATTGACGTGGGTTGGTAGCGATCTGATTCATGATGGTGAAGATGCGACGATGTGGGAAGAGATTAGACGAGGATCTGATGGCGAGGGTGGTGCAAAGATGATGAAAATCAAGGAGGTGACAGGGAGAATCGCGAAGTGGCGGCAGCGATGCTCGCTGATGGAAGGGGAAAGGGGGAGGAAGTTGGAAGCCCATGGGTCGTTCGATCGACCGAGATTAGATGCCCCTGATGCGACCACGTCGATTTTTTTATTATTTCCTTTTTTAAAAATATTTAAATTTTAATTTTTATAAAAATAAATTAAATAAAAAATAAATGCCAAAATTGACTGACCTAAGGCGGCTCCAGGAGCTACCACGTGTCAGCTCCAGAAAAATCAAAAATAAAAAGAAAGGGAAACAAAAATGAAATAGGAAACAATCGTCTTGAAAATTTTTCTTCATAAAAGTTGCTCTTCTCGATAAGATCTATAAATTTCATGAAGATACAAAAACCAAAATCGATCATATGCACAAAGTGATTTTTTGGAGTACTTTATGTAGATAGAACCCCATGATTTTTGGATTTTCTATATTTTGTCATTTTTAAATAAGATTAAAATCGAGAAAATTTATAACAAATCAAAGAAAATTATTACACATTACTTTATTTTATTTTGATTTTTATTAATTAGGAAAATAAAGAAATAAAATAAAATACGAAAAAGATAACTTTTGTACAGACTGCTAGTAAACACTCGGACTCTGTCAATTTCTTTATTTTAATCTTATTTTAGATTTGAATTTTTCTATATTTTAATAAATCTTTTGTCAAAGAAAATAAATGAAAAAGAAATAAAATAAAAAGAGTTAATAATATACATAAAATAATAGGTCAAAAATCGCTAAAATACACCATGTACAAAAGATGCCCAAAACCCACTTTCACATAGGAGCTCTGATTCACTTGAACTTGGTCTTATTTTAAAAGTAATTGAATGCCCATTAGTTCAAAAGTGAGTAGGATCAAATCAGACACTGTATGAGGAAGATATTAGCGTTTTAGTCTAGGGATCCTGAAAATAGGGTTTGAGTTTCTGGTCCACTTGTTTATGTTAGTGATTCTTCTTTGTATTTTTCGTTTATTCTTTTTAATATGTTCACAATAGAGGTGGTTTTAGGTCATTTAGAGCTATCATGAATTAATTAAAAATCAGGGAAGTTAGCCTATTTTACAAGTCAAATGGGCTACGATTTTTGTCTTATAATGCAATTATTATTTATATATGCATGAATGCTATTTATGCAATATAGATGAAGAAATGCAGATGAATTTTGGGGAAATGAGCTTAATTAATCACTTTTAGAATGATGAATCTGAGATTCAACACTACGATCGGCGATTGGTCTTCCCTAAATGAAAAAGGTGCGACGACAATTCGGTAGTTGCTTGAATCGAGAGGATTAATGGAATCCAAGTGATGATCGATTCGTTGCTCGACGATCTCATAGTGGTGCTCGTTTGTGGCGGTTGTTCTCAACGGAAGGCATCAATGGATCGGGAATAGAGCAGCGATGCTCAGACGACGGCGTATGTGTTCCTCATCTAGATCATGTGGTTGTTGACGGCTTTAGTTTCGAGGCTGGCTTTAAGTTATTCTTCAATTGAGGCAGAGGTGGTTTTCCTCGAGATGAAGTGCTCCAAGCGATATTTGATTGATTCCAGCAACCACATATTCGACTCAAACTCTAAGGCTCAGTCCAACAAATAAGTAGATGACAATGGATGAACATGTTCTACGATGGTGGAAGAATATAACCAAGATCTCCGACCACCGTACGTGGCCAGAGGTGAGAGATGTGAGAGGTAGAATAACAAGTGGTAGAGACTATAAAGTGAAGATGGATTCGTCAATTGGCTATCGAGTCAATCCTGGAGTGCACAAGATAATCAATATAGAAGGGAGGGATTGAGAAGAGGATAACGGAAGGATTGAGAAGAAGAAGAGAGGAAAAACAAAGAGAGAAGAAGTTACAGGAAGATCTAACACGGAGTGCGGAAGGTGTCAACGCATGGAAGATGGATATTGGAGGAGATCCACGGATGATTGCCTGTTACGGAGGAGGCAACCTCTAGTGGCTTGACGCGATGGAGCGAATGTCACATCAGCATTGGGATCTCGCCAAAGTCCTCCCCAAACCTCGCTACAACGAGGATATGCTCCCAGAGTTGTCACCACTTCAGGAATTGCTCGGAGCTCACAAACATGAGGGAGTTCCAATTGCGGATGGCGAACTCCAGGGGGCTCATATATTTTTATAGGAGGAGAGAAAACATGGGGGCCATGCTAGCGGATGCAGTCACAGGTGGCGATGGCATCACCGGCGGGCCGTTAGGATACAGGCCTAACGGCTGGTAGTTGGAGGAGGGCGAGGGAGAGGAGGAGGAAGGAGGCGGTGGGCTCGGGGAAGCAGGGAAGAAGGTGCATAGACGGGGAAGAGGAAAGGGGAAAAAGGAGGCAAGAGAAAAAATAAATATAAAAAATAAAATTACTAATTAATTAAGTAACTGATTAATTGAGATAAATAATTATAAATTAAGTAAATAAATTTAATTAGTAACTAAGTAAAAGTAATAAATGAATAATAAATTCTTAACTAGATAAATAATAATTAAGATAAAAAATATAAATTAAGTAAATAAATTTAATTAGTAATTAAGTAAAATTAATAAATAAATAATAAATTCTTAACTAAATATATAATAATTAATTAAGTAAGTTATTAAATAAATAATTAATTAAAAAATAAATAAATTAGTCTTAATTAAAGAATTTAACAAATAATTTTTTGTTTATTTTAATTTAATAATAGAATATTAATAAAGTATAAGACATGACATATATTAATTAAAATAAAAAAGTAAGATACATTGTACATTTTATACCACTAGGTCCCAAACCCCACTTTTTACATATTAACTCTGATATTAGCGAAATTAGTTTCATTTGATAAATAATTCTATAAAATGAATTTTGAAAGTGGGTACGCTAAATTCAGAGTTCATATGGCCTGACGAGGTCCAGAAATTTAGGTTCAGGGCTTCATGGCTTCGGAATTTATTAACATTTTTTAAGCTATATTTTTCTATTTTCTATTGATTGTTAGAAACACATTGGAAAAATAATTAAGTTTAATGAAGTTCAAAATAATTAAATAGGAAATAAGGAAGATATATATATATAGTAGATATAGACAAAGAGGTCCGAACACCACAACTCAATCATTTTATTCTAATATTTTACTGATATTTTTAATAAATAGTATTAGTTATAAAATGAAGTTTAAAAGTGAGCTTGGTCAGTATAGAGTTTTCTATAAATAGTTATGAACCTTGGGAGTCATTTTTCAGTTCATTATAATTAATTACTTACGTAACAAATAATTTTATGATAATTTTATAAATTAACATATATTATTATAAATAACTTTCATGAGGAAAATATTTTAGTTTGAAGTAATAAATAAAATAGGTGAAATATTTATAATGTGAAAAATAAATAAATGTATTTTTATGGTCTTGATTTTCTGACATTTTTCATAAATTTAAATCCATATCTCTCCCTACTTATTTATTTTATCTACTATGTCAATATTGACTTGGTCTCAGGGTTAGCATTAGTATGTATATATTACATATCTACATCCTTCTTTTAATTTTCTTTTTCTCTTTATTATTTTATTTTGGATAAAATAAGAGTTAAATATATAATATTAATAAATGTGTTAGAATATTAATTAGTAGGAATTAGTGAGTATTTACATGTATTTTACTAAGGATTTTAGCCAAAATAAAAGAATAAAGGCGATGAATCAAAGATTCGTCTTTCTTCTACACTTTACATTTGCTACCCCTTATCAAATACTTATTCTACAAATAAGTGCAAGCAAAAAGAAAAACAAAAAGGAAAATAAAAGAACATAGAACATGTTTGTTTCTTTAAACTAGATCTCACTCCACCCAAAATCCCAATAACCCTCAAGTTCCACAAATCCCTATCCAGGTTCACGTCAACAACCATCTCAGATGCACCCATCCATCACGCAAACTATTCATCTTTGAAGTCAATTTGTACTGTGTGTGAAGGGTGTTAGCTCTTCTTGCTTAAAGAAGCGAAGAAAATGCACATCCCAGTAATACATTCCCATTAGGTCCTCATCCAGCTACTCGAATCTTTTATTTTCATCTATTTTTTTGGGGTCTTGGAAAAAATTGTACAGGCAGATCCTTCCTTCATCCGAAGCATTATTTCATCCCCACTCTCCCGTCTTTAGACGTCTGCGCCACTAGACAAGGATGGAAACACACCACCAAAATGGATTGTCTTTCGTAATCCCATGCAAGTTGAGCTAAGTGTAGAGTGCATGAGTTCAAAATTGTTTCAAAAGAAGAAGTGTTAAATGGATGACACTAGGTGTCCTACTTAGGCAAGTTCAAGTTGAATTTCGAACACGGTCTCATGGAATCCAAAGAATGAAGTCGAATAGACCTGAAGAGTCCTAATTACAATTCTTAATAAAATCCATTAGAATTAAGTGGATTAAGGCCTAAACCAAGCTCAATCTTTCATACTTAGATCCATTTGGTTCAAGAATCAAACTTACACTTAAAAATGCGAATGAATGCAATAATTTTTTTATGAAGTGAATTTTTCGAATTAAGCTTTTTATGTGATTTTCAATAACTTTTTCAAATTTTTTTATTGAATTTTCAAACTTTTTTAGTATTTTTTTAAAGGAGTTAGTGGATTAAATCGACCTATAAGAATTATGAATATTTTACAAAGAATTTTATACACATTTTATATATACAAGATTATATAAATTTTATAAAAGTTTTTTTACATATTTTATATAATTAAGACTTTTATCTAAATATTTTACAACATATTTTCTAAAATTTTAAGACATCTTATTTTATAAGTCATATTTACATTTTTCTATCGGCTTTTAAAAATCGAAAATATATACTCATACTTTTAGATCCATATTATTAAAAATACAATAAAGTACGAGTTATGGCTTCTAAAGTATATATAGAATTTATATATATATGACACCCCCCTATACTTAGTATGAACTATGTCCTCATAGTGACCAAAGAAACGACAAAGGAAGACATAACTTGGGCTAAATATAGATTGGTGAAAAGAATGATATACTACAACGACTCAAAACAATAACAAATAAACAAATAAAAGACAATCATTCCCTATATACTTAGGATCAAATAATTCTAAGGATAACAAACTCAAAAACGAAGATGATCGAGGTCAAGAGAATGTACACAATCAACGACTCGGCCTGTCCCCTCCCCCTACATAGGGTAAAATATCCCTAAGTATAGAGAAGAATATCAATAGTTGAGGGACAAGCGAGAGAGCAGAAGATACAAAACTCGAAAACAATCAAAAATGAAAATGAGCGATATTACCCCCCCCCCCACCTCCCCCCATACTTAGGGTAAAGCGCACCATAAGTATAAACAATAAAAGGGGTAATAGAACAGAACAATATGAAAAACATAATGTCTAACCCCCTATACTTAGGACAAAGTACATCCTTTTTATAGCGAAAATCCTAAGCAAGACCTAGGGGTGTAAGACAAACAAAAGAAAGAATAAAATCGAAAACACTTATGTACAAATTAGAACGTAAAACTCAGGTATGAGATGCAGAATGTGAATAGTGAAGAACACATCTCATACAAAATGAATGGGGGAAACCTCAATGATCGGCGACTCATGATCACGGTTTCAAATGCTTACCATTGACTCGAAAAGTGTACTCCGAAGACAACTCAGTTATATCGATGCTACTATTGTCGTACACCTTTCTCACTATATATGGGCCTTTCCACTTGCTCTGATGTTTTCCAGGAAATAACTTGAGTCTCGCATCGAATAGCCAAACTTTCTGATCGAGCTCAAACTGTGTATGGCTTATGTGTGCATCATGCCATTCTTTCACCATTATATAATGGAGACTACTCGTGAAGGCCTCATCTCTCAATTCCTCCAAGTCTATCAATTCTGTCTGCCTCTGATCTCTCGCATCGTCTAGACCAATGATTACTTCTTTCACTGCCCACCATGAACTGTGCTTGATTTCAACAGGTACGTGGCATGGCTTGCCATAAACAAGCCAAAAGGGAGATGTACCTAATAGTGTCATAAAGGATGTTCTATAGGCCCAAAGAATTGAGTTCAAAAGTTGAGACCTATCCTTTCAGTATGGGCGAACAACCTTATGCAAGATCGTCTTAACCTACCTATTCAGGACTTCGGCGAGACCATTCATCTGAGGATGATATGGAGTAGAAACCCGATGGTCTATACCGAACTCGTTAGCAAGAGCACTTACCTTGTCATCGATGAAGTGGCTACCCCCGTCTGAAATCATAACTCGAGGGTCCTCAAACCACGAAATGATATGCTTTCTCAGGAACTTGCAAACCATGTTCGCATCAGCATCTCGGGTAGGAATAGCCTCTACCCAATTACTCACATAATCTACAGCCAACAGAATGTACTCGAATCCTTGACTCTCAGGGAACAACCCCATAAAGTCGATACCCCATGCATCAAAGACTTTATATAAGTGAATTGGTTGCATAGGCAACATATCTCTATGTCCACAAGTGCCCATCCTCTGACAGTCAGTACATCTCTTCACAAATGCATGAGCATTCGCAACGAGAGAAGGCCACCAAAGACCATATTGAAGCACCTTCTGTGATGTCCTCTTCCCATAATGGCGTCCTCCAACTTCTAACTTATGACAATACATGAGTACACTATGGTATTCCTCCTGAGGAATACACCGATACCAGACAAAATCTACTCCATCATTATAAAGGATCGGATCCTCCCAGTGGTAAGACATGATTTTCACGAGGAAAGTCTCAAGTCTTTGCGTGGAACAATCTTGTGGGACCTTCTTGGCAACAAGAAGGTTCACAATATCAGCGTACCATGGGAGTGAGGCGACAACATGAATCACCTCATCTTGAAAGGGCTTAGTGATATGTGTATCATACTCATAAGTATCAGCTAATTCTAGTCGAGACAGGTGATCCGCCACCACGTTCTTGACTCCACACTTATCCTTTATCTCAATATCAAACTTATTGAGTAGAAGGATCCATCTGGTGAGATGTGGCTTGGAATCCTTCTTATTTATTAGGTACCCGATGGCGGTATGGTCAGTGAAAATGGTAACCTTAGATCCTAAGACGTGGGACCGAAATTTGTCTACGGCAAATACTACAGCTAGCATTTCTTTCTCTATAATAGTATAATTCTGCTAGGCAGAATCTAAAGTCATGTAGCATAGTGTATGATGTATGGAAGATCATCCCTCCTTTGTCCTAAAATAGCCCCAATGGAAAAATCAGAGGCCTCGATCATGATCTCGAATGGGAGAGGCCAATCGGGTGGGTGAAGGACAGGAGCCTCTACAACCATGTTCTTGAGATTTTCGAAAGTATAAATACACTTATCATCAACAATTAACTCAATGTCTTTTGCTAGGAGGTCAGATAATGGTCGGACAATTTTACTGAAGTCTCGAATGAAACAACGGTAGAAATCGATATGCCCCAGGAAAGACTGTAACTGCTACATATTGGATGGTGGATTGAGCTTCTTTACGATATCCCCCTTGGCCTGATTGACCTCCATACCCCAGTTGGAGATGATATAACCAAGGGTCGTCGCCTGAGTCATCATAAAATGACTCTTCTCCCAAGAAAGAACAAGGTTAACCTTAGTGCACCTATGAAGCACGGTGTCTAGGCTAGAAAGACATGAATCAAAATCATTGCCATAAACCGAAAAATCATCCATAAAGACCTCTAAAAAGTCGCCCACCTTGTCCACAATGATCAAAAGCATGCACCTCAGGAATGTAGCCAGGACATTACATAATCCAAAGGGAATCAGTTTAAAATCATACATTCTGAATGGACATGTGAACGTCATCTTTTCCTGTTCTTTAGGGGCAATGGCCATCTAATTATATCCCGAGTACCAATCAAGAAAGCAATAATGGTTCTTCCCAGTTAATCTCTCGATAATTTTATCAATAAACGGTAGTGGAAAGTGATCCTTCTAGGTCACCATATTCAATCGTGTGTAGTCCACACAGACTCGCCAAGAATTCGTTACTGGGGTAGCGATCTCCTCTCCATCCTCATTAATAACCGTAATGATACATGTCTTCATCGATACCACATGTAATGGACTGACTGATGAATCTCCATTTCATCACCTTTATTCTTTCATTTTGGCCTTAAAACCCCTAGTAAATTCATGTAAATACATCTAATTTGTATAAAATAACATTCATGCATTATTGTATAAATTGTGTATAAAATAATGTTTTTAATGCCAAAATTATAGAATAAAGAAAAAAAGAAAAATTAATAAATAATCAACGATATTTTATGACCTTAAACCCCGAGACCTAGTCATCTCGATGACTAGGTCGATAAGGAATAAAGTAGGGAGAGATAATTGCCATTTATACAATAAAAATCATATTTATTCATTTATATTTTATTCATTTTTGGGACCCATTTTATTTTCTAATTTTTACACATCAAATAAAGAAACTTTTTACATGAAAGTTGTAGATAATAAAATATAGAAAAATAAAAAATTGATTTCATACAAAAATAATATACAGAATAAAAGTTAAGGTCTAAATAAGATTCCAAAATCCCAACTTCTCAGACCCATATCTCTCAAAAAAACTCATAATATATAAAAACCACTTAAATTGTATATACCTTTTAGTAAGATACTTAATGAAGGTGGTTTTATATTTTTTAGAGTTAAGGTGTCAAACCTAGGTTTTGGACCACTATTGTATAATATACCCGATTAAAATATTCATTTTATTTATTACCTATTATTTTTATATTATATTTTTATAATTTTTTAAATATTATTTATAATTTATATACATATTAAAATAAGAATAAAACACTTAATAAAACATTAAAATAAAATATGTATATAAAATCTATAGATAAAATACCTATAATTATACTTATACAATTAATACATCTATTTAATTAAGTGTATATAATATATCAAAAAATACAAAAAAAAGTATTTAAGTATCTAAAAAAAGTTATAAATATATAAAATAATAAATTAAAATAATAAAATCCAATATACAAATTAAAAACAAAAAAGACTCAAAAACATAGATAAATATACCTATAGTTAAACCCTAAAAGTAACTTATACTTACATACCTCTAAAAATAAAAAATCATAATAAAATAACTCAGAAAATATAAACATTTTTTATTTTAAAACTTAAAATTAATAAATTCTTTATTATTATTTACTAAATTTTTAAATAGTTTTGGGTCGGGTTTTTTTCTGGTTGGTCCACGTGGACCAACCAGGTCCACTCGACCGTTGACCTCGGTCAACTCTTTGACCGAGGTCTCAAGTCTGTCATACTTGTATTTTTGCATAGATTCTTGATTTTTTGGAGATCTCTCATTGCATCTTTTGTGATCGAGGTCTTCATGACTTCCTCCTCGTGGATTGCGAATACATGCCCAGGTCTTTCCTTGGGCTTCAGATCACTGCATCGTCTGCCCCAAATCGATCTTCCCAGCCTCTCGCTATCCTTTACATAGACTCCCTCCGACTCTCTTTGATTCTTTGAACACCTTTTTGACCTAGCTTTGTTCTCATCTTGCCTTGCTCAGGACCGGGGAGGTGACAGCTCCCATCCAGCTGCTTAAGGCGTGCTTCGACGACATCGAGTGGTACTTCCACCACCACTCCGGCCACTCGCCATCGAGGTCTGCTTCCATGTTACACCGGTGAGGTACCCTTTCCTTTCTCGTTTCACTAGATTAGTCGAAGTCCTAGGATCGTTTTCCTGAGTTTATTTTATCCCTTAATCGTGTGTTAAGAGGTAACCATCACCTTCGAAGTTCATTGGAGCTTGGTCATCGACGAACCTCCCACTTGTTCCTGACGGTTCTCCGACTTGCCAAAACACTTCCAAACCTTCCCTTGTCGCTTCTTCGCTCCCCATGCATCTCCCATTTGCCTCGACTCCTTCTGGATCGAGCCTACCGGTCCTCCCCTCTACCACTTCGCTGGAGGACCGCCACCATGCACCACCAGTGCCCCATTGCCCTTCTAACAGGGTCGAGGCAGTTTTCCCTCGACCCTCGTTTGCTTCTTATGCAGGAACAAGGATTAAAGGACCGCTGGGGCGATTTTGACCCTTCACCGGAGGTGCTTCGAGCTCCTTATCTTCCCCGCCCTCGTGTAGGAGCTCCGGTGGACCTCGTGCCCTTTTGCTCACCCCAGTAGATAGAGAATGTCCCCAGAAAGCTTTTTGGCCTCTTAGTGGAGTGACGGGTGGTCGGAGCAACGCCAAACTGCTGATCGAAGCTCGAGTCGCACCTTGTTCTTCCTTGTTCTTACAATGGAGTCCAAGACTGTCGGATCGGGTTTCGTCTCCAGTTCCTCCAGCCTCAGTTCGATTGTTCACCTTGCAACCATACGATCAAGAGCCAGGATCTAATCATGGTCGTTCATCTGCAAACTGTCATCGGGCCGCCAGGAAGCGAGACGTGTCAAGTGGATTAACATCCATTGTTTGATTCGCGCGTGATGGGTATTTTGCATCTTTGGCCTAAGCTAGTTTTGTATTTAATATTTAAACTTCAAACTTTCCTCTGAAGATTTATAATTTTTGTAATAATTGCATTTAAAACCCCCGACTTTGGAAATTTGCTAATAGGTCCTCGGCCACGTCACCTCATGTGTCAGCGTGCATGAGGTGCTGGAATTTTGTCGCTAAGCCCCTGTGGGTTTTGAAATTTTATTTTAGTCCAAAAAATTAACTACACGTTTTTTTATTTTGTGGAAATTACAAAGTGGCCCCCATACTTATTTTCTTTTACAAAAAGGACCCTACCAATAATGTAATTTTTTTGTTGTCTCTATTTATTAATAATAGCTGCATTGCTCCAAAAAAATCCCAAAAACTAGGATTAAGTGCATGATATGTTGTAGATTCACGCATTTATTTTTCATTTCATTTTAGGCATTTATCCTATTTTTTAAAAAAATAAAAAGAGCCATAAAAATCCCTTTCTATACTAGAAAATACATAAAAAATATAAAAGTTTTTTTGAAAAATTCCAAAGAATATATTTCATATTTATTTAGTTATTCAGCAACTCCGGATAAAAATCCTTAAAAATTACAAAAGAAAACTCCTAAAAATTGAAAAACCTCTAAAACCCTTATAAAAATATAATTATAAAATTAAATTCTGATTTAGGATATTTTTTACTTTAAAAATATATAAAAATTAGCAAAAATTCCCAAAAAAATTATAAAAAATAGTGAAAAATTGATTAAAATCCAAAAATATTTTATTTTCTTTGTTCTGATTATCTAGTAATATGTATATCTATCCTAACCTATTTTGTATATATACTATATATATATATATATTTATATTACATATTTTAAAATGGAAAAACAAACATAGAAATATCAAAAGAAAATATAAAAATGATAAAAATGAAAAACCAAATACAAAAATATAAAAATAAAAATAAAAACCCATAAAAAGGACATATATATATATATATATTCCACAATCAACTTTTGTGCTTTACCGCCCAAACTAAGTCTGTTTGCTCTCTGTGTTTGACACTACATACTTGCACTATACACACATTTTGTAGAGTTAAATAAAATAAATTTTAACTCCACATTGCTTTTTATTGCTTAATCATCATTGTGGGTTAATTGTTGTTTTAATTCAGATTTCTTGTCAGTCACCTCGACGACTGTGTTCCCGCCTTGTGTGGAACATACGATCACTCGATTTTCAGGTTAACCAAATGGCGTCGTTGCCAGGGAGCAACTGCGGATAGATTGGTTTTTATTTGATTGTGACTTATTTGTCTTCCTTGTTTATATTTTACTTTATTGATTTTCTGATTTATTTGATATCATTTTGAGTTGTCAAACCCCTCTCTTTGTTGACTTTCTTACGAGGTACCATGGATCGAGGGAGGCCCTCTTTGGAGTATCTGTGCTCCCACGTGAAGCCGATGTCAGCTTGCTGACCTAGCACCAAGGAAGACTTAGGGAAATCTTGAAGACAGATCCATTTGATTTTATTATATTTATTTGTGCAATTTTAAGTGAGAGAGAGACCATAAATTATAATAATACATGACTCTACCACACTTCACTCTTCACAAGGTCCAGTGCCTTAGGGATTGTTCACTTAGGGACCTCGTCAGTTTTTCGTTGTTTTCTTCGCATTTTTTATTTTGTTTTTCGATTTTGTTTTATTTGCTTTGTGTAATTGAGCCCTAGCTGTAGGATTGCTTGTCGATAGATTAAGGCCAAACACATAATACAAGTGCATGTACCTATATACTCATTTGGACTTAGTCAAATCTATAAATTACTATTTATTTGGATTTGAGATCGAGCGTCGAGAGAAGTGCTATACAACGCTTGCAGGATCCATTATGGCGGACATCGATGTACTTCAGAGACCAGACTTTTGGATCTCACTTCTAGATATTTAGCATCTTGTTCTTCACGATAATAGCAGTTACTCATTTAGGGCGATTTCATCAGTTGCATTGAATATAGTTAGGTTTCAATTATGCCTAGCATCCTTGCATGAACAGAGCTGGAGGCAAGGTAAGCCTTTCTCTTTAGCATACATCATTGGTTTGTCGCTTGCATCGCTTTTCCGACTCTCTCCCTCTGCTTTTGACCACTTAGGAGATAAAAAGAATTGACTCCTCATTAGGCACGTGCATTTCTTATTAAAAATCCAAAAAAAAAGTGATAACAATAAAATTGGGACTGCTAGCATTACTTGACCTTAAAAAAGACCTAAAAGAAAATATTTGTTTGGGGCGAGAAATCCCCTCATTGTCTTCGTTTTTATTGCTCGCGTACACACTAAGGACTAATCCCCAAATCCCATTCAGCATTCCTAAGTGTTTGTACAATTTTGACTTCTCCCATAACTCTAAAGCAGACAAGATAAAAATACCAATCTTTCACGGTATTCACCGAGTTGAGTAGGTGAATTGAGGGGTGTGTTTGTTTTGTGTGCGTTTGTTTGTGATTGTTTGTGTGCATTATAGATCGCCTATGCGCATTTGCGCCTTTTTCTTCACTTCTCTTGACTTGACTATCGTGCTCATTTTTCTTTTATTTTGAGACGGTCAACTGCAGTTATTTTTATTCGGACTTTACGGATCTTTCCTACCCTCCAGTCGGTCCATCTCCATTTTTCCAGGAGGACTTTGCTCTTGATTTTTGTACATATCTGCCTCAGCCATAGTATCAGCCCTCGGATCTTAATTCACTTCCACCGTGACATCCTCCACCTCCATATTTTCCCCCTTCACATCCACCCGAGACTGGTATGTTGGAGTCACCTCTCATGATTTCCACACTAGAGACCTTGACCCACTTCATGGAGCATATGAATTCGAGGATTGACGACCTCACATGCCTAAATAAGAGCCACATTGATGCTTCACGATATGACGATATGGATTCACTTGAAGATTTTCATGAGAGCTTGCAATAACCCAAAATACAAAAAATGAGAAAATTTTAAAATTACAAAAAGAATTCAGGAGACACATGATCGATTCAGACTGTGAGGAGAGGGACCACTTACCAGATCCTTTGACAACATTTCCATTCACATTTAGTCCCATCCATGATCCCGAGGATGACATTGTATAAACTGCTCGTAGTCGTCCTTGTGTATATGTTGATTCCGAACTCCTCCCTTTTATGGAGGAGATCCAAAAAATTCAAAAAAATCTTGACTAACCAGAAGTGGTGGCACTATTCATGAGAGCATTAAAGTCCCACATCAGCATGACATGACCCATTTATCTGCTCCTCTTCCCAAGAAGATAAAGTGGATGAGCAGATCTGAGCATCATATTTTGACAATGTCCAATGCCCACACTATCACACCATCACTCTCTAGGAAAAGGAACACAGCTACCCAATTCATTAGTTGCACCATCTCTGACCACACATGTGATCACACTCTCTTTGATGGTGGTGCTTCAATTAGAATAATACCATTCTCATTGGTACAACCTCTTCACTTAGAGCCTCTTAAGAAAATCAGGATGATAGTCCAATTTGCTGACGGATCTATTAAGAGGCCAAAGGGTATTGTAAAGAACGTCGTCATTTCGATTCAGGGCATGAGCTATACTGTCGATTTTGTCGTATTGCCGATGGAGACCTCCACTGGGGAGCACTCTCCAATCGTCCTGGGATGACCTTTTCTCACCTCTGCGAGAGTCATTATTGATTATGGATCTGGAGAGATTCACTTCTGTCCTGTTGACGAAAGTGAGGTGATCATCACTGCACCTACAACCGACTATAAACCTGCATCTGATGCGACTACACCCATTTTAGTTGACCCCTTGGACTATGACATTGATGAGACTATCAGAAATTTTTGTTGTATGATGGATTCAACTGAGACCCAAGAATTCCTCCATGTGGAGGAAGACTCGAAAAGCATGGACCTAGGAGTGCATTCTTCTGGTGTTTGGCGATGTGTTGATGACATCCGCAGGATCTACACGATTGACACTTTAGAGCATAGGGCATAGATTGACGAGACTAAGGTCGAATTTGATCTTGTTGCTTTTATTCAGGAATTCGGGCCTTTTGATGATAATGATGATCCGATTGAGACTGTAGAGGATGAACATGATTCGACTACTTCCATAGATGAGTTCGTTTCTTTTGATTTTGACCGTTTCTTTTGATTTTGACCTAGGAGAGACTTGCAGGATGATCTTGAATTTACTTCTTCTGATGATTAGTTCGTCCCTTTTCACTTTGACATCTACGCGACACCCAAGGCTTGACCTAGCCGAACTTATTCCATTGTCCCTTCTGCGCCTTCTCACCCTAAGACCACGAAGGATCTTTACCAGGTCGATCCTAATCGTTACTTGTCTACTGAGGACCCCGATATCGACCAACACCTTATCAGATCCATTCCTAAGCGGTTCCGCAAGAAGGTTCGCCTTCGACCTTCTTGACCTTTGTACATACATTCTTGTTGTATATTCTCGTGCGTGCCTTGCTTAGGACGTACTTTGTCCTAAGTATAGGTGGTGGATGAGCTGAGTGTTCTTTCGTCGTTCTGTTTCATCACTCTTGTTGTTGCCTATACTTAGGACTCTTTTACCCTAAGTATACGGGGAGTGATGTGAACATCCTCGTCTATTCTCTCTTCCTCTATCTTCATTTGTCTTTTCTTCTTTTTTTTCTTTTCCTTTTCATTTTTATTTTTCTACTGAAAAGGTGTCGCCCCTTTTTGTCTATCTTCTATACTTAGGACGTACTTTGTCCTAATGAGGGGGTGTGCACCCCGAGTTCTTTTATTCTTTGATCCTCTCCATTGTCTCCTCTTCTTGTCTATACTTAGGGATATCTTAAACTAAGTATATGGGGAGATAGTCTGAGTACGATATGTTTATTCCCCCCTTGACTCTCCCTACTTTGTCTACAGTCGGATATACTTAGTATTATTTAATCCTAAATATAGGGGGATAGTCAACTTCTCATTTGTTCATTTGTTTGTTCATTCATTTATTCTATAGGCTTTCATATACTCGGTATGAATTATGTCTTCTCTTTTCTCTCTGATCTATGAGGACATAGCTCAAGCTAAGTATAGGGGGTCGTATATACTCTGTATATACTTTAACCATAACTCATACTTTCATATTTTTAGTAATAAATATGGCTAAAATACTATATAATATACTTTTTCATTAAAATCACTTTAACAAAAAGATGCATATTATTCCTCAAATACTTGTTGTATATAGTGATTAATAAATCAGGTAAAAAATATTTTTTTTTGCAAAATGCTTGAAAAATAGTTTGAAAATCTTTTTGAAATCTTTTAAAAACTATTTGGAAAACATTCTGTTCAATATTTTCAACCTTTATAAAATTTGTTTTGTTTGTAAAATTTCTTTTCTTTGTGTGAAATAAAAATGTTTGAAAAACTATTTGCAAATGGTTTTGAAATGGTTGCAAAAATATTTTAAGAAATCAATATATACTATTTGAAAAACCTTTGCAAAATGATCTTCAAATGTGTGTAAATGTTTATAAAAATTGTTTGTAAAAATTATTTTGGACTATAGAGTCCAAAATTGTTTGTAAAATCCTTTTCAAATAAGTTTGAGGAATATATATACCATACTACAATTCTTTATTAATTGCATAAACACTTCAATAAAATTGATCACTTACATCTTGTAAATTCTTAAAAACCCAAACTCTTGTAAATATAAGATTCATCCCCTTGTAAATATTTGTACCTAGTTTTTATCCAAAATATTTTATTTCCAAAAATCACAAAACCATTTGCAAAACCAAAAATATTTTAAAATTTTTTTTGAAAAATACCAAAAAATAAATATGCATCATCTTTTCAAAAATCCATAAAAATTTCAAAACTTTGAAAACTGCATTACAAAAATATTTTCTGCATAGCATTTACCTAGCATGCGTATTTTTCGGGTTGAATTTGATAAATAAACAATTCTAATAAAATCCGAAGATCGGAGATTGGTTGGACCTTAAATCTACCAAATTACTGGAACCTTATAGGAGCTGGAATTGAGGTACTTCAGGTCTAGTTGACTTAGTTCTTTGAGGATCGTGAGACTTGGTTCAATGGATTCTTGACTGCCTACGTAGAATATTTCGGAGTACATGCACGACTCTTGTTGATAACGACCTAAGTTGGACACCTGCACCTTTCACTTGGCTCAACTCGGTTGGAGTGGTGAGGGGATTAGATTTGCCATCTGAGATGCACATAAGTGGAAACATTTGTCCTCATCTAGGGAGGGAAGTACACCCCAACCCGTCCAGTGACAATGATGTCTAAAGACTTGAGAGTGTGGGTTGCAATAATTCTTCAAAAGAGGGATAGACTACTGGCCCAAGAGGGAAAACTCCTTATGTAAATGTTGTTGTATATATTTTTCAAAAAAAAAAGCAAAAAGGAAAAACTCCAAAAAAGTGGACATGCCTGATTGAAAATAAAATGACTATCGGAGTGTATATAATTGTATGGTCAATAAGCAAGCTTGAGCTTCAAAGCTAAATCATGTGAGCCTACAGCTGGACAGATTGACTACATTGGTCTTGCATCCTAGGATAGGTAGCACACTGGCTACAGTCCATTCTTCTCTTTACCCCCTCCTCTTGAGCTGGTTGTCACTTGAACTTAGAAGGGAATATCCCGCTCCCCGAGGAAGGAGTTGTTGGATTGGAGAATCACTGGGTTATCATGCTGGAGAAATCAGTCTATTTGTCATTTCAGTTGGGGAGAGCTACTATCACATACACTGTATGAGTCCGATTCATAATCGTAAGGGTTTGCGTATGAGTTGAAGTATTCTGACCTGGCTATTGAGGATACTTGAGAAGAGTTTTGGGATTCTCAAAGGATGTTGGATTTCAAATCCAATTCCCAATAAGGTTCCGCCCGCACTAAAATTCCAAAGGTCCAACTTAATCTCCAAACTTTGATTTTGTGAAGACAAGTTTGACAATTAAACTTAATCCTTTTTCTTTCTTTCTTTTTCTTTTCTTTGTTTGTTTTTTTCTGCACGTATTACATAAGTGTTTGCCAGGGACTAGAAACAGCAAGTATAGGTGGGTGATGAATATCCATTTCGTCACCATTGTTCTATCATTTTGGCCTTAAAAACCCAAGTAAATGCATCTAAATACATCCAATTTGCATAAAATAACATTCATGCATTATTGTACAAATTGTGTATAAAATATCGTTTTTAATGCCAAAATTAAAGAATAAAGAAAAGAAAAGGAAAAAATAAAATATCAAAGATATTTTATGACTCTAAACCCCGAGACCTAGGCATCTAGATGATTAGATCGATAAGGAATAAAGTAGGGGGAGATAAGGGCCATTTATACAATAAAAATCACATTTATTCATTCATATTTTATTAATTTTGGGACCCATTTTATTTTCTACATTTTACACCTCAAATAAAGAAACTTTGTATATGAAAGTTGTAGATAATAAAATATAGAAAAATACAAAATTGATTTCATACAAAAATAATATACAAAATAAAAGTTACGGTCTAAATAAGATTCCAAAATCCCAACGTCCCAAACCCATATCTCTCAAATAAAAACTCAAAATATATCAAAATCACATTAAATTGTGTATAACTTTTAATAAGCTATTTATTAAAGGGGGTTTCATATTTTAGGTTTTGGACCCTTATTGTATAGTATATTTGATTAAAATATTCATTTTATTTATTATTTATTATTTTTGTAATTTTATATTTTTATAATTTTGTAAATATTATCTATAATTTAGGTACATATTAAAAATGGAATAAAACACTAAATAAAACATTAAAATAAAATATGTATTTAAAATACATAAATAAAATGCATATAATTATACATATACAATTAATACATCTATTTAATTAAGTGTATACAAGATATAGAAAGATATAATAAAAATATATTTAAGTACTAAAAATAAGTTATAAATATATAAAATAATAAAATCAAATATACAAATGTAAAATAAAGGATTCAAAAATATAGATAAATATACTTATAATTTAACCCTAAAAAGTTATTTATAATTATACCTCTAAAAATAAAATAAAAATCATAATAAAATAATTCATAAAAATATTAAACATTTTTATAACTTGAAATTAATAAATCATTTATTATTTTTTATCGAATTTTTAAATATTTTTGGGTCGGGTTTTTCCTGGTTGGTCCACGTGAACCAACCACGTCCACCCGACCATTGACCTCGGTCAACTCTCTGATCGAGGTATCCAGTCTGTCAGACTTGTGGTTTTACCTCGATTCTTGATTTTTTGGAGATCGCTCCTTGCATCTTTTGTGATCAAGGTCTTCCTGACTTTTTCTCATCGTGGTTTGTGCTCATACACGCCCAGGTCTTTCCTTGGGCTTCAGATCGTTGCGTCGTCTGCACGACCTCATCTTACCAACCTCTCGCCATCCTGTACATAGACTCCCTTCGACTCCCTTTGATTCGTTGAACACATTTTTGACCTAGCTTTGGCCTCCTTTTACCTTGTTCAGGAATGGGGAGGTGATAACTCCCCTCCAGCTGCTTGAGGTGTGCTTCGACGACGTCGAGTGGTGCTTCCACCACTACCTCCGGCTACTAGCTGTCGAGGTCCGCTTCCAGGTTCCACTGGTGAGGTACCCTTTCCTTTCTCATTTCTCTAGCTTAGTCGTAGTCCTAGGATCGTTTTCCCATCTTTATTTTATCCCCTAATCACGTATTAAATCGTAACCATCACCTTCGAAGTTCGCCAGAGCTTGGTCTCCAGCGAACCTCCCACTTGTTCCTGACGGTTCTCCAACCCACCAAACCACCTCCAAACCTTCCCCTGTCGCTTCTTATCACCCTACGCATCTCCCATTCACCTTGACTCCTTCTAGATCGATCCTACCAATCCTCCCCTCCGTCGCTTCATCGAGGAAACGCCACGATGCACCACCAGCACCCCATTTTTCTTTTAACAAGGTCGAGGTAGCTTTCCCTCAACCCTCTTTTGCTTCTTGTGCAGGAACATGGATTAAATGACCTCTAGGGCGATTTTGATGCTTTGTTGGAGGTGCCTGGAGCTCCTCATCTTCCCCTCCCTCGTGGAGGAGCTCCTGTGGACCTCGTGCTTTTCTACGCTCCCCAACAGATAGAGAATGTCACCAAGAAGCTTTATGGACTCTAAGTAGAGTGGCAGGTGGTCGGAGCAGCGCCAAACCACCGATCGAAGCTCGAGCTGCACCTTGTTCATCCCTGATCTTACAGGGGAATCCAAGACCGTCGAATCGGGTTTCGTCTCCAGATCCTCCAGCCTCTGTTCGATTATTCACCTCACAGTCGTACGATCATGAGCCGGGATCTAATACTGGCTTTCATTTGCGAACCATCATCGGGCTACCAGGAAGCGACTCGTATCAAGTGGACTAACATCCACCATCGGAAACGCGCTTGTTGGGCATTTTGCATCTTTGTCCCTTGCTAGTTTTGTATTTAATATTAAAACTTGAAACTTTTCTCTATAGTTTTATATTTTTTTTAATAATTGAATTTAAGACCCCCAACTTTAGAAATTTGCTAATAGGTCCTCGGTCAGTCACATCGCATGCTTGCGTGCGTGAGGTGCGGGCATTTTGTGGCCAAGCCCTCGCGGGTTTTGAAATTTTGTTTTAGTCTATAAAATTAAATTGCACATTGTATTATTTTATGCAAATAGCAGAGTGGCCTCCATACTTATTTTTATTTACAAAATGGCTCCTACTAGTAATGTAATTTCTTTTTGTTATCTATGTTTATTTAAAATAGCTACATTTCTTTAAAAATCCCAAAAATTATGATTAAGTGCCTGATATGCTGTAGATTTACGCCCTTATTTTGCATTTCATTGTAGGCATTTATCTTATTTTATAAAATAAAAAAACCCTAAAAATCCCTGTTACACTAGAAAATACATAAAAAACTAAAAGCTTTTTGAAAGTTATTTTACAACTCCAGACCAAAAATCCCAAAAAAATAAAAAAGAAAACTCTTAAAATTAAAAAACCCCTAAAACCCTTACAAAAATATAAAAAACCATTAAAAATTCCAAAAAAATCTATTTCTTATTTCTGAATTTTCTATATATCATTATATTTGCATTAAATTTGATTTGGAAAATTTTGGTCCTCATTGTCTATTTTTACTTTTTATTTGAATTCTGCCATTTTATTTAAACCATGATTTAGGGTATTTTTTACTTTAAAAATATATAAAATTAGCAAAAATTCTCAAAAAATTACAAAAAACAGTAAAAAAACTAATTAAAATCCAAAAAGATTTTATTTTCTTTATTTTTAATATTTTTTTAATATTTATATCTTCCCTAGCCTACTTTGTATATATACTTTATAAATATATATATTACATATTTTAAAATGAAAAACAAATATAGAAAAATATAAAAATAAAAACAAATTAAAACAAATTAAAAATATAAAAAAAAAACTAAAAAACCCCACAAAAAAGACATATAGACAAATATTCTACAATCAACTTTTGTGGTTAATCGCCCAATCTACCTTGTTTGATACCTATGTTCAACCTCTACATACTTGCACTATACACGTATTTTTTAGAGTTAAATAAATTAAATTTTAACTCCACATTACTTTTTATTGCTTAATCATCATTATAGGTTAATTGTTTTTTCAATCCAGATTTCTTATAGGTCACCTCGACGAATGTGTTCTCGCTTTGTGTGGAATATACAACCACTTTATTTTCGCGTTAAACACTGACCCACTTAGAGTCATATATGGGATAATTAAAATCGATGCTCCACCACTTGGATATTTCCTTCATAACCACCTCTCGAATATTCAGGTTTAGCCTGTGCTAAAACTCACGAAATGGTTTGGCATCATCCTCGAGAAAAATGTGATAGGAGCACATTACCGGACTAATGCCATGGAGATCTGCTACTGACCACCTGATTGCCTTGCGATTCTTTTCAAGAATCTCTATCAGACAAGATTCTTGATCTTCGATCAGATCGAAGGCGATGATGACCAGAAACGTTTTAGGCTCTCTAGCAAGGTATCAGTATTCATGCTTTGAGGTAAAGATTTAAGATCGGGGGGAGAAGGATCAGGGAGAGACGGTTTGGTTAAGGCTTGGGTATAGGATACTAAGTCAGTGTATGCAAGCTCATCCTACTCTAACTCTGATTGATCTGGAGACTACTCATCTATTAATTAACTATTCTGAACTAGCTCGGTCTCCAAGCTGGTTGTAGGCTATGCGGTAAAACTCTGAAGTGAAAGGATTCAACAAAGCATTCCCAATCGGCATCCTCTGAATCTGACTGATTTAGAGTCGGATTTATCTCATAATGACACTTCCAATTGACATTCACTTATGATTTGGAGGGATCATAAGTTTCATCACAAAAATTACCAGACTCATCACCATTAGCCTCATCACTAATCGGCTAAGATTGTGACTCACATAATCTACAGCCAACAAAATGTACTCAAATCGTTGACTCTTAGGGCATGTTTGGTTTGTTGTGTACACAGGGGTACACCGGCATACCCCTGGCTCTAACCCTCCCAACTTGGGTTGTGATTACTTCTATCGATCCTACAATTTCTATGGTATAATGTTTTTAACTATGTTCAAATAAAATTATTAACATAAAAAACATATTATAATTTTTAAAAATTAATATAACGCATAATCAATGTCACATCACATCACAATTATCATTCCAACCCTCCAAACAACTACTATTTAGGTGGATACCCTAACCCAACCCAGTTACCAAACAGGCCTTTCGGGAACATGCCATAAAGTGGATACCCCATGCATCAAAGACTTTATAGAAGTGAATCGGCTGCATCGACATCATATCTCTATATCCACAAGTGCCCATCCTCTGACAGACAGTACATCACTTCACGAATGCATGAGCATCCGCAACGAGAGTAGGCCACCAAAGACCGGATTGAAGCACCATCTGTGATGTCCTCCTCCCAGAATGGTGTCCTCCAACTTCTAACTTATGACAATACGTGAGGACACTATGGTATTCCTCTTGAGGAATACACCGATGCTAGACAGAATTTGCTCCATCATGATAATGGATCGAATCCTCCCAATGGTAAGATTTGGCTTTCATGAGGAAAGTCTCAAGTCTTTGTTGGGAACAACTTTGTGGGACCTTCATGGCAATGAGAAGGTTCACAATATCGGCATACCATGGGAGCGAGGCGAAAACAAGAATTACTTCATCTGGAAAGGACTCAGTGATATGTGTATCATACTCATAAGTATCAGGTAATTCTAGTCGGGATAGGTGATCCGCCACCACATTCTTGACTACAAGCTTATCCTTTATCTCAATATCAAACTCATTGAGTAGAAGGATCCATCTGGTGAGACGTGGCTTGGAATCCTTCTTATCCATTAGGTACCTGATGGCGGTATGGTCAGTGAAAATGGTAACCTTAGATTCTAAGATGTGGGACCTAATTTAATTAAGGCAAATACTATAGCTATCATTTCTTTCTCCATAACAGTATAAGTCTACTAGGCGGAATCTAAAGTCTTTCTAGCGAGTGTATGGTGTATGGAAGGCCATCCCTCCTCTGTCCTATGGTAGCCTTAATGGCAAAATCGAAGGCATCCGCCATGATCTTGAATGGGAGAGATCAATCAGGTTGGTGAAGGATAGGAGCCTCTACAACCATGTTCTTGAGATTTTTGAAAGTATACATACACTTATCATCAACAATAAACTTAGTGTCTTTTGCCAAAAGGTCAGATAACAGTCGGGAAATTTTACTGAAGTCTCAAATGAAACGTCGGTAGAAAGTGACATGCCCCGGGAAAGTCTGTAACTGCTTCAGATTGGATGGTGGATTGAGCTTCTTTATGATATCCACCTTGGTTGAATTGACCCCCATGCCTCGGTTGGAGATGATATAACCAAGGATCGTCGTCTGAGTCATCATAAAATGACTCTTCTCCCAAGAAAGAATGAGGTTAACCTCAGTGCACCTCTGAAGCACGTGGTCTAGGCTAGAAAGACATGAATCAAAATCATTCCCATGGACAAAAAAATCATCCATAAAGACCTCTAAAAAGTTGCCCACCATGTCTGCAAAGATCAAAAGCATGAACCTCTAGAATGTAGCTAGGGCATTACATAATCAAAAGGGAATCTGTTTAAAAGCATACATTCTGAATGGACGTGTGAACGTTGTCTTTTCCTATTCTTCAGGTGCAATGGCCACCTGATTATATCCCGAGTACCCATCAAGAAAGCAACAATGGTTCTTCCCATCTAATCTCCCGATAATCTGATCATTAAATGGTAGTGTAAAGTAATGCTTCTTGGTCTCCTGATTCAATCATCTGTAGTCCACACAGACTTTCCAAGAAGTCGATATTGGGGTAGCAATCTCCTCTCCATCCTCATTAATCACTATAGTAATACCCGTCTTCTTCGACACTACATGTAGTGGACTGACTAATGAATCTCCATTTCATCACCCTTATTCTATCATTTTGGCCTTAAAAACCCTAGTAAAGGCATGCAAATACATCTAATATGCCTAAATTAACATTCATGCATTATTGTACAAATTGTGCATAAAATATTGTTTTTAATGTCAAAATTATAGAATAACGAAAAGAAAAAAATATATAATCAAAGATATTTTATGACCTTAAACCCCAAGACCTAGGCATCTCGATGACTAGGTCGACAATGAATAAAGTAGGGGGAGATAAGGGTCATTTATACAATAAAATCATATTTATTCATTTATGTTTTATTCATTTTTGGGACATTTTATTTTCTACTTTTTACACCTCAAATAAAGAAACTTTGTACATGAAAGTTGTAGATAATAAAATATAGAAAATATAAAATTGATTTCATACAAAAATAATATACAGAAGTAAAGTTAAGGTCTAAATAAGAGTCTAAAATCCCAACTTCTCAGACCCATATCTCTCAAATAAAAGCTCAAAATATATAAAAATAACTTTAGTTATATATAAAAAGTTATTTAATGAAGGTGGTCTCATATTTTTTGGAGTTAAGGTGTGAAAGTTAGGTTTTGGACCCCTATTGTATAGTATACCCAATTAAAATCTTCATTTTATTTATTATTTATTATTTTTGTAATTTTATATTTTTATAATTTTGTAAATATTATTTCTAATTTATATACATATTATAACTACAATATAACACTAAATAAAACATTAAAATAAAATATGTATATAAAATACATAGATAAAATACCTATAATTATACATATACATTTAATACTTCTATTTAATTAAAGGTACATAATATATCAGAAAAATATAATAAAAATATATTAAGTATCTAAAAATAAGTTATAAATATATAAAATAATAAATTAAAATAATAAAATCAAATATATATATATATATATAAATTAATAAAAGACTAAGAAACGTAGATAAATATACATATAATTTAACCCTAAAAAGTAACTTATAATTATATACCTCTAAAAAATAAATAAAAATCATAATAAAATAATCCGGAAAAAAACATTTTTTATTTTATAACTTAAAAGTAATAAATTCATTTATTATTTTTTAGTGAATTTTTAATTATTTTTGGGTCGGGTTTTTTCTGGTTGGTCCACGTGGACCAACCAGGTCATCGTGATCGTTGACCTCGGTCAACTCTCTGACTGAGGTCTCCAGTCTATCAGACACGCATTTTTGCCTCGATTCTTGATTTTTGGGATATCGTTCCTTGCATCTTTTGTGATTAAGGTCTTCATGAACTTTTCTCCTCGTGGATTACTTATACATGCCCAGATCTTTCCTTGGGCTTCGGATTGATGCATCGTCTGCACCACCTCGATCTTCCCAGCCCCTTGCCATCCCTTACATAAACTCCCTCTGGCCCCCTTTGATTCTTTGAACAACTTTTTGACCAAGCTTTGGCCTCCTCTTGCCTTGCTCAAGACTAGGAGGTGACAGCTTGACGATTCGGGAATCCAGCCCTTTAAAAGTGCAGAATTATCACTCAGCGGTCATTGCAGTCGGGCTGGATTCAGTCCGTCAAAACCATCTAATTTAATATGTCAATAAAATCAAATGGTTGTATTTATATTTTACTTGGTAAGTAACCAAGGTCGAACTCAGGGACACGAGCCTCTCTCGTGATATTTGGACTTAAATTCATTTAGCTATGTGTTGGATCAATGGATAGTAGGTCAATGGATGCATGAGGACAGGACACTATGCATTAAAATAATGAATCTAGGCATTTTTTACTTAGTTTTTATCATGCAAATAGATGCGATGAAATGCAACACAAATATGCCCTAGATCAGAATAAAATGATGAGCAATTTAAAAAAGAGTTAATTTTAGGTTTAATTCAAGTAACAAACTTAATGGATAAATTAAGCAAGGCATAAGCATGAGCAACAATAGACACTTGGCTATTACAATGATACATCAAAATCACAATGTCCAAAACAAGAAATGAATATGACATTAAAAAGTTCATCAAGCAAGCTCTGAAATGAAATCGAAATCGACTGAAACAGAGGTACGATGCTCAAGATATGCATAAAAGAAGACAAGGGCATAATTGTAAGAAAACATGAAAGATAAATAACAAACAGGTTCCTAGGAGGGACTAAAATGCAAATAAAAGAAAGTTCGAGACCTTCCCTATAAATAGCCCACACGCACAGGGGTATTTTTGCAATTATTAAAACCCGCGAGGTATAAATGCAAAATACCCCCGATGCACATGGTTGGCACGTGATTCCAGTACCTGTCTGCAAAATTGAAGAATCCGATGGGCCTCCCTGCAAAGTTTCCAGATCACCTGTACGTGGCACGTGTGCTCCAGGCTCGGTGAAGACCCAGGCTCGGTGGAGGCTTGGGGAATCTTCGGCTAGGCTTGGAATATACGACCTCCAGGCTTGGGCTCGGATGAGGCTCGATGAGGCTCGAAGCTCTGGGGAGGCTCGGTATAGGCTCGGGAGGCACGAGCCTGAAGGATCGGGAGCTGAGGCTCGGAGTAGATCTGGCGTTGACCCGTGGCCGATCGTAGGCCATCTGATCATGGAGATCAGGTGGTTGTTGTACGCTCCTAGAGAAATGATGTGATCGCTTCTGCGCCGTTGGATGAGCACCTGAGAGGAGCATCCAACGACATCTGCTCCTTCCTCTTCGGCTGCAACTCGAGGAGCAATCAGACCCCCGGTGGAAGGCTACGAGCTCCGCCTCCCTTGCTAGGCCATACTGCATTTCCCCGGAGCACCTTTGAAGGTGGGGGAAGTAGATGGAGCTCGTGGGAATGCGTCGCATGATCCGGAGGTGCTCAACTATGTCTGGTCGAAGGAGATGAAGCTGCTCAAGATTGGGCCGACGAGACCTCCGACCATTGACAACACGAGTACCTGCATGATTAGTTTGATAGCCGAAGCTTCGTGCGAGTGGGGGAATTGAAGTGCGTGAGATGGCTAGTCGTGAGGAGGATGAAGAAGGTGGTGGCCAGCGATCTTCTCCGACGAGCCCGGAGGAGTTGGGTCGGATGTGATCTGGGGTTACGGAGAATAAAGAGTGGGATCAGAAGGTAGCGCATGAAAGGTGGAGATGTGGTGAAGCTAGCAAGATGGATAATGGAAGACGATGGTACGCGGAGAAGCCTAATTAATTACAAGAAAAGAAGTAAAAAATGAAAAGAAGATCAGAGAGCTTACCTGAGGTCGGGTGGAGTGGAGTTTGGGCTCGAACGTCGGAGTGGACACTCTGGTCATTGCTGGACCTCCTCAGCCACTGGAGGCTGCTTGGTGGAGGCAGAGCCACCGCGGTCCTGGCCTACCATGGCCAGGGGTCAACACCGGGGGCTAGCGCTATCTTTGCGCCTCATCGGACCTCCCCCAATCACGGGGAGGAGGAGAGGAGCTGGGCGAAGCCTCGCATTCAGGTGGACACCTTGCAATGTGGATGGCGATGGAGTATTTGAAGGAGGGGGTCGGTAGTTCATGAGGTGGTGGTAGTGGATTGAGTGAGAGAGATGGATCGCGAGGAGTGGCTATGATGCGACCCACGAGACTCGCGATGATGGTGGATGATGGAGCTCCATCGTGGGCTAGTTTGGGAGTGGAGAAGATGACGGATGTGGTCGGAAAAAATAGAAAGGGGGAGGTTGTTGCGTGAGGTGGAGATCGTGGGTGAGGGAGCAGTAGGAGGTAGACGTCGAAGCTCGACCGTTGGATCAAGCGATCCAACGGTCAGGAAAGAGGCGTTTGTGGATGACTTGGATTTAATCGAAGGCGATTTGATCAATGGGCATAAGAGACGCTATGTGTCGTGCGCACAGGCCGGCAGAAGTGGACGGCGATGGGGAGATAAGGATTATGATCGAAGGGCTGAGAAGAGGGCGGGAACGGACGACTGGAATTGAAGCGCCCAGAAGGTGATCTGATAGTGGAGGATGCAGGAGAATGGCACGCAAACAAGTGAGCCACGTGGCTCAACCAGAAAGGGCCACGTGGCTCAACCAGAAAGGGCCACATGGCCCAATCAGATTATTCAGAGATGAAAAGGGAAATATGAGGGGGTAGATGGTCGAATTTGGAAAAACTCAAAACATGAAAGTTGTAGATCTCGATTAGATCTACAATTTTCATGTTGACCAAAAAGGACGTCAATCAAAGGTAGAAAATATTTTTGAGGGCATTTTTAAGGCTAAAAACACCACGGATTTTAATTTTGTTATTTTTTTTGTGTTTTTAATTTATTCAAAGACTCTGATAATTACAGGGATTTCCTGGTTTTTATTGACATCTAATCTATGAAAGGGGGTTAATTTCAGTGAATTAAAAGCATTAAACATGGTTTCATCACTGCTCCCCTCTAGTTGCTTGAGGCGTGATTCGGCGACGTCGAGTGGTGCTTATGCCACCACCTCCGGCCACTCGCCATCGAGGTCCGCTTCCCGGTCCCATCAGTGAGGTACCCTTTCCTTTCTCATTTCTCTAGCTTAGTCGTAGTTCTAGGATAATTTTCTCGAGTTTATTTTATCCCTTAATTGCATATTAGGTCGCAACCATCACCTTCGAAGTTTGTCGTAGCTTGGTCTCTAGCGAACCTCCCACTTGTTCAGGACAGCTCTCTGACCCGCCAGACCACCTACAATCCTTCCCCTTCCTCTTCTTCGCTCCCCATGCATCTCCCATTCGCCTTGAGTCCTTCTGGATCGAGCCTACCGGTCCTCCCCTCCGCCGCTTCATCGGAGGACCGCCTCCACGCACCACTAGAGCCCCATTGCCCTTCTAACAGAGTCGAGGAAGCTTGACCTCGACCCTCATTTGCCTCTTGTACAGGAACAGGGATTAAAGGACCGTTGAGGTGATTTTGACCCTTCATCGGAGGTGCCTGGAGCTCCTCATCTTACCCGCCCTCGTAGAGGAGCTCTGGTGGGCCTCGTGCCCTTTTGCACACCCCAGCATATAAAGAATGTCCACAGGAAGATTTTTGGCCTCTTAGTGGAGTGGCAGGTGGTCGCAGCAATGCCAAATCGTCGAAAGAAGCTCACGCTGTGCCTTGTTCTTCCCAGTTCTTACAGAAGAGTCCATGACCGTCGGATCGGGTTTTGTCTCTAGATCCTCCAGCCTCAATTCGATTGTTCACCTCGAAGTCGTACGATCAAGAGCTAGGATCTAATCATGGCCATTCATCTGCAAACCGTCATCGGGTCGTCAGGAAGCGAGACATGTCAAGTGGACTAACATCCATCGTTCGATCCGCGCCCGCTAGGTATTTTGCATCTTTGGCTCCAGTTAGTTTTGTATTTAATATTTAAACTTGAATCTTTCCTCTGAAGGTTTATAATTATTGTAATAATTGCATTTAAGACCCCTGACTTTGGAAATTTGCTAATAGGTCCTCGACCACATCACCTCACGTGCTAGCATAGGTAAGGTGCCGACATTTTGGGGCCAAGCTCCCATGGGTTTTGAAATTTTGTTGCACTCCAAAAAATTCTTCGTACATTGTATTATTTTGTGGAAATTGCAGAGTTTCCCCCATACTTATTTTTATTGACAAAAAGGCCCCTACCAGTAATGTAGTTTCTTTTTGTTGTCTCTATTTATTTAAAATAGCTACATTGCTAAAAAAATCCCAAAAATTAGGATTAAGTGCACGACATGCTGTAGATTCATGCCTTAATTTGCATTTCATTTTAGGCATTTTTCCTATTTTATAAAAATAAAAAAGTGCCCTAAAAATCCCTATCTACACTAGAAAATATTAAAAATATAAAAGTTTTTTTGAAAAATTCCAAAAAAATATATTTCGTATTTAGTTAGTTATTTTGTAACTCCAGACCAAAAATCCTTAAAAATTACTAAAGAAAACTCTTCAAAATAGAAAAAACTCTAAAACCCTTATAAAATTATAAAAAACCTTAAAAATTACAAAAAATCTATTTCTATTTCTGAATTTTTTATATCATTATCTTTATATTAAAATTGATTTGGAAAATTTTAGACCTCATTTTCTTTTTTTACTTTCCATTTCAATTCTGCCTTTTAAATTAAACCCTTATTTAGGGTATTTTTTACTTTAAAAATATATAAAAATTAGCAAAAGTTCTCAAAAAATAAAAAAACATAGTAAAAAATAATTAAAATCCAAAAAGATTTTATTTTCTTTATTTTGAGTATTTTTTAGTAATATTTATATCTACCCTAGCCTACTTTGTATATATGCTCTATATATATCTATACTACATATTTTAAAAGGAAAAACAAATATAAAAAATATAAAAATCTTAAAAAGAAAATATAAAAACAAAAAAATTAAAAACAAAATACAAAAATATAAAAACAAAAACAAAAATAAAAACCCATAAAAATAGACATAGACAAATATTCCATAATCAACTTTTGTGCTTAACTGCCAATCTAGCATGTTTGCTCCATGTATTCGACAATCTACATACTTGCATTATACACATATTTTGTACAGTTAAATAAAATAAATTTTAACTCCACATTTCTTTTTATTGCTTAATCATCATTATGGGTTAATTGTTGTTTTAATCCAGATTTCTTGTCAATCACCTCGACGATTGTGTTCCCGCCTTGTGTGGAACATAGGATCGCTCAATTTCTAGGTTAAACAAATGGTATCGTTGCTGGGGAGCAACTACGCATAGATTGGTTTTTATTTGATTGTGACTTATTTGTCTTCCGTGTTTATATTTTGCTTTTCTGATTTTCTGATTTATTTGATATCATTTTGAGTTGTCTATCCTCTCTCTTTATTGACTTTGTTGCGAGGTGTCGGGGATCGAGGGAGGCCCGCTTTGGAGTGTCTGTGCAACCACATGAAGCCGATGTCAGCTTGCCGACCTAGAACTAAGGAAGACTTAGGGAAATCTTGAAGATATATCCATTTTGATTTTATTGTATTTATTTGTGTAATTTTAAGTGAGAGAGAGACCATAAATTGTAATAAAACAGGACTCTACCACACATCACTCTTCACGAGGGCCAGTGCCCTAGGGATTGTTCCCTTGGGTGCCTCGTCGGTTTTTTGTTGTTTCCTTCGCATTTTTTATTTTTTTTTCCGATTTTGTTTTATTTGCTTTGTGTGATTAAGCCCTAGCTGTAGGATTGCTTATCGATAGATTAAGGCCAAACACATTATACCAGTGCATGTACCTATAGACTCGTTTGGACTTAGTTAAATCTGTAAATTGCTATTTATTTGGATTTGAGATCGAGCGTCGAGAGAAGTGCTATACAGTGCTTGCAGGATCTATTGTGGCGAACACCGATACACTTCAGAGACAGAACTTTTGGATCTCACTTCTAGATATTTAGCATCTTATTCTTCACGATAATAGCAGTTACTCATCTAGGGTGATTTCATCGGTTGCATTGCATATAGTTAGGTTTCAATTCTGCCTAGCATCCTTGCATGAACAGACCTGGAGGCAAGATGATCATTTCTCATTAGCATACATCATCAGTTTGCCGCTTGCATTGCTTTTCCGACTCTCTCCCTCTGTTTTTGGCCACTTAGGTGCTAAAAAGAATTGACTCCTCATTAGGCACGTGCATTTTTTATTAAAAATAAAAAAAGTGATAACAATAAAATTGGGACTGCTAACATTACTTGACCTTAAAAAAGTCCCAAAAAGAAATATTTGTTTGGGTTGAATAATCCCCTCATTGTCTTTATTTTTATTACACCCGTACACACTAAAGACTAGTGCCCAAATCCCATTCAGCATTCCTAAGCGTTTGTACAATTTTGACTTCTCCCATAACTCTAAAATAAACAAGATAAAAATACTGATCTTTCATGGTCTTCACCGAGTTGAGTAGGTGAATTGAGGGGTGGGTTTGTTTTGTGTGCATTTGTTTGTGATTGTTTGTATGCATTATAGATTGCCTCTACGCATTTGCGCCTTTTTCTCCACTTCTCTTGACTTGACTATCGTGCTCTCCATATCATTTTCCTTTTATTTCGAGATGGTCGATTGGAGTTATTTTTATTCGGACTTTGGGATCTTTCCTACCCTCCAGTCGGTCCACCTCCATTTTCCAGGAGGACTTAGCTCCTGCATTTTGTACATATATTCCTCATCCAATTATTATCCCTCGAATCTTTATTCACTTCCACCTTCACATCCTCCACCTCCATATTTTCCCCCTTCACATCCATTCGAGACTGATCTATTGGAGTCACCTCTCATGATTTCAACACTGGAGACCTTGACCCAGTTCATGGAGCATATGAATTCAAGGATTGACGACCTCACCTGCCTAAATAAGAGCCATATTGATGCTTCACGATCTGACGATATCGATTCACTTGAAGATTTCCATGAGAGCTTGCAATCACCAAAAGTACAAAAAAATGAAAAAAAATTAAAAGTACAAAAAGAATTCAGGAGACACATGATCGATTCAGACTGTAAGGAGAGGGACCACTTGCTAGATCCTTTGACAACATTTCAATTCAACATTTAGTCCCATCCATGATCTCGAGGACGACACTATACAGACTGCTCTTAGTCGTCCTTGTGTATATGTTGATTCCGATCTCCTCCCTTGTATGGAGGAGATCCAAAAATTCAAAAAATATCTTGACTGAACCCGAAGTGGTGGGCACTATTCATGAGACCATTAAAGTCCCACTTCAGAAGGACATGACTCATTTATATGCTCCTCTTCCCAAGAAGAGAAAGCGGATGAGCTGATCTGAGTGTCATATTTTGACCATGGCCACTACCTACGCTATCACACACCATCCAATCTCTAGGAAAAGGAACACAGCTACCCAATTCATTATTTGCACCATCTATGACCACACATGTGATCACACTCTCCTTGACAGCGGTGCTTCAATTAGCATAATACCCTTCTCACTGGTACAGTCTCTTCACTTAGGGCCTCTCAAGAAAACCAGGATGATTGTTCAATTTACTGATGGATCTATCTAGAGCTCGAAGGGTATTGTAGATAATGTCATCATTTCAATTCACTGCATGAGTTGTACTATCGATTTTGTCGTATTGTCGATGGAGACATCCATTAGAGAGAACTCTCCAGTCATCCTAGAACGACCTTTTCTCACCTCTGCAAGAGTCGTTATTGATTATGGATAAGGAGAGAATCACTTTTGTCCTATTGACGAAAGTGGGGTGATCATCACTGCACCTACTGTCGACCAGAGACCTGCATCTGATGTGACTACATCATTTTAGTTGACCCCGAGGACTATGACCTTGATGAGACTATCAGAGGTCTTTGTTGTATGATGGATTCAACTGAGACTCGAGAATTCCTCCTCGTGGAGGAAGACTCGGAAAGCATGGACCTCGGAGTTCCTTCTTCTGGTGTTTGGCAATTTGTTGATGACATCCGCGGAATCAACACGTTTGACTTTAGAGCGGAGGGCGGAGAATGATGAGACTAAGGTTGAATTTGATCTTGTTGCTTTTATTCAGGAATTCGGGCCTTTTGATGAGAATGATAATCTGGTTGAGACTGTAGAGGACGAACAAGATTTGACTACTTCTATAGATGAGTTCATTCCTTTTGGTTTTGACCTAGGAGAGACCTCACAGGATGACCTTGACTTTACTTCTTTTGATAATGAGTTCGTCCCTTTTCACTTCGGCATTTGTGAGACACCCAAGGTCGGACTTAGCCAAACTTCTTCCACTATCTCACAGACCACTGAGGATCTTCACCAGGTCGATCCTGATCGGCACTTGTCTTCTGAGGACCCCGATATCGACCTGCACCTTGTCAGATCCATTCCTCAGCGGTCATGCAAGAAGGTTTGCTTTTGGCTTTCTTGACCTCTGTACATCCATTCATGTTGTATATTCGCATTCGTTTTCCTCCGTCCATATTCCGTATTTCTCATCCAACCCATTCTTGTGTGTGCCTTGCTTAGGACGTACTTTGTCCTAAGTAGAGGGGGTGGACAAGTCGAGTGTTCTTTCGTCATTCCGTTTCATCACTCTTGTTGTTGCCTATACCTAGGGATCTTTTACCCTAAGTATAGGTGGAGTGATGTGTACATCCTCTTCTATTCTCTCTTCGTCAATCTTCATTTCTCTTTTCTTTTTTTCTTCTTTTCTTCTTTTCCTTTTTATTTTTCTTTTTCTACTGAAAAGATGTTGCCTCTTTTTGTCATACTTCTATACTTAGTGTGTACTTTGCCCTAATGATAGGGGGTGTACACCCTGAGTTCTTTTATTCTTTGATCCTCTCCATTGTTTCCTCTTCTTGTCTATACCTAGGGATATCTTATATAGGGGGAGACAGTATGAGCATGATCTGCTTATTCCCACCCTTGACCCTCCCTGCTTTGTGTACAATCTGCTATACTCAGGATTATTTAATCCTCAGTATAGGGGGGACGATCAACTTCTCATTCGTTCATTCGTTTCTTCGTTCATTTATTCTTTATTCTTTCCTATACTCAGTACGAGTTATGTCTTCTCTATTCTCTCTTATCTATGACGTCATAGCTCGAGCTAAGTATAGGGGTTCACATATACTCTGTATATACTTTAGCCATAACTCGTACTTTTTGTATTTTTAATAATAAATATGGCTAAAATACTATATAATATACTTATTCATTTAAATCACTTAACAAAAAGATGCATATTATTCCTCAAATAGTTGTTGTATATAATGATTAAGAAATCAGGTAAAAATACTTTTTGCAAAATATTTGAAAAATAGTTTGAAAATCTTTTTGAAAAATTTTTGAAAACTATTTGAAAAACATTCTGTTTAATATTTTCAACCTTTGTAAAAATTGTTTTCTTTGTAAAACTTCTTTTCTTTATGTGAAACAAAAATGTTTGAAAAACTATTTGTAAATGGTTTTGAAAATGATTGCAAAAATATTTTGAAAAATCAATATACAGTGTTTGAAAAAACTTTTCAAAATGATTTTCAAATATGTGTAAATGTTTATAAAAATTGTTTGTAAAAATTATTTTGGACTATAGAATCCAAAATTGTTTTTAAAATCCTTTTCAAATAAGTTTGAGGAATATATACACTATATTAAACTTCTTTATTAATTGTATAAATACATCAGTAAAATTGATCACTTACATCTTGTAAATTCTTAAAAACCCTAACTCTTGTAAATATAAGATGCGTCCCCGTGTAAATATTTGTACCTAGTTTTTATCCATAATCTTTTATTTTCAAAAATCACAAAAACATTTGCAAAACCAAAAATACCAAAAAGATTTGCAAAACCTTTTTGAAAAATATCAAAAAATGCATATGCACCATCTTTTCAAAAATCCTTTAAAATTTCAAAACTTTGAGAAGTGCATCACAAAAATATACATAACATTTGCATAACATGCGCATTTTTAGGGTTGAGTTTGGTAATTGAATAATTCTAAGTAAAATCCAAAGATTGGAGCTTCGTTTGACCTTAAATCTACCTAATTGCTGGAATCTTATATGAGATGGAATTGAGGTACTTCAGGTCTAGTTGGCTTACTTCTTTGAGGATCGTGAGACTTAGTTCAATGGATTCTTGACTGCCTAAGTAGAGTATTAGAGCACACGCACGACTCTTGTTGATAATGACCTAACTTAGACACCTGCACCTTTCACTTGGCTCAACTCAATTGTAGTGGTGAGGGGATTGGATTTGCTGGTATGAGACGCACACAAGTGGAAACCTTTATCCTCGTATAGAGAGGGAAGTGCAGCCCAATCCGTCCAGTGATTGTGGTGTCTAAAGACATGAGAGTGTGGGTTGCAATAATGCTTCAAAAGAGGGATAGTCTACTAGCTCAAGAGGGAAAATTCCTTATGTATATGCTGTGGTATATAGTATTTCAAAAAAAAAGAGCAAAAAATAAAAAATCAAAAAAGTGGACCGACCTGATTGAAAATCAAATGATTGTCGGAGTGTATATATTTGTATAGTTGATAAGCTTGTTTCGCGGCTTTTACTTCTTAGACTGTCGGTTGTAGCAGAAAGACCTGCGAAACAAGAAGAAAACTTATCAAACAAAATTTACGGTTTTCTGTCGGAAAACCGTTCACTAATTATTTTACCAGGCAAGTGTTCCTGGGTCGAACTCAAGGAGGCAGAATATATTCCCCAATTTTTCTTCTCGTGATTTTATTTTAATTCTTCTCTAAGTCAGAATGCCTTTTTTAGTGGTTTTTATTTTTTTATAATTTTTATTTTATTTTATTCTTTTCAAATTTTTATTTAATTTTCAAAAAGGGATATTTTTCAAAAGATTTACTTATTATATAGTAGGTGGATAGAATATAGGTGATACTATATAATATAGGTGAACGAGGTTCGAGCCGCGTACTCGAACTACACAAGAAACCAAAACAAAACGAGGCGGTTTTCGAGAAACTCAAATCACATCAAAAACTCGTCGAATAGCCGCGAAAACTTTATACTATGTAGCTGGGGTAGTTGTGTAACTACCCTCCAAGAATCATCGGAATCCGAGGTCAAATGGACAAGATACAACCCCTACAGCCCAGGGGCATAAGCGTAAGAAAATTCTAATTAAAATGTTCTAAAAAAGGTCCTCAAGGACTGTTCTGGAATAAAAGTAAACAAATTCTTACAATTAGGTCCCTGCAGAGGGACCTAAATGTAATTCCCCAAAACTCTGGAGGCGGGATGAAGTTCTGGAAATTGGCTGGGCTTATGAAGCAATATTTCCACCGTTTCGCTGTGAACGGCCGAGATTAGAAGTTTCCAAGCGTGATCGAGCGGTCCTCGCGATGCCACGTGGCGCGAGCCTGTGCGCCGGGCGTTCTTGAGTTTGTTGGAGCTCCTGGTGGCGACGACATCTTCTCCGATTTATGGCGGCTGCGCTCCGGCGAATCGGTCACTCCGGCGGGGCCAGAGGGGTGGCTCCTCCACCCCTCGAGCTCGCCCGAGGTGGAGATGGCGGTGGCGGCGCTCCGAGCGGCGGCGTTGGCTCGAGGAAGATGACGGATCGGCACTGGTGGCTTGAAGACTGTTCTGGAGATCCAACTTCGAGGACGAAGATCGGCAACGTTGTAAGCCCAAAAACCGATGCAATCCCTTCGCGAGCTACCGGGATCTGCAATGAATGTAGGTGTATGCTCGATTCTTGTTGAATCGGCCGAGATGTTAAGAAATTAAGCTCGAAAGTTGGAAGAAAAACATAAACTTCAGCCAATCAACCAGAACGTATGAAGATGGTGATGATTTGCGAATCGATTGAAACGAATGTGAGTTGATTCGAAAGGAGGTTTTGATGTAGCGTTAAAGATGGGTAATTAGGCTAACTAAAAGCGCGATTAGCCACGCTAATCGTGGCACAGCTATCGAGAAAGAAAATAGCAAAAATGAATGAATTGGTCTGGGGTTTCCAAGTGTATGACCTGGAAAAATGGTGCTCGACGGTCGACCTCGCCGGAGCTGTACGCGACGCTTGGCGGCGATGCAAGGTGGTTGTACACCTTGGAACCCTTCTCCGACTAACCCTCCTCCTCGCGAGTCCTTCCCGTGGAGCTGTCACCTCCTGAGTAGGTTGGAAGCAAGGGGGAAGTTAGGTAGTCGATCAGCCTGGAGCAGAGCTCTGGGGATGGAAGAAGTTGTTGATTAATGGCGTCCTTGGAGGCCTTTTATAGGGAAGATGCGTGGGCTCCAAGGTTAATCGAAGGGTTGGCGAGGTAGAGGGTTGTTAGGAGTTGGGATCCAAGGGTTTAGATCAGTCAGAATGTTCTCGAAGCGCGCGGGAAAATCCATGGAAGTTGGGTGGTTGGTGCACTGGACGCAACAGCTTCTTGGAGAAGAAGCTCCAGGTGCTGACACGTGTCAGCACCTGGTTCGTCCAGACCTTTAATTCTTTATAAATTAAATATAAATTAGTAAATTACGTTATTTTAAATAGGTATAAATACAAGAAAGTTAAATATATTTATTTTCTAAATTATGGTATAATTACTTTTAATAAATAATAAATATTATTTCAAATATAAATATTTTATTAATAACTATGTATTAATAAATAGGTTTTGTATTTTTAATTTAATAAATAATTAAGTAAAAATTAATTTTATATTTTATTAATTATTAGGGCATTAAATAAGACTTATACAAATTTTTATGGATTTTTATGAATGAATTTACATATTTTAATAAATAGAGGAAGTGTCTATATAGGTCAATTATACCTATATTTTGGGTTGTTTGATTTTATAAAAATAATAAATAGTCTCCAAAAATTATGAAATAATTTATGGTGAAACTAGAGGATCATGAAATAATTTATAAATTATAAAATTAAGAAAATAATAAATAAGGTGTGTTACATAAAATAAATAGCTCAGAAACCCCTTTGTCTTTTGGTCCCAAAACCGACTTTTTGCAAACGGACTCCGAATTCAGTGAAACCACCTTTATTAATTAGATAATATTATTTTATAAACTTTAAAGGTGAGTAGAGTGAAATTGGAGTTCGTATGAGGAAGTTATGATGTTCGGAAGTTGAGATTTTGACAATTTGTAAGCTGGATTTCTTGGCATATTTATAGGGTAATATTTTTATCTTATTTTTATATTTTTATTTACAATTTTGTGAATAATTAAGAGAAAGATTTGGTGAAGAATAAGTTAAGATGAAATAGTTAAAATTCTTTGAAGTTTTATATTTATTTATAAATAGTGAAGAATGTATATACATGAGATAGCTTATTTTTATTGGGTTTTCTTTCCTTATCTCCCCCTACTTTTTGGTTTGTCGACCAATCCATACTGACTTGGTCTCGGAGGTTAGGTTATAAATATACCTTACAGTTATATTTATAATGTAAGTCATATTACATATATATACATATATTCCATATGCCTTTTTCTTTCTTTTTTTTTCTGGTTCTTTATTTATTTAGTGGTTAAAAGTGAATATTTACACATGAATGGGGTTTTGTTAAAATATGAGAATTAGTGAGTATTTACATGTATTTGTTAAGGGTTTTAAGACAAAATGCGACAGAAAAGTTAATGAATCATGGATTCATCAATAGTCAATAATCAAGTGATGAGCGACCGATCAACTAGGGTTAAGCATGTAAATATATCAATGGTTGTTGCGACCCCAATCAATCAGCCAACTCAACGAGAAAAATGTATTAAACCATTTAAGAGAACAATATATCAATGAAATGTAAGCGGTCTTCTCTATTTAATTTACATGGTATAGCGACCAGGGTCGAACACAAGGAGCACGATTGAAAAACTAAGTATTCAAATCCCAAAATAAAATAGAATTTTTATTGGTTTTTGATTTTTTAATTTTTATTTTCTTCAAATAAGGAGCAATATGGACAAGGGAATAAAAATACGCACACACTCTTTTTATATTTTTCAATTATATCAAAAATACTCAAAAAAATCCAGAGGAAATGCTTTTTTGTTTTAGAATTTTGTTTGGTAATTTTTATAGAATTTTCAGATGTTTTTATATTTTTCTAAAAATCAAACAATGATAAAATTGATAAAAAGTGCACAATCTGGAGTAATTTGCAATTTAAAATTAATTTAAGTGCCCAAAAGTCCTAGATATTAAAACTATAGACAAATATCTACACACAAGAACTTGAATCGCTATTTTTAGATTTTTCTACAATTTTCCACAATTTCTCGAAGATTTTTAGTATTTTGTAATTTTTTGGGGTTTTATAAATCATTAATGCGTGAAATTTGGATAGAAAATAAAAGAGAACAAAATACACTAATCTATTTTTTGGAATTTTTCAGATAATATTCGAAGTTTTATGATTTTTCAAATTTCAGGCAGAGAAAAAGACATTATTTTTTATTTTTTTAAATATCAAATAAAAACAAAATGCAATGAAATTTATATACAATGAAAAGACAAGTGACAGGATTATAACACAATTTTTACAGAATTTATAGAAAAAAGATTTATTTCAATCAAAAGAGCAAACAAATAAAAGTTTGGAAATTACAGGGACTGAAACGTAATTACAAAACTGTTTTTGCATCAGAAGTTCACAAGAAATACAATGTGAGGTTAATAGTGCAATTTACCCAAATTATTATTTTTCCACTTCTTCGTCCGTTTCTTGCCAAAAGGGCAAGGGGGCAAGGCCGCCACCGCCCCTCTTTCTTCTCCTCGTGCAGGCGTCGCGAACTACGACGATGGGGCTCGGTGGCTGAGTGGCACGAGGGCCTGGAGGTTTCTACAGGCGGAGGTCAGAAGTTGGTGAGCAGGGGAGGTCCTCCAGAGGTGCACGGCTACTGGGCAGCACGACTCACACAACGATGGCGGAAGGAGCAGCCCGCGTAGGAGGTTGCGGAAGTCGGTGATGGCACTGGCGACGTACTGGCTGTGATGACATCGGGGGAAGGCGGAGCTCTGGAGGAGGTGCTCGGGCAGGAGGGCTCCGTGCGAAGGAGGGGCATGGGCTGCGGAGGGAGCTGGAAGTGGGCGGCAGTTGGGCGACGGGAACTCCAGGCGGTGGTCCCGCGCGTGGTGGGCACGCCGCCAGGCGGTTGCAAATTTTTTTGTTTTTAAATTTTTTTATATATAAACTGTAAATAGAAACAGAAGATTTTTATATTTTTTTCATTTTTTTTCTCGCAAAATAAATGTAAAAAATGTTTTTTTAATTTTTTATGTATTCCTGAAAAAAAACGTTAGAGAGAAACATAGGAAATATTATATTATATATTTATTTATTATTTTATTGTAGGAACAAGAATGGACTCTAGCGTGACGGCTCTATCAAAATTTATTGGACAGAATATGTGAATGGAAAAATGAATCTGGCGATTGTGATGGAAGATCCGTGTCTCCGACCACCGTGTGTGGTCGGAGTTGAAAGATCGTGTGAGGTAGAATGGAAATGTAGGGATCGAAAAAATGAGATGGAAATTAGTGTCGGATTGGATGTTAAATGTGAGATCGGCTCAAAAAATGGTGATGAATACTATAGATCTAAAATCTACAATGAAGTCAAAAATGAAAATTATCCTACGATTATTCTAGAGAAACGAGATAAAAGTTGGATCTAACCTGAGGGATGCGGGTGCCGTAATGGCCTCGATGACAACTGATCCATTGTCACCAGACGGCTCAGGGGTTGGGCTCCTCTATCGACCGATGGGATTTTCGGGATTGAGGCTCCTTCTCCACCAAAGATTGATCAAAAGCAAATGAGGGAGGAGGAGCCCAATAAAAAGAGAAGGAAAAACAAAAAAGAAAAATATTTAAAAATAAGGAATGTGTTTAGTGGTTAATTAAATTAATAAATTAAATCAATTGATTAATTAATTAATTAATTAATTAAAAATGAAATTTTGAATTAAATAAAATATTTAATTTACAAAAATTAATTGGCCACCTTTATGGTGGTCATTTAAGGCATAAAATCAAATCTTTATATGGTAGGTTTTCAAATCAAATAAATGAATAAATTAAATAATTAAATCCAAATTTCATAAGTATATTAATTTAATTAGTTAATGTTAGATATTAAATTTTTTGGTGATTTTTATGTAAGGAAATCAATTGTATAAAAGTATTATATACATATAGTACAATATACACATGTACAAATAAGGAAATTATTTTTAAATAATTTTATTTTTTATGTTTTATTCTTTTATTTTTAATAGTGAAGAAAATATTTACAATTATGTACATTATGTATAAATATGAACAAGTATATGTACAATAAGTGGTGAAAATGCACAAACCACCTCAGAAAACTGACTTTTCAACAGTAACTCCAAAAATTAGGAACCCGCATCCATTTGAAAGATAATTTAATTTAGAGTACAATGGAAGTGAGTTTAATTCAATTTGGGTTCGTATGGAGCCGGAATTGGTCTTTCAATTATCGTTTTACGGCTTTTTCTGAGTGTAGATACTTTTATACTATACATGGTTTTATTTTTGCAATTATTTTTATTATTTACAAACATTTTTATTAAACTTTTGTTTAGAAAAATCTTTAATTTGAGGCAAATTTATTTACAAATAAAATAGCATAAGTTTTGTACAAATATATAGGGAAAAATTTACATTTTTTTTGGAATTTTGAATTAAAGACCCTATCTCTCATACTTTATTCCTGGTCGATCTGGTCAAGTCTAGACCTTCTCTCGGGGTTCAGGTAAGTCTGCACTTATTTTATAAATACATTCTTTATTTTTCTTTTCTTTTTCTTTTCTTCTTTATTATTTTATTTGAGTATAAAAGTGTTACAATTCATATTTAACAAATGCATGCAAAATGGTAATTTCATGAAATTAGTGGGTATTTATAGGTATTTAATTGAGGAAATAAAGCTAAAATATAAGAATAAGATGATGAATCGTGATTTCATCATTCGCCTATACTTTATCTTTGCTAGTCCCTTAGCAAACACTTATTTGGAAAATAAGTGAAAATAAAAATAAAGAAAAGAAAAAGGAAAGAAGTTAGATCAATGTTGACTTTTAAACTTATCTTCATAAATTTGTAGTATGGATCTCTATCGAACCTTTGGATTTATTAGTGTGGAGGAACCTTAATGGGAAATGGATTTAAAATCTAACAGCCTCTAAGTTTTACAAGACTCCTATTCAGGTCTCCCCAACAGACAGGTCAGAACAAGTCTACATACACAAATTCTTATGACTATGAATCTTTACTTGTACGGTGTAAGTGAACTATGCTCCTCATCTCAAAAGTAGCAAAGGAACATCCTCTCTCAACAAGGTATATCTAGTCCCCTGATCTAGCAACTCTTTCCTTGAGGAGTGGGGATGGAGAAGAGAATGGACGGTAACCAGTGTAGCTACCTATCCTTGGATGCATGACCAGTGGATCCAAGTCATCCGCTGCAAGCTTACAAACATTTGACTTTGAAGCTCTTATTCTTTTTGTTCACTTGTATATACACTCCGGTAGGCATTTTACCTTTCAATCAGGCCTGTCCATTTTTGGAGATTCTACATTTTTTCTTTCTTTTTTTTTGAAAATATATACAAGGAGCAGCATGTACATAAGGAGTTTTTCCTCTTGAGCCAGCAGACTAACCCTCTTTTGAAGCATTATTGCAACCCCACATCATCTTGTCTTCAGACCTCAACATCGTCAGACGAGTTTGAGATGCACTTCCCTCCCTAGAGGAGGACGAGAGGTCCCGCCTACATGTACTACCCTCGTATGCTACCCCAAGACAAAAGATTCTGCCCCCTCACTACCTCCTTGATAATCGAGATTTGGCGAGGGTCTAAAGTAGTCCAAACAAGGCGGGACCACAGTGTCGATGAGCGACCGCTCACGAAACCCTGATTAATCAACAATTAACCCACCACAATGATCAAACAATGAAAAGCGGTGCGGAGTTAAAATTTATTATAACTCTACAAAAGATGTGTATAGTGCAAGTAATGCAGAGGTCGAATACAGGAAGCAAGCAAGTAGATCGGGGAAAAGAATGCACAAAATGCGACTGTGATGTACTTGTCTAAAGTTGTGCTATTTTATTCAGGGTTTTTAATTTTATATTTTTTATTATATTTTTTATTTTGTATTTTTTTATATTTTATTTTTAATTTTTGATTTTGTATTTTCTTTTTATATTTTATATTTTTTTAATATTTTCTTTTTCTTTTAATAAAGATATAAAACAATATAGAATATATATATATAATATAGGGAAGAGAGAGATAATATATATAATAGGTAAAAATAAAAAATACAGTAAATAAATATTTTTTTGGTTTTATATAATTTTTTACTATTTTTATGCTTTTCTGTATTTTTTCTAACTTTCTTGGTATTTTTAAAGTTTAAAATACTCGAAACAGGGAATAAAATAAATAGCCAAAATTAAAGTGGAGATGGAAAATAGTAAATAGTACCCAAAATTCTCTAAATTAATTTTAATATAAAGATAATAATACAAAGAAAATTCATAAAAAAAATTATATTTTTGTGATTTTTTATGAATTTTTTTATAAAGGTTTTAAGGGTTTTACAATTTTTATGAGTTTTATTTTATATTTTTTAGTGATTTATGGTCTGAAGATGCAAAATACTTAAATAAAAACGAAAAATTGGAATTTTCAAAAAAAAATATAATTTTTATGGATTTTTTTAATACAAACAGGGATGAAAATGCATGTTTTTTATTTTTTATAAATAATAAGTAGCTTTTAAAATGTAAAATAAAAATATGGCATTAAAGTGCAATGCAACAGGAACTTATGCCAAGTTTTTGTGATTTTTTAGAGATTTATAGATGCATGAAATAAATAGATACAATAAAGAGAAACTACACTACTAACAAGGACATATTTATAAACAGATAAAAGAGTAGGGGCTAAAGTGTAAATTTCCCAAAAATTTATAACGTTGGTAAAAAATTATAGGAGCAATTATAAATGATCAAAAATCCAAGCCCTTCCCTGCAAAATTGCCAAAGCCCATGTACCAAGCACGTGAGTCTAGCAAGGACGTAAACGTAATTTTCTAAAATACTAGGGGCATTTTCGTAATTTTACAGAAATTATAACACTAGATACAAAAGTCTTAGGACTTAATGCAAATAATAAGACCCACAAGGGGTTCTATGCAAAATGGCCACGGACCTCACGCGCACAGGCACATTAGGTGACGTAGCCAAGGTCCTTAATGCAATAACGAGAACTACAGGGGCTTGTCTATAAATTTTACACAAATAATATAAAGGCAGAGGAAAGTTTATGCCTTGAATATAAAATACAAAAGATCATGGGTTAGAATGCAAAATACCCAGACTAAGGCGTGATCTGACGGCAAATATGTATCAACTTATGCCACGTGTCGTTCTGCTATCGTGTGATGCCGCTTCACCATGAATGGCTGGGATTAGATCCCCGTGATCGATCTGACGGTGCTGGCGAAGTGGATCGGACGAGTACTGCTCCTCTGGAAGATCAACGACCCATCCAATGGTGAAGGAGGCGGGAGGACGAGCTAGGAAGAACTCAGCCGGAACGAACTTCTACTAGCGAGAGCTCCCTCCTCCTTCGTCTTCTACTACTCCGACAGGGCACAGTCATTCCCAGAGGTGGCCCCCTAAGTGTTGGAGGCTTCAAAAAGTTCTGGCGAAGGGCAGAGTGGTCGCAAGAGGCCGGCAAAGACCGAAGCTCAAGGAGCCTCCGGCGATCAGCAAAATCGCCTCCAAGCACACGTGATGACTCCCGGACCTGCAAAACAAAGTGGGAGGGTCGAGGGTAAAATGTATCAACCCTCCAGTCGGTGAAAAAGGGTGAAAATGGTGGCGGGGGGCAAAAAGCGACGTTCGCCAGAGAGAGCTACAGTGATAGGTGGATTAAGGTGAATGGGTGTGCAAAAGGAAAAATAAAACGCTTCTAACTAAACCTAGGGTGAATTCTACACTAGAAATGCAAAGAAAATGGACCTCAAGCAACGCACGACCGTGAGATTGGAACCTCAACGCCAGAGGCCGGCGAAGGTGGTGGAGCCGCTCCTTGGCCACACGTGATGCTCCCAAGACCGCTGGAGGAAGCCATGTCATAGCCTTCGGTCCATAGCTCAAGAAGGAAGGCCTATCTAGGTCAAAAAAGGGTTCAAAAGTTGAAGGGAAGAGAAGGTTGGCTTATGTATCATGACAGGGCGGTTCCAAAGATCAACGAAGATAGGGTGAATCGCGGCTCCAATGCCCAAGAAAATACATAGGCGTGAATCATGGATAAGTGGGCATGAAAAGTTAAGAAGGGAGCATCGTGAAAGGATGACAGATTCAGCCTCAAAAAATCCGCAAAGATCAACAAAAATGAGGTCTGACACACAGTAGGAGGCGGGTCATAGAATTGACTCGCGGTCAACTCTCGGGCGCTCCTGGTTGGTCCATGTGGACTAACCGGGAAAAATTCAGGAAAAAGAATTGTAAAATCATTTAAAAATAATAAACAAATTTATTAATTTTAGGTTATAAAATAAAAAATGTTTATTATTTTATAAGGTATTTTCTTTTGATTTTTGTTTTTTAGGGCTCTAAAATTACAAGATAACTTTTAGGGGTTGTATATAGGTATAATAATCTATATATTTTAATGTTTTATTTTTATTTTGTATATTTAATTTTATTATTTTTGTTTATTATTTTATATATTTATAACTTAAATTTATAAACTTAAATATATTAAAATTTCATTTTTCTAATGTGTTTAATACAATTAAATAAAAAGATATATTATCTATATATGTATAGATATAAGTATTATACATATGTATTTTATACAAGTATTTTATTTTTATGTTTTCTTCAATATTTTATTCATGTTTAATATACACATATATTATAAATATTATTTACAAAATTATAAAAATATAAAAATATAAAAATATTGAATAATAAATAAAATGAATATTTTAATCGGTATAAATATACAATAGGGGTCCAAAGCTCAACTTTCATACCGTAACTCCAAAAAATACGAAACCATCTTCATTGAATAGCTTCTTAAAAGTTATATAATTAAAGTGATTTTGATATATCTCGAGTTTTTATTTGAGAGATATGGGTCTGGTAAGTTAGGATTTTGGAATTTGATTCAGATCATAACTTTTTATCTGTATATTATTTTTGTATGAAATCAATTTTGTATTTTTCTATTTTTAATTATCTACAACTTTCATGTACAACGTTTCTTTATTTGAGGTATAAAAGGTGGAACAAAAAATAGGTCCCAAAAATGAATAAAGAATGAATTAAATAAAAGGGATTTTTATTGTATTTTGGCCCTTATCTCCCCCTACTTTATTCCTTGTCGACCTAGTCATCGAGATGCCAAGGTCTCGGGGTTTGGGGTCATAAAATATTTTCAATATTTTATTTTTTTCTTTTCTTTATTCTATAATTTTTGCATTAAAAACAATATTTTATACATATTTTGTACACAAATGCATGAATGCTAAAATGCCTAAATTATGCCTATTTACGCGCATTTACTAGAGTTTTTAAGGCCAAAATGATAGAATAAAGATGATGAAACTGAGAGTCATCATCCCCCTATACTTTCCTTTGCTCATCCCTAGAAAACACTTATGCAATAAGTGCAGAAAAAGAAAAAAAGAAAAGAAAACGAAGAAAGATTGATTAAATTTATTTATCAAACTTGTCTTCACAACATCGAAGTTTGGAACTTAAGTCGGACCTTTGAAATTTTAGTGCGGGCAGAACCTTAATGGGGATCGGATTTGAAGTCCGACAGCCTTCGAGAATCCCAAAACTCTGCTCAAGTCTCCTCAATAGCCAAGACAGAATACTTCAATTCATACACAAACCCTTATGCTATGAATCTGACTCGTACAGTGTAAGTGATAGTGGCTCTCCCCAACTAAAATGACAAAGAGACTGACTTCTCTAATATGGAAACCCAATGATTCCCCAATCCAGTAACTCCTTCCTCGAGGAGCAGGGTATTCCCTTCTAAGTTCAAGTGGCAACTAGCTCAAGAGGGGGGTGAAGAGAAGAATGGACGGTAGCCAGTGTAGCTACCTATCCTAGGATGAGAGACCATTGTAGTCAAGTCATCTAGCTGCAAGCTCACATGATTTGACTTTGAAGCTCAAGCTTGCTTATTTTCTATACAACGCTGTCATGCAATTTATTTTCATATAGGCCTATCCACTTTTTTGGGTTTTTCAAAAAGATTTTTCAAATGTTTTTGGTATTTTTAATTTTGCAAATATTTTTCGGATTTTTTAAATAAAAGATTTTGGATTAAAACTAGGTACAAATATTTACACAGGGAGGCATCTTATATTTACAAGAAGTAGATTTTAAGAATTAACAAAGGGTAAGTGATCAATTTTATAAATATATATAATGAATTTTGGTGTGATTCATATTTTTCTCAAACTTAATTAAAAGATGTTTTTCAAACAATTTTTGAAAACTATAGTCCAAAATAAATTTTATAGATAAATTTTACAAACATGTACACACATTTGAAAATCATTTTGCAAATGTTTTTCAAATAGTATATATTGATTTTCAAAATATTTTTGCAACCATTTTCAAAACATTTGCAAATAGTTTTTCAAACATATTTATTTCACACAAAGGAAATAAATTTTGCAAAATAAAACAATTTTACAAAGGTTGAAAATATTAAACAAAACATTTTCAAATAGTTTTCAAAAGATTTTTCAAATGAATTTTCAAACTATTTTTCAAACATTTTGCAAAAACTATTTTCGCCTAATTTATTAATCAGTAAATACAAAGAGAAATTGAGGAAAAATCAACATCTTTTTATAAATATTTTTAATGAATTTAATAGTCTAATTAGCCATATTATTAATAAAAATACGAAAGTATGAGTTATTGCTAAAGTATATACACAGTATATACAACCCCCCTATACTTAGCTTGAGTTATGTTATCATAAATAAGAGAGAAAAGGAGAAGACATAACTCATACTTAGTATAGAAAAGTCTAAAGAATAAGGAACGAATGAATAAAGGAATGAATTAATAAGAAGTTGACCGTCCCCCTTATACTTAGGATCAAATAATCCTAAGTATAGTAGACTGTACACAAAGCAGGGAGGGCCAAGGGTGGGAATGAACAGATCGCACTCAGACTGTCTCCCCCTATACTTAGGGTGAGATATCCCTAAGTATAGAAAAGAAGAGAAGACAATGAAGAGGATAAAAAAAATGAAAGATCTCAGGGTGTACACCCCCCTATACTTAGGACAAAGTACGTCCTAAGTATAGAAGATTGCCAACAAGGGGCGACACCTTTTCGGTAGAAAAAGAAAATAGAAAATGAAAAGAAGAAAAGAAGAAAAGGGAAGAAGATGGAAGAAGAGATCAGATAGAATGTACACAACACTCCCCCTATACTTAGGGTAAAAGAAGCCCTAAGTATTGGCAATAACAAGAATGATGAAACAGAACTAAGACTGAACACTCGGCTCATCCACCCCCCTATACTTAGGACAAAGTACATCCTATGTAAGGCACACACGAGAATGGGTGGAGTGAGCAAAATGGGAGAGACAGGGATCAACGAGAGTGGATATACAACAGAGATGGATATACAAAGATCAAGAAGGTAAAAAGCGAACCTTCTTGCGAGATCGTTGAGGAATGGATCTGATATGGTGCAGGTCGACATCGGGGTCCACAGTGGATGGAAGTCGATCAGGGTCGACAGGGTGAAGATCCTCAGTAGTCTTAGGGTGTAAAGGCAGAGACGACTCGATGGAAGTAGTACGGCTAGGTTCGGCCTTGGGTGTCTCATTGATGTTAAAGTGAAAAGGGACGAACTCATCATCATCGGAAGAAGTAAGGTCAGTGTCATCCTGCGAGGTCTCATCCAGGTCAAAACCAAAAGGAATGAACTCATTAGTGGAAGTAGTCGAACTATGTTCATCCTCTACAATCTCAACCGGATCATCTTTCTCATCAAAAGGCCTGAATTCCTGAATGAAAGTAACAAGATCAAATTCGGCCTTAGTCTCATCAATATCTGCCCTCCTCTCAATGGTATAGATAGTGTAAATCCCGCGAATCTCATCAACTCATCGCCAATCATAGGAAGAGGAAACTCCAAGGTCCATGCTTTCCAAGTCTTCCTCCTTGGAGAGGAATTCTCAGGTCTCATCATCGGTCATAAAGAAAGTCTCTCTGATATCCTCAAATAGATCATAGTCCTTGGGGTCGGTTAACACAAGCACATTCTCGTGGGATGTGGGTCTCTAGTCGGAGGTAGGTGTAGTGATCAACACATCGCTCCCGATATCAGAACGAAAGCGAATCTCTCCTGATCCATAACCAATAACAGCTCTCGCAGAGGCAAGAAAGGGTCTTCCCAGGATGATTAGAGGACACTCCACATGGGTAGAGGTCTCCATGGGCAAGACAACAAAGTTTGTCGTGAAGCTCATGCCCTGAATCAAAATGACGGCGTTCTCAAGAATACCCTTCAGTCTCTTTATTGATCCATCAACAAATTGCACTATCATCCTGATTTTCTTGAGAGGTCCAAGATGAATAGACGGTACCAACGAGAAGGGTATGATATTAATTGATGCATCATCATCTAGGAGAGTGTTATCACATAAATGGTCAGAGATGGTGCAGATCACAAGAGGTGTGACAGTGTTCCTTTTACTAGAAAATGGACGATGATCTACTCCTCCGCTTTCCCTTCTTATGATGAGGAGCCGATAATTGGGTCATGGCCTGATGAAGTGGGGCAACAACGATCTCATGAATTGCGGCCACCACTTCGAGTTTATTCAATATTTTTTGAATTTTTGGATCTCCTCCATACAAGGGAGGAGATCAGAATCATTGTATACACGAGGAATGCCAAGAGCAGTCTGTACAACGACATCCTTGGGGTCAAGGGCGGGACAAAGTGTGAATGGCTGTGTGGGCAAAGGATCTGATAGGTGGGCCCTCTCCTTACAGTCTGACTCAACCAAAGGTCTTCCAAACTCTTTTTGTGTTTTTAATTTTTCTCATTTTTTTGTATTTTCGGCGATTGCAAGCTCTCATGGAAATCCTCAATCAAGTCCAAATCATCAGATCGTGAAGCATCAATATGGCTCTTATTAAGCCAAGTGAGGTCGTCAATCCTCGAATTCATCTGCTCCATGAACTGGGACAAGGTCTCAAGTGTAGAAATCATGAGAGGTGACTCCAACAGATTAGTCTCGGGTGGATGTGAAGTTGGAAAATACGGAGGTGGAGGTGGGTGTGGATAGAAGTCTGAGGTCGGATACTGTGTGATGAGTACATATTATACTGGTATAATAGTATACAAAATACATAAAGAAGTCCATTAATATCTGATACATACACCTCAAACATCACTTAATCCAGATATAATTGATTATGCAAATACAACAAGAAAATCACCTCTAAAAATGCATAATTAAATTAAAGACCAAATTCTCTCTTCAACATCAAATCCAATTACTCATTGAAATACTTTATCCAAACAAATTGCATGATCATTAAATTCAATTTGGCTCTACACAATTTGTTAGCAAGAATTGAAGAAGAAACATTGTGCAAAATTCACATTCTTTATTACCTCTCCCTTTCCCATACAACACATGGCTCAAGAAGCATTTAAAACCCATGTTCCCCATGCACCTTTTTCCCATACACCTGTTTCCCATGCAAATATTAAATCATATGTATTGGTAATGTTTGTTGTCTTTTTGTGCAGGTGAGAAGGGGAGCCACCTACAACATCTATAAAATGTCCCCCTCCCATGCAAATAGGGGCACTTCTTCCTCCTAGCATCCTGACCCTGCTACCTCTTATACCCTCTCATCCCCAACACAGACCAACTTCTCCTCGACATCCTCCTTGCTCTAACGTGCAGCAACACCGCCGGACGTGTGCTCCTCCAGCCTACGCACAGCCCATGTGTTTTTCTCCTCCATCGCACACCAGCAGCTCCCATAATCATCGTTGTCGTCATTGTCATCATCTCGCATCCGGATAGAGAAGCACCTCCTTTCTCATTTCTTTTTACATCTCCCTTGCGCTTTGTTATATTAGCAACCCTTGTTTAAGTTAAACTTAATGAAATAACTATTTGGTAACATCCTTTATTTATTCTAGTTTGTTTCTTAACATATGCAATACAGATCTTATATCTCATTATTCTCTCTTTAAACATTGCAAGTGTCATCTCATTTCTTACATCTTAATTTGCGATTGAGCCTATATTTTCTTATTTATTTGCATTCATGCCCTCCTTCATTTACTTTAAGTTCTAAAAAGTATTTTCACCGTAGATCACATTCTCTCATATTTTTTCTTTCATTGTAATAGATTAGAATTTGCATCAAGTTTGAAAGAAGAACAAAAATTACGAGTTTGCTTAGTCCCTGCGGATACGAACCTTTACTTGCATTATACATCTTGTGTATTTTTATTATGCTTGTGGTTGTAACTTTATTTATTTGATTATGATTTTCGTGGGATAGCATAACATGGTAAAATCAACTTATTAAACCGCGTAAAAACGTATCAACATTTTAGCGCCATTGTCGGGGGCTGGACAACATTTGCAATTTTTTTCTTCATTCCTAATTATTTTCGATATTCTAATCTGTGCAATTTTTTTATTTCAGGTACTTGAACTTCGAAAAGAAAAATTGAAGATCCATGCATTTTTTAGCAAACTTATAATCTGTTTTAAATGTTGTAATCGTAATTTCTCCCCCCTTCTCGGAAAAGCTCGCCATCAGCAGGACAAAATATTATGGATTAGCAACAGCAGTGCAGGCACTATGACCTTCTCTTTCTCTTAGGCATTTTAGGTTTTTAAAATTTCTGCATTTGTTTGTACTCTGAATTTAAATCGAAAAAAATTAAAAAATACTTCTTCTTTGCATCATATCTATGGTCTTCTCCCTCTGCTCACCTAAAAAGATCACCAAAACGTGCTTTATCACGCTAAAAAGATAAGCTTGAAAGGCCATCATAGTGGCCCAAGCAGAAAGTGGGCAAAATTTCGGAATGCATGTTTTGATGCACATGTATGACACAAAAATCACGAGCACATAGAAACCTTGGATAGAGACAAAAATCCCTAGTGTTACGTGGGATTGCAGAGAGAAATCGTAACTCCTTGATGCGTTGGGCCCAGATTCTTGTGGGAAGTGCAGATCCTCGATCTGAGTACCGCATCCAAGATCCCTCAGCTGGATTAGGACTTCGATTTCTCACAATCTTCCACACACACCTCTTCATTAAGGACCCATAAATTCTCTGATAACATTTTTGAATCATTAAATTAAAATTGAAAAGATAATCACTCCCACGGCAATTTTTGTATGAGTTGGTGAATCAACAACTTGTCTGGTGTTTGTACTGTGTATGATAGGTCGTAGGTCTCTAAAAAATCCATTATAACAACCTTTAGATTACGACCCAGTTTATAAATCAAAATCCAACCCATCTCCTTCAACTGAGAATTCACCTGACCTAAGAGAAATGGGAGAAGAAAACAGACCAAACCCTATGGATCTCATCCTACATCAACTGTAATTGTTGAGAGATGAAAATGTGATGATCCGCCATACCATAGCACCTCTCATCCGACCACCGCCCATAAGAACGCATTACAACCCAGCTGCAGAAGACTTAGTTCAATGGAGCCAAATCCCGCCTGAAGTAGGAGACTTCGAAATAAAGCCCGCATCCCTCTCCTTAATCCCAAAGTACTATGGAAATGACTCTGAAGATCCCTTCCTCCACATCCAAAATTTCTGATCTGCTTGTAATACAATGACTATCCCTGGGGTAGAAAAAGAATACATCTACATGAAAGCCTTCACCTACTCACTCAATGACAAACCACTTCAATGGCTTCGGAATTACGGAACTCCTCTCACTTCATGGGATTTCTTAAGGGAAGCCTTCATCAAGAAATATTTCCCCATAGGAAAAACCAACTCCTTGAGACATGCCATTTCATCTTTCACTCAGAAAAATAGAGAGCCCATTCATGAAGCATGGGAACGATTTAAGGAACTTCAAAGGAAATGCCCTCATCATGCCATCTCCAAATGGATGTTAGTTCAGATATTTTATGAAGGCATAGATACATCATTTAAGAGAGTGATTGATGGCTCTTGCGATGCAAACTACATAAGCCGTGATGAGCATTTCGTTTGGACTTTATTTGAAAATATGGCTGATAATTCAGTGAATAGTTCCTCAATTGAATAATACAGTGGGAACATGAGGACAGTCAACATCATCGAGCATGAGAGATCTAGCAAAGTGAATTTTGACAAATGGGAAACCCTCTCAAAACAAATGGACCTCATGACTCAAGCTATAGGAAAATTGGCCATGAATAACCCCATCGTCCATGAAGTTTACCACACCACATTCACCCATAATCAAGACATAACTCCTGAGACTGTGAATTGGGTGCAGAGAAATCAAGGAGGAGTATATTCAAACAACCACAATACAAGATGGAGAGAACAATCAAATTCTGGGTGGAATGGACAAAACAACTATCATTTCCAAAATCACATCCAACCCAGAAAACTGATAGCACCGCCCATAATCTAACCCTCCACCACTGTGGTAAACTTCGATGCCTTGGGAGACACTCAATTCTCAGCCATGATCATGCCCATGATGGAACCACCGTTCGAGACCGTTTCCTTGATAAACTCATCGGATGAAACCACACGGTTGATTTCATTAACACCCATTGTCGAATTGAAACCACTACCCCAAGATCTGAAGTATGCTTTCCTAGATGATGAGCATACTTTACCCGTCATCATAAATGCCAATCTAGATCATTTGCAAGAGAGCCAACTCATGTGAAAAAGAATTCCCATGCCATTGGATGGAAGATAACAGACCTAAAAGGAATAAGCCCAATATTATGTACTCATCACATATATCTGGAAAATGATAGTAAACCCTTCGAGAAATGCAAAGATGGTTGAATCTCAATCTACGAGATGTTGTGAAAAATGAGATTTATAAATTGGCAAGTGCGGGCATCATTTATCCCATTGCTGATAGCCCTTGTGTCAGTCCTCTCCAAGTTGTCCCCAAGAAAGCTGGATTAACAATTATCAAAAATGAAAAAGGAGAGGACATGCCCACCAGAGTAGCCACATCTTGGAGAGTATGTGTCGATTATAGAAAACTCAACAAGGCTACCCGAAAAGATCATTTCCCACTGCCATTCATTGACCAAATAATCGAGAAGTTAGCCAGGAAAGAATTTTTCTGCTTTTTGGATGGATACTCCGGTTATAACCAAGTGGTCATAGCATCTGAAGATCAAAATAAAACCACTTTCACTTGTCCATTTGGAACATATACCTTCCGCCGCATGCCTTTCGGACTATGTAATGCCCCAGCAACATTTCAAAGATGCATGATGGGAATTTTCACCGATATGATTGGTGATTTTATGGAAGTATTTATGGATGATTTCTCTATTTTTGGAGACTCTTTCGAGGAAATACTCGGTTTTTTGGATAGAGTCTTACAGAAATGCATTGAAGTGAACCTGATATTATCTTGGGAGAAATCACATTTTATGGTGAAACAAGAGATTGTGTTAGGACATATTGTGTAAAAGAAAGGTATGGAAGTGGATCCATCAAAAATTGAGACAATAACCCATTTAAGTCCATCGGTGAACATAAAGGTGTTCGGTCCTTCCTAGGTCATGTCGGCTTTTACTGCTGCTTCATTAAGGACTTTTCGAAAATTTCCCGTCCTCTTACCAAATTACTGGAAAAAGATCAAGACTTCACATTTACTGAGGAAGCATTTGAATCCTTCAAAATGCTGAAGAAAATCATCACTGAAGCACCCATACTACAACCCCCTGATTGGAACTGTGAATTTGAGATCATGTCTGATGTGTCTGATTATGTTGTGGAAGCAGTATTGGGTCAAAGGAAAGATAGAAAATCATACGCCATCCACTATGCCAGCAAGACTCTAGATGATGCTCAAAAGAACTACATTGTGATGAAAGAACTTTTGAGTTGTGGTGTTTTCATTAGAAAAATTTCGGTCTTACATCTTAGGGTCCCACATCATAATCTACACAGACCACTCTGCTTTGAAATATCTCTTCACCAAGACCGACGCTAAGCCTAGACTTATTAGGTGGGTATTACTGCTCCAAGAATTTGATTTAGAAATTCGAGATAAAGCCAGAGCAAAGAATGTCGTTGACGACCATCTTTCGAGATTCCCTACATCAATCTCAGATACAATCCCAATTTCTGATAACTTTCCAGATGAAAGTATCATGTCTGCTTCTCAACTCCCTTGGAATGCAGACATCGTCAATTACGTCGTCTCCTCCACATTTCTTGATGACTGGCCAAAACATAAGAAAGACAAAACTAAGGCCCAATCCCGATACTATCACTGGGAAGACCCTTTGCTCTTCAAAGAAGGTACTGATTTGATATGGAGACGATGTATCCCTGAATCTGAAGTCAACGATGTCCTAACTCACTGCCACACTTCTGGGTGTGGAGGACACCACTCAGGGAAGCGCATAGCCGCTAAGGTCTTACAATGTGGTTTCTATTGGCCTACACTCTTTAAAAATGCCCATCATTTTGCTCAATCTTACCCTGCCTGTCAAACCAATGGAACAATGACCCTACGCAACATGATGCCTCTCCAACCTGTGCACATAGTCGAAATCTTTGATACTTGGGGAATAGACTTCATGGGACCTTTCACCACCTCACAAGACTATCAACACATCCTGCTTGATGTTGACTATGTGTCCCATTGGGTTGAAGCCATTCCCACTCGCGCTGCTGATAGCGCCACTGTTGTCAAATTCCTGACCAGCCTTTTCTCTTGATTTAGATTACCTAAAGTGGTCATTAGTGATGGTGGAACCCATTTTCTGAATGCTTCAGTTAAGAATTTACTTAAGAAAATTGGAGTCGAACACCGTGTCTCAACTGTCTATCACCCACAAACCAATGGAATGGCTGAGCTGTCAAATCGAGAAATCGAGACCATCCTCCAGAAAATTGTCCGCTCTGATTGTAAAGATTGGTATCAACACTTACCTTCCGCTCTCTGGGCCTACCGCACAACTTTCCGCACACCCTTAGGAATGAGCCCATACCGACTAGTCTATGGAAAACCATGCCATTTACCCGTTGAGATCCATCATAAGTCACTCCGGGCGATAAAGAAATACCATTTGGATTATGATGAGGCTGGAAAAAGAAGATTATTGGATTTGGCTGAATTGGAAGAGTTACGATCATAGACCTATAATAACAATCTGCTATACAAAGAGAAAATCAAGCTGTGGCATGGTACCAACATTTCGAGGAAAACATTCCAAGAAAATCAAAAAGTATGGCTATTTGATGCCAAACTGAAGTTATTTCCAGGAAAACTGAGATCAAAATGGAAAGGACCATACAATGTAACTCAATTCTTCGATAATGGCTCGATAGAAATTTATGACCCAAACACTAAAGCCACTTTCAGAGTCAATGGTCAAAGACTATAACCCATTGTTGAACCCTCTATTTATTTTCATTGTATTGCATTAGATAAGTATGGGGGTATCCCTCCACACTACAAAAATTTGAGGAAAAAATAAAACAAAGCACAAAAATACTTTTCACTCACCCCTTCTTTTGGTCCTCCTATCACACCTTGTCTTCACCATGAGGACATGGTCTTTGATAAGTATGGGGGGTGTGTCTGCATAGTTTTCAAAATTGCATTCTTTATTATATAAAAAAATTCAAAAATTTTGAAAAAATTCCCCTAAAAATATTTTCAAAAAGCAAGAAAACCACCAAAAATACATCCTTCCTAGTTTTATCTTATTTTTTAAGAAATCAGCTCTTCATTGCATAGATCATATACTGAAGCTGAGTTGACCCTAATCCACCTAATTCCATCATAATTTCACTAGACATGAGCTTTTAAGCTTTATTCAGGACCATGTGGACTTTATTCTCTCAGTTCCACTAACTCTATTGATGAATGAACTTCTGTATCTAACTAGATCACCTGAGCAATTAGTAGCACTCTTAAACTCTTCAGTGGATATTAAGCAACTGCACATTGCACTTAGCTTGATTGAGTTTATTTTATGAGATACAATTACAATCTAGTTGAGGTAAGGAGTTGTCCTCTTGATTGTGCCAATGCCTGAACCTTATCTATAGTCAGTGAAGGAACTTGACTCAGGGGCAACATGATCTCTCTAGTCTAAGTATGTCAGCAAATAAGCCAGTATCATGCCTCCAAAGTCAATATTAAGCTGATACTACCTTTGATGCCAAACCCAAAATAAAAACACCACAAAAAGGCATATCACAATACAAAAGAATGCCAAAAACCACTAATCATGTAAAGATGTGCGAAGCAAAAGCAATGAAAGAAGACCATCAAATAACCCTTCTCCACCAACAAGCCATGGTAGCAGCCCAATGATGCTACCTAAATTCTTAAAAGAGGCCCAAAGAGGCCCAAGGTTATGCTCTGCAAAAAGAAAAAAAATGAGAGCAACGGACCAAAGCGATCTACAGAAAACCCCGAAAATTAAAGTCTCATTCTCCAAGAACTATGACCTACATTTTATGTTGACATACTTGGGTAAAAAGAGAATATGCCTGAATTCAGGTGAGGACTGAGGTTATACATGGAGGTAATCATTCGTTACCTTGATATATTGTGTTGTTAGCTCGTTCTCTTGACTCACGAAAGCTAAAACATCACTAACACTGTTTATATCCATTCAAGGCCAAAGAGAATACCTATTTCTTAGGGATGAATTGACTTGATTGAACTTCTGAAACCATGTCTGATTTTGTTGGAACTGAGAGGCTGTTGAAACTACAAAACTCAAGTCAAGTCGACTATTCGAACAAATAATTAATCCATGGGTCGACTCTACTGAAGTTTGTGAATTTGTGTGATAAGGATCTGAAAATTCGAGACTTTGTGGGTATGTCTGCTGCAAACCCTCACCCGATCTATCTTGGATATTTTCCTTGTCCTTCATTATTACGTATCTTATTCTTGCTCGGTACTAGCAAGATTTAAGCATGGGGGTGTGATGAGTACATATTATACCGGTATAATAGTATACAAAATACAAAAAGAATTTTATTAATATCTGATACATAATCCTCAAACATCACTTAATCCGAATAATGTTGATTCTGCAAATACAACAAGAAAATCACCTCTAAAAATGCATAATTAAATTAATGACCAAATTCTCTCTTCATCATCAAATCCAATTACTCATTGAAATACTTTATTCAAACAAATTGCGTGATGGCTCTAGACAATTTTTTAGCAAGAAATGAAGAGAAAACATTATGCAAAATTCACATTCTTTATTCCCTCTCCATTTCTCATACAACACATGGCTCAAGAAGCATTTAAAACCCATGTTCCCCATGCACATTTTTCCCATGCACCTTTTTCCCATGCAAATATTAAATCATATGCATTGGTAATGTTTGTTGTCTTTATGTGCAGGTGAGAAGGGGAGCTACCTACAACATCTATAAAATGACCCCCTCCCATGTAAATAGGGGCACTTCTTCCTCCTAGCATCCTGACCCCGCTACCTCTTATACCCTCTCGTCCCCAACGCAGGACAACTTCGCCTCGACATCCTCCTTGCTCTAACGTGCAGCAACACCACCGGACGTGTGCTCCTCCAGCCCACGCACAGCCCGTGCGTTTTTCTCCTCCGTCACGCATCAGCAGCTCGCATAATCGTCGTTGTCGTCATTGTCATCATCTCGCATCCGGATAGAGAAGCACCTCATTTCTTTTTACATCTCCCTTGCACTTTGTTGTATTAGTAACTCTTGCTTAAGTTAAACTTAATGAAACAACTATTTGGTAACATCCTTTATTTACTCTAGTTGGTTTCTCAACATATGCAATCCAGATCTTATATCTCTTTATTCTCTCTTTAAACATTGCAAGTGTCATCTCATTTCCTCCATCTTAATTTACGATTGAGCCTCTATTTTCTTATTTAGTTGCATTCATGCCCTCCTTCATCTACTTTAAGTTCTAAAAAGTATTTTCACTGTAGATCACATTCTCTCATATTTCTTCTTTCATCGCAATAGACTAAAATTTGCATCAAGTTTGAAAGAAGAACAAAATTTTGAGTTTGCTTAGTCCATGCGGATACGAACCTCTACTTGCATTATACATCTTCTGTATTTTTATTATGCTTGTGGTTGTAACTTTATTTGTTTGATTACGGTTTTTGTGGGATAGCAACGACATGGTAAAATCAACTTATTAAACCGTGTAAGAACGTATCAACACTGTGGTTGAGGCGAGTATGTACAAAAATCAGAAAAAATAGGAGGAGGATCCTCCTAATAAAAGGTGGACCGACTGGAGTGAACGAGGGATCTGCAAAGTCCGGATAAAATACGCTCCAGTCGGCCATCTCAAAACAAGAGATAATGATTAGGAGAGAATGATGGTCAAGTCAAGAGGAGTGTGAAGAAAGGCACAAATGCGCAGAGACAATCTAGAATACACACAAACAATCACAATCAAAACTCACACAAAACAAACCCTCAATTCACCTACTCAACTTGGTGAAGATTGAAAATGCAATCTTTTTATCTTGTCTATTCTAGAGTTAGGTGAGAAGTCAAAATTTTACGCAAACACTTAGGGGTTGAATGGGATTTTGGCACTAATCCTTAGTGTGTGCGCAAGCAATGTAAAATGAATACAATGAGGGGATTACTCGCCCCAAGAAAAGAATTTTCTTTTTGGTTGATTTTAGGGTCGAGTAATGTTAGCAGTTCTGGTTTTATTTGTTATCACTTTTTTTTTGGATTTTTAGTGAGAAATTCACAAGCCTAACAAGGAGTCAGTTCTTTTAAGCATCTAGGTGATCAAAATCAGAGGTAGGGGTGCAGAAAAGCAATGTAAGTGGCAAATCAATGATGGATGCTAAAGAGAAATGCTCACCTTGTCTCCAACACTCTACATGCAAAGATGCTCAACATAATTGAAACCTAAACTATATGTAGATGCAAGCCAATGAAATCGCCCTAGGGTGAGAAACTGTTATTTAGCATGAAGAACAAGATGCTAAATATCTAGAAGAGAGATCTAAGAAGTGCATCGGTATCCGCCACAACGGATCCTGCACACGCTGTATAGTACTTCTCTCAGTGCTCGATCTCAAATCCAAATAAGAAGCAATTTGATTTGTCTAAGTTCAAATGTAAACTATAGGATCATGCAAAGTATTAGGTGTTTGGCCATAAGACTATCGACAAGCAATTCCTGAAACTAATGGCTCAATCACGTAAATAAAGAAAACAAAACTGGGAAACAAATAAAAAGATGTGATCAAAACCGACAAAAACCACGGTGAGCCCCCAATTGAGCAATCACTTGGAAGTTGGGCATGAAAGTCCAGAGTCCAGAGTACATGTATTATTACAAATAATAAGGGTCACTCTCTCACTTAAATTACAAAATAATTACAACAAAATAAAAATGGAGCTTGGTCTTCAAAAATCCCTCTACGTCTCCTCCAATGCTAGGCAAGTAGAAGCCGACTTCACGTGGGTGCACATGTGCCTTGAGTAAAGCGCCTCTTTCGATCCGTGGTACCTCGCACGAAATCAACAAGAGATGAGGTTAGACAGCTCAACAAGATATATCAAAAATAAAGAAAATAAATGAAGCGAGAATATAGACAAACAATCACAATAAAAAATGAATCCCAATCTAAAAGTTGTTGCTCCCAGGCAACGACGCCATTTGATGATCGAGATTTGGCGAGGGTCTAAAGTAGTCCACACAAGGCAGGACCACAGTGTCGCTGAGCGACCGCTCACGAAACCCCGATTAATCAACAATTAATCAATAACAATGATCAAACAATGAAAAGCGATGCAGAGTTAAAATTTATTATAACTCTACAAAAGATGTGCATAGTGCAAGTAATGTATATGTCGAACACAGGAAGCAAGCAGGTAGATCGGGGCAAAGAATGCACAAAATGCGACTGTGATGTACTTGTTTATAGTTGTGCTATTTTTTGTGGGTTTTAAATTTTTATTTTTTTATTTTTTTGATTTTGTATTTTTTATATTTTTCTTTTTAATTTTCATGATTTTGTATTTTCTTTTTATATTTTATATTTTTTAATAATTTCTTTTTCTTTTAATAAGGATATAAAACTATATAGAATATATATAATATAGGTAAGAGAGAGATAATATATATAGGTAAAAATAATAAAAAATACATGAAATAAATATTTTTGGGTTTTATAAAATTTTTACTATTTTTGTTATTTTTCTGTATTTTTCCTACTGTTTTTGGTATTTTAAAGTTCAAAATTCTCAAAACATGGAATAAAATAAATAGCCTAAATTAAAGTGGAGATGAAAAATAGTAAACATTATCCAAAATTCTCCAAATTAATTTTATATAAAGATAATAATACAAAGAAAATTTAGAAATAGAATTTATATTTTTGTTTTTTTATGGATTGTTTTATATTTTTATAAAAGTTTTCGGGGTTTTGCATTTTTATGTGTTTTCTTTTATATTTTTTTAATGATTTGGTCTAAAGATGCAAAATACTTAAATAAATACAAAAAATATTTTTTTGGAATTTTTCATAAAGGTTTATAATTTTTATGGATTTTTTAATGCAAATAGGGATGAAAATGCATGTTTTTTAGTTTTTATAAATAATAAATAGCTTAAAAAATGTAAAATAAAAATATTGTGTTAAACTGCAATGTAATAAGAACTTATGCCTATTTTTTGAGATTTTTTAGAGATTTATAGATGCATGGAATAAATATATACAATAAAGAGAAACTACACTACTAGCAAGGGCATATTTGTAAATAAATAAAAGAGCAGAGGCCAAAGTGTAAATTTCTCAAAAATTTATAACGTTGGCAAAAAGTTATAGGACCAATTATAAATGACCAAATATCCAAGCCCTTCCCTGCAAAATTGCCAAAGCCCACGTGCCAAGCATGTGAGTCTGGTAGGGACGTAAACGTAATTTTCAAAATACCAGGGGCATGTTAGCAATTTTACAGAAATTATAACAATGGATACAAAAGTCTTATGATATAGTGCAAATAATAAGACCCAGAAAGGGTCCTCTACAAAATGGCCATGGACCTCACGCGCGCAGGCACGCGAGGTGACGTGGCCGAGGACCTTAATGCAATAACTAGAACTACAAAGGTCTGTCTATAAATTTTAAACAAATAATATAATGGCAAAGGAAAGTTTATGCCTTGAATATAAAGTACAAAAAGAGCCTGGGTTAGAATGCAAAATACCCAAACTAAGGCGTGATCCGATGGCAGATATGCATCCTCTTATGGCACGTGTCGTTCTGTTGTCGCGTGATGCTGCTTCACCGTGAATGGCCAGGATTAGATCCATGCGCTCGATCTGACGGTGCTTGCGAAATGGATCGGACGAGTGCTACTCCTCTGGAAGATCAACGGCCCATCCAACAGTGAAGGAGGCGGGAGGATGAGCCAGGAAGAACTCAGCCAGAACGAAGTTCTGCCAGTGAGAGCTCCCTCCTACTTCGTCTTCAGTTGCTCCAACAGGGCACAATCGATCCCAGAGGTGGTCCCCTAAGCGCTGGAGGCTTCAAAAAGTTATGGCAAAGGGAAGAGCGGTCGCAAGAGGTCGGTGAAGACCGAAGCTCCAGGAGCCTCCGGCGAATAGCAAAGTCACCTCCATGCGCGCATGATGACTCCCGGACCTTCAAAACAAAGTGAGAGGGTCAAGGGTAAAATGCCTCGACCCACCAATCAACAAAAAAGGGCGAAAATGGTGGTGGGGAGCAAAAAGCGACATTCGTCGGACCGAACTCTGGCCATAGATGGATTAAGGTGAATGGGTGTGCAAAAGGAAAAATAAAATGCTTCTAACTAAACCTAGGGTGAATTCTACAATAGAAATGTAAAGAAAACGGACCTCAAGCGGTGCACGACCACGAGATTGGAACCTCAATGCCGGAGACCGGTGAAGTTGTTGGAGCCGCTCCTTGGCCAAGCGTGATGCTCCTAAGACCGCTGGAGGAAGCCCTGTCACAGCCTCCGGTCTAGAGCACAAGAAGGAAGGCCTAGCTAGGTCAAAAGTTGAAGGGAAGAGAAGGGTCGGCTTATGTACAATGATAGGGTGGCTCCAAAGATCAACTAAGATAGGGTGAATCGGGCTCCAATGCCCAAGAAAATACATAGGCGTCAATCATGGATAAGTGGGCATGAAAAGTCCAGAAGGGAGCATCATGAAAGGGTGAAAGATTCAGCCTCGAAAAATCTGCAAAGATCAACAAAAATGAGGTCTGACACATAGCAGAAGGCCGCCTAGATGAATGGGGAGGAGTGCTCGAGAGCGATGCTGCCATAGGCAACCTAAGGTATCTCCAACCCATCATCGTGATGTGGGGGTAGAGCGGGTGGGATCTGGATGCAAACAAGATGAGAAGTCAAACCCCCAATTCACCTACTTAACACGAGCTGATGACAGTAAAGGTTCGGTGGTTTATCATGTCAATTTTATTTTAGGTGATAAATCAATCTTGCAGAGCGATTAAGCGAGCTGTTAGGAACCCGATGTTCCAGGAGACTGGCCCAATCCCAAAGCTAGATCTTTCCCAGCCAGTATGAATTGCAGACCGTTTATCAGCTACCCGATCAATTCAATCTGTTAAGGACGTTGTGGGCCACTTTATCGGTTATTGGAGAGATCCTCACTGGAGAACGATTAACCCCAAGACCAGTAGTCTAACAAAAGTTCAGGTGTGGCTCTATCCTAGTATGTGGGTCACTCTCTCGCTCAAGCAAACCAAATAATGAGGGGGTTAGTCTCCCCAAAATAAATATTTTTAGATGAGGTGGATTCTGGGTCAAGTTTGCATTAGTAGTCTCAAATTTTATTGCTTTCACTTTTTTAAATATTTTTCAAAAACAAACAATACCTAACAAATTTTCTGATTTCCTTTTGTTATTTTGAGCCCAAAAACAAGGGGAGGAAGTCGAAAAAGCCGTTGTGCGGTCAAACATAATGATGCATGGAAAGATAGAAATGCGTACATTGCTCCATCCCTCTACATGCAATATGATCTGCATATAAAATTAAATACTGAAAGGAAACTAACTATATGATGCACGAGGAAATCGGTCTTAGACGAGCAACTTCTATTGATCGTAAAGAGAAATAGGTAACTAATCAGAGAGAGAGGCCTGACTCCTATCTCAGATGTTGATCGGTGTCCGCCACAACGGATCCTGCAAGAGCTGTATATGACCTCTAGAGGTGTGTGGCCTCTCAAACGATTAAGTTAACTTTTTTAATTTATTTTTTAGCTAGGTCCAATTACGATCTATAGGAACAGGCAAGCAATTAAGTGTTGGGCCTTAGATAATTACGTCATAATCAACAAAAATCCTAAGTCTATGGGCCAAATCCATGAGAATCAAATAGAAGGTAAGCTGATGAAATGAAAATACAAAAAACAGCAGTGAGGTCCCCCAAGTGCACCGACACTTAGCGAAACAAACCCTGAAATGTCCAAGTATCCAAATAGTCTCAGAGTCTAAATTATTATAAAAATTTCAAAATGTTCTCTAAAATAGAACAACTGCCTCCTGCTCTTCTTCTGCTCCTCCTCCTGCGCAAGTCCTCCAAAAAGAATCTGAGTCATCCTCCAAGCGGTTCCTCGCACAAAAATCAAAGCAGAAGATGGTCAGAAAACAGTTATAATATGTAGAGACAAATAAAATAAAACTGAAAAATGACTACAAATCCGTACTCCCCAACAACAGCGTCATTCTGGTGAGCGACCGATCAACTAGGGTTAAGTATGCAAATATATCAATGGTCATTGCGACCCCTATCAATCGTCTAACTCAATGAGAAAAATGTATTAAACCACTTAAGAGAAAAATATATCAATGAAATGTAAGCGGTCTTCGCTATTTAATATACCTAGTATAGGGACCATGATCGAACACTAGGAGCAGATTGAAAACTAAGTAGTCAAATTCCAAAAAAAATGAATTTTTAGTGGTTTTCTATTTTTCAATTTTTATTTTTTTCAAATAAGGAACAATATGCACAAGGGAATAAAAATACACACACCACACATTTTTGTTTTATTCAATTATATCAAAAATGCTCAGAAAAATCCAGAGAAAATGTTTTTGTGTTTTATATATTTTAAAATGTTTTTGGTAATTTTTATAGAATTTTCAGATGTTTTTATATTTTTCTAAAAATCAAACATTGACAAAATTGATAAACAATGCACAACCTAGAGTAATTTTAACTTTAAAATTAATTTAACTACCGAAAAATCGATATTAAAACTATAGACAAATATCTACACACAAGAACTTAAATCACTATTTTTGGATTTTTCTACAATTTTCTACAATTTTTCGAAGATTTTTAATATTTTGTAATTTTTTTGTGTTATATAAATAACTAATGTGTGAAATTTAGATAGAAAATAAAAGACAATAAAATACACCTAATCTATTCTTTTGGAATTTTTTAGACAATACTTGAATTTTTATGATTTTTCAAATTTCAAGAAGAGAAAAAAAACATTGGTTTTTATTCTTTTAAAATATCAACTAAACACAAAATGCACTGAAATTTATAAACAATGAAAAGACAAGTGACAGGAAATATAACACAATTTTTATAGAATTTATAGACCACAAAAAGATTTATTTCAATAAAAAAGCAAGCAAATTAAAGTCTAGAAATTACAGGGACTGAAACGCAATTACTAATATGTTTTTACATCAGAAATTCACAAGAAATAAAACGTGAGGCAAATAATGCAATTTACCCAATTTTTATTTATAGAAAACTTAGGGTTCCTCTGCTTCGTTTGTTTCTTGCCAAAGGGCAAGGGGGCAAGGCCGTTGCCGCCCCTCTATCTTCTCCTTGTGCGGGCGTCGCTGACAGCGGTGGCGGGGCTCAATGGCTGAGTAGCGTGAGGACATGGAGGTTGCAACAGGTGGAGGTCGGAAGGTGGTGAGCGGGGGAGGGCCGTCGGAGGTGGGTGGCCGCTGGGTGGCACAACTCACACAACGATGGTGGAAGGAGCAACCCGCGTAGGAGGTTACGGATGTCGGCGACGACACTGGCGGTGCACTGGCCGTGATGGCAACGAGGGAAGGTAGAGATCTAGCGGAGGTGCTCGGGCTAGAGGGCTCCATGCGGAGGAGGGGCGCGGGCTACGAAGGGAGCCGGAATGGGTGGCTGCTGGGCAGCGGGAACTCCAGGCGGTGGTCGCGCGCTCGGTGCGCATGCCGCCACGCAGTTGCAATTTTTTGTTTTTAATTTTTTTATATGTAAACTATAACAGAAGCAGAAGATTTTTTTTTCCAATTTTTCCTACAAAATAAATGTAAAAAATGTTTTTAAATTTTTTATGTATTCCTGTAAAACAAATGTTAGAGAGGAAAACATAGGAAATATTATATTATATATTTGTTTATTAATTTTATTGCAGGAACAAGAAAGGACTCGAGTACGATGGCTCGGTCAAATGCGAGATCGGGTGTTAAAGGTCGTGTGAGGTAGAATGGAAATGTAGGGATCAAAATAATGAGATAGAAATCAGTGTCGAATCGGATGTTAAATGCGAGATCGGGTGAAAAATGGTGATGTATACTATAGATCGAAAATCTACAACGAAGTTGAAAACGAAAATTGTCCTACAATTATTCTAGAGAAACGAGATAAAAGTTGGATCTAACTTGAGGGAGGCGAGGACCATATTGTCCTCGACGACAATCGATCTGTTGTCACCGAACGGCTCGGGGGTTGGGCTCCTTTATCGACCGACAGGATTTTTGGGATTGAGGTTCCTTCTCCACCAAAGATTGATCAAAAGCAAATGAGGGAGGATGAGCTCAATAAAAAGAGAAGGAAAATCAAAAATGGAAAATATATATAAATAAGGAACATGTTTAGTGGTTAATTAAATAAATAAATAAATAAATTAAAAACAAAATTCAGAATTAGATAAAATAACTAAAATAATTAATTTATAAAAACTAATTAGCCACCTTAATGGTGACTATTTAAGGCATAAAATCATATCTTTGTATACAAGGTAGGTTTTAAAATCAAATAACTGAATAAATTAAATAATTAAATACAAATTTCGTAATTATATTAATTTAATTAATTAATGTTAGATATTAATTTTTTTTGGCAACTTTTATGTAAGGAAATTAGTTGTATACAAGTATTATATACATATAGTACAATATACACATGTACAAATAAGGAAAATATTTTTTAATAATTTTTATTTTTTTAAATTTTAATAATGAAGAAAATATTTACAATTATGTACATTATGTATAAATATGAACAAGTATATATACAATAAGTAAGTGGTGGCTGCACAAACCACCCAGAAAACCGACTTTTCAACCGTAACTCTAAAAATTATAAAACCACATCCATTTGAAAGATAATTTAATTTAGAGTACAATGGAAGTGAGTTTGATTCAATTTGGATTCTTATGGAGCCGGAATTGGTCTTTCAGTTATCGCTTTACGGCTTTTTCAGCGTGTGGATACTTTTGCACTATGTGTGTTTTTATTTTGCAATTATTTATATTATTTACAAAATATTTTTATTTACAACTTTTGTTGAGAAAAATCTTTAATTTGAGGTCAATTTATATACAAAAAATAGTACAAGTTTTGTACAAATATACAAGGAAAATTTACAAATTATTTTTGGATTTTTGAATTAAAGACCCTATCTCCCTCGACTTTATTCATGGTCGATCAGGTCAAGTCTTGACCTTCTCTCGGGATTCGGGTAAGTCTGCATTTATTTCATAAATACATCCTTTATTTTTCTTCCCTTTGTCTTTTCTTCTTTATTCTTTTATTTGAGTATAAAAAGTGTTAAAATGCATATTTAGCAAATGCATGCAAAATGGTAATTTCATGAAATTAGTGGGTATTTACAGGTATTTTACTAAGGAAATAAAGCTAAAATAAAAGAATAAAGATGATGAATCGTGAGTTCATCATTCCCCTATACTTTATCTTTGTTAGTCCCTTAGCAAACACTTACTTGGAAAACAAGTGAAAACAAAAATAAAGAAAAGAAAAAGGAAAGAAGTTAGAACAATGTTGACTTTTAAAATTATCTTCATAAAATTGTAGTATGGAGCTCTGTCGAACCTTTGGATTATTAGTGTGGTGGAACCTTAATGGGAAATGGATTTAAAACCTAACAGCCTCTAAGTTCCACAAGACTCCTATTTAGGTCTCCTCAACAGTCAGGTCAGAACAAGTCTACATACACAAATTCTTATGACTATGAATCTTTACTTGTACGATGTAAGTGAAGTATAGCTCCTCATCTCAAAAGTAGCAAAGAAACAACCTCTCTCAACAAGGTAACTCTAGTCCCCTGGTCTAGCAACTCTTTCCTCGAGGAGCGGGGATATTCCCTTCTAAGTTCAAGTACAACCAGCTCAAGAAGATGGGATGGAGAAGAGAATGAACAGTAACCAGTGTAGCTACCTATCCTTGGATGCATGATCAGTGTAGCCAAGTCATCCGCTGCAAGCTTACAAACATTTGACTTTGAAGCTCTTATTCTTTTTTTCACTTGTATATACACTCTGGCAGGCATTTTACTTTTCAATCAGGCATGTCCACTTTTGGAGATTCTACATTTTTTCTTTCATTTTTTTTGAAAATATATACAAGGTGCAGCATGTACATCAGGTGGAGTTTTTCCTCTTGAGCCAGCAGACTATCCCTCTTTTGAAGCATTACAAACCCCACAACATCTTGTCTTTAGACCGCAACATCGCCAGACCAGGTTGAGATGCACTTCCCTTCTTAGAGGAGGACGAGAGTTTCCGCCTAGATGTACTAGCCTCGTATGCTACCCACTCCAAAAGATTTTCCCCCCTCACTACCTCCTCCATGAAGAGGTACGTGTAGAGTGCTTGTCCAAGGTAAGCCACGATATGAAAGAATCATGCATGTGTTGTTGAACATAGTTTATGGACTCAAAGAATGAAGTCACTAGGACCTGAAAAGTCTTAACTCCAATTCTTATAAGGTTCCTCTGAAATTAAGTAGATTAAGGTACAACTAAGCTCCATTCTTCAATTTTAATCCAGACTTAGTTTACATGTTAATATTATCCTGAAAAATGCACATGCTAATGCAAGAAAATATGTACAATGCAAGATAGTAAAATGTTTTTGTGAAATAATTTTCTAATTTTGAACTTTTTAGGGATTTTTGGAAAATGATGTACATGTAAAAAGAGATTTTTTTATGCAAATTTTTATAGACTTTTGAGTGGTTTGTAGTTTTTTATAAACAAAAGGTTAGTAATATATACAAATATATACAATTTTTTAATAGGGTTAGGGATGAGATACACATATTTACACAGGAGTGAGTCAATTATTTACAAGAACCAGGTAAAAAGATTTACAACTTGAGTATTTTACACAGGTATATACATACAGTTGGAATTTTTTTTGTGATGCATATACTCCTCAAACTTATTCGAAAAAAATTTTACAAATAATTTTGAAAACTATAGTCCAAAATAATTTTCAAACAATTTTACAAACATTTGAAAACTATTTTGCAAACATTTTTCAAATAGTGTATATAGATTTTTTTCAAAATAATTTTCCAACCATTTTCAAAACATTTGCAAATAGTATTTAAAAAAATTATTTCACAAAATGAAAAGAAAAATTTTACAAGCCAAAATACTTTTACAAAGGTTGAAAACATTTTTCAAAACATTTTTCAAATAGTGTTCAAAAGATTTTCAAATAGATTTGCAAACTACTTTCAAAATATTTTTCAAAATATTTTAACCGGACTTATTAATAAGTATATATAAAAAGTATTTTGAGGAAATATCTTCATCTTTTTATTAGTTCTTTTTACTGAGTTTTACATGTACTTATATGGTATTGTAGCCACATTAATAATACGAAAGTACGAGTTATGGTTAAAGTATATATACAATATATACGGCACCCCCTATACTTAGCTCGAATTATGTCCTCAGAGTGATCAAAGAGCTGCAAAGGAAGACATAACTCGTGCTAAGTATTGGAAGTGAAAAGAATACTATACTACAATGAAGAATGAAATAATAAAATCAATAGGAATCGGTGATCCCCTTATACTTAGGATCAAGCAATCCTAAGTATAGAAGATTATACACAAGGGGAAAATCGAGGGTTAGAATGTACAAAGTCTACCTCCCCTATACTTAGGGTAAAATATCCCTAAGTATAGACAGCAAAACAGAGGTAAAAAGAATAAAAAGAATAATCAAAAGTCGGACACCCCCCTATACTTAGGGTAAAGTACACCCAAAGTATAGCATAATCACAAGATGGAGATTGGATGTTAGATAAAAGAATGTGCGATATGGACAACTGGATCTATACAGCTGCGGGAGGAAGTGATAATCAGGCATGAGATGCAAATGATGAGAGTCCAAGACCTCATCTCATGCAAAATGAATAGGGGCAACATCGACGATTAGCGGATCATGATCTAGATATGGTTTTAGGAGTTGACCGTTAACTCGAAAGGTGGATTCAGATGGCATCTCAGATATATACCAATGTTGCCATTGTCATGTACCTTTCAGACCAAGTATGATCCCTTCCACTTGCTCTGGAACTTCGCTAGAAATAATTTCATCCTGGCATTGAATAACCATACTTTCTGGTTCGACTCAAACTTCTTATGGCTGATGTGAGAATCATGCCATATCTTCACTCGCTCCTTATACTGTAGGATACTCGAAAAGGTTGTATCTCTAAGCTCCTCTAGGGCTACCGATTCTGCTCTCTTCTGATCTCCTACACTCTCGTGATCTAAGAATTTCTCAGTGACTGCCCAATGTGACTTATGCTTCAGCTCAACTAGAAAGTGGCATGGCTTGCCATAAACGAGTCGGAATGGATATGTACCCAATGGAGTTTTGAATAATGTTTTATATGCCCACAAGACCGAGTCCAAAAGTTGTGACCAATCTTTTCGATCCAGGCGGACTACCTTTTGCAATATAGCCTAAATCACACTGTTAGAAACCTCATCAAGATCATTCATTTGTGGATGATAAGGAGTGGAAACTCTATGATATGTGCTGAACTCATTAGCAAGAGCCCTAACCTTGTCATTGATAAAATAAGTCCCCCCATCTGATATCAAAACTCTAGGTACTCCAAACCGTGAAATGATATTTTTCCTCAAGAATTTGCAAACAGTCTTAGCATCTGCGGTCCGGGCGGGGATGGCCTCAATCCAACGACTCACATAATCTACAGCAAGAAAAATATACTCAAATCCATGACTCTTTGGAAATGGACCCATGAAATCGATGCCCCATGTGTCAAAGACCTCACAGAAGTAAATGGGTTGCATCAGCGTCATATCTCTCTGTCCACAAGAGCCCATTTTCTGACAGTCAGTACATCTCTTCACGAATTCATCTAAATCCTTGAAGAGTGTAGGCCACCAAAGGATAGATTAGAGCACCTTTTGTGCTATCCGTCTCCCCGAATGATGTCCTCCTCTCTCAATCTTGTGGCAATAGGTGAGGACACTATGCTGCTCTTCTTGATGAATACACTATCTCTAGATGCTATCCCCCTACATGATATAGAGTGGATGGTACGACTTGACCTTCGCAAGAAAGGTATCAAGTCGCTGTCTGGGCCAACCTTGTGGAACTTTCTTTGCGACAAGATAATTGACAATGTTGGCGTACCATGGAAGTGAGGTGATCATAAGGATTGCCACATCTGGGAATGTCTCTGTAATAGGTGTGATGTGATCTGAATCCTTAAGGTTCCCTAAATGGGAGAGGTGATCCGCCACCACATTCTTAACTCCAAGTTTATCCTTAATCTCAATGTCAAATTCCTGGAGTAGAAGGATCCATCTGGTCAATCTAGCTTTGGCATCCTTCTTTGCCATGAGGTATCAGATGGCGGTGTGATCAGTATAGGTAATCACTCTAGATCTGATAATGTATGTTCAAAATTTATCAAGAGCAAACACTACGTCTAGCATCTCCTTCTCAGTCACTATGTAATTCCGTTGAGCGGCATCCAAAGTCCGGCTAGCATAGTGAATGGAAAAATGCTCTCCATCCCTCCTTTATCTAAGCATGGCCCCTACAGCAAAATCAGAGGCATCCGTCATGATCTCAAATGGGAGAGACCAATCAGGCGGCTGAAGGACAGGAGCTTCAACAACTAGATTCTTGAGAGTCTGAAATGACGCAAGACACTTATCATCAGTAAGGAACTCGATGTCTTTTGCTAACAAATCAATGAGTAGTCGGGCAATCCTGCTGAAGTCTTGTATGAACCGTCGGTAGAAACCAACATGCCCCAGAAAAGACTACAACTGTCGTAAATTGGACGGTGGATTAAGTTTCTTGATGATATCCACCTTGGCCGGGTCGACCTCCGTGCCCCTGTTGGAGATGATATGGCCAAGGATCATCCCTTGAGACACCATAAAGTGACTCTTCTCCCAAGATAATACTAAGTTGACCTCGATGCAGCGCTGAAGTACTTGGTCTAGGTAATCAAGACATGCATCAAAACTATCACCGTAGATCGAGAAGTCATCTATGAAGACCTCTAAAAATTTACTAACCATGTCCGAGAAAATAGAGAGCATGCACTTTTGGAATGTAGTTGGGGCATTACATAATCCAAAGGGAATCTATCTAAAAGCATACGTCCCAAACGGACGGGTGAAAGTTATTTTCTATTGGTCTTCGGGCGCTATGGCCACCTTGTTGTATCCCGAATATCCATCCAGAAAGCAGTAGTAATTCTTACCAACTAATCTCTTGATGATCTGATCTATGAATGGTAGGGGGAAGTGGTCCTTCTTGGTGGCCTGATTCAATCGTCTGTAGTCCACACAGACCCTCTAAGAAGTGAGTACCCGGGTAGCTATCTCCTCTCCAGACTCACTCACAACTGTGGTGATACCCGTCTTCTTGGGTACCACATGCAATGGACTAACGCACTTGGAGTCGGAGATAGGGTAGATAAAATCGGTTCTCCACCACTTAGATATTTCCTTCATGACCACATCTCAAAGATTTGGGTTCAGCCGTCACTGGAACTCATGCGAGGGCTTGGCATCTTCTTTGAGATAAATGTGGTGGAAGCACAGGGCCGGACTTATCCCATGGAGATCAGCTAGACTCCATCCTATTGCCTTGCGGTTTCTTTCAAGAACCTCTATCAAACGAGATTCCTGGTCTTTAGTCAAATCTGCTGAGATAATGACTGGGAACATATCTGGCTCACCCGCAAGGAATCTGTACTTCATGTTTTGCGGTAAGGTCTTCAATTCTGGACAAGTGGGAGCTGGTAAATCTGGCTTTTGGAATGTATGAGTGAATGCTACTCAATCTGCATGTGAGAAGTCTTGTTGTAATGGTAACTCTGACGAAGACGGATATGCTGGTATATTTGTCAACATACCTGGCTCGCTCTCTACCCTAGATGTCAGCTCTGTAGGCACCAGATACGGTAAATATTCATCGAACTCCTGCCAGTCAAAATCGATGTATGTATCTGAGGGATCTAAATCTGAAGCATATGAAACGAAATCGACTTCTCTATCCTGACCATGATAAACAACCTCTATTGTATCTTGTGCCATGAGTGTGATCTCTGAACCCTCATCTACTATGATCTGTGAATCTACAATGTCTGAAGTTGTGACAAGAGCTCGTGATGCATGATTTGCCCAAATTGCTTCATCATCTCTAATCACAAAGTCACACTCCTGGTGGATATCTAGCTCTGCCTCTGTCATCTGCTTTGAGTTGTTCATCTAATATGAGCACTCTGAATCTCTTTCTCTGGTCTCCATGATTATCTCTATTTGTACACTTTCTCCCTCAATGCGAAAGTATACCTTCCCACTATCATGGTCGGACACCGCCTTGGCTGTGTCCAAGTATGGTCGTCTTAAGATGATGGGGGTATATGTCTTGGAATCAGGGATCTCCATGTCCAATACAACAAAGTCCATGAGGAATTTCAGACCTTGAATTATGACGACGACGTCCTTAAATAACCCCTTCGGCCTCTTAACAGATCTATCAGCAAACTGAAGGATTGTCCTGCTGTGTCTAAGAGGGCCAAACTCGAATCAATTGAGTAAGGCAGCTGGAAGAAGGTTGATCGAAGAACCGCTGTCTAATAGGGTACGATCGAACCGTTGCTCATGAATGTGGCATCTGACATATGGAGCTCCTACATCAGGTCTCTTAGCTGGCAATTGGTTAAATAGCGAAACATGTGGCACGAGTCAGAACATGGATCTCTGCAGTGTGATTCCTTTTCTTCCAATGTATAGTGGTCTAATCTCTCAAGTTCTTCTAGAAGAGAGGGATGTGCTCTAGTGCCTCCTATAGAGTCAGATGGATATGGAATCTGTCAATCATCTACTGGATGAACTCTAACTGCTATGCTTTTTTTGGATTTTCTATTTTCTTCCCATGCGCCAAGCGGAGTGCTTAGTGGAAAGGGATAACTGGACCCTCCTCAAATAAAGGGATAGGAAGAGGTTCATGCAGCTGTGAAGGAATGGAGACCATATAAGAATCATCATGTTGTTGGACATGCGAGCCCACGACGAGCGATTATGCAATAAATGTTATTGCAGATATCATTCCCTGATCTGAAATGAAGAATAGATAATTTGCATATTAGGAACCTTAGTACAATTAGGGTTATGTACCATGGCCATCTTGATGATCATACAACTATTGATTCATATATTGAATCATAGAGGTTGGTGCTTGGATGAACATCTAAAGAGTTAGATTGAGGACTCATCAAGCACCGACAAATGATTGTTGCGAGATGATCTCCATCCTGAGTAGGAGATGGCAATCCTTTCTCACATAGGTTGATATCTGACCGACCTCTTGATGCAGGTCCTCTGCATAGGAATAGAAATTCGAAGGTATCGGATTAGTTAGGTCAAAGAGTTGACTTAACAAGATCGAGATAACCAAAGTCCTATGTCATATGCTGTCACGATATAGGCACGCGTCCTCTGACCGGAGATAGATGTGTTACTATATGTCTGAGTATGTACATTTGGCAGAACAATAGGTTGATGACCTAATCAAGGTCTATACACCGGCGCACTAGTGTGCATATAAGGGCATATGAGTATTACGATCTCTCAAAAAGGATAATACATGTTCATTACTGAGCCGGAAGACATGAGCTCACTCATGAGATATTGGGAAGATCAAATTCCGTGCTTGGTCGTCTCGCTTTGGAAGCCTGACTGAATTTGCAGGTTTGATATATAATTTTGGAAAGTATATGATCAACACCTGGATATGATATATGCTTTTGGAAAGTATATGATCGATACCAACTCCTAATGATCGAATGAGAAACTTAAAGATAAAACCCTGAAGTAGACAGTGTAAAATTGATTTTATACTTCTGGTTTATTCTAGGTCTTCCAGTATGCAGGATGTATATGTATTGGGAATACCTGACGGTGATATGTGTTAGCAATGTGAGCCCGAGGCGAACCATTCCTACGATAAATGTTATTGTAATAAATGATTTACCAATAAAAGCTATTGATTATGTTTCACTCCGTTTCTGATAATGAATGAATGAATGAACTATAAGGTCCCTCTGTACAATAAGGGTTATGTACCATGGCCAACTTGATAATCATGCAGATGTTGATTCATTAATTGAATCATAGAGGCTAATGCTTAGATGAATATCTAAGGAGTTAGATAGAGGACTCATCAAGCATCATCAAATGATTGTTAAATGATGATCTCCAGCCTGAGTAGGAGATGGCAATCCTTTTCTCATTAGGCTGATATCTGATCGACCTCTTGATGTAGGTCCTCTGCATGGGAATAGTGATTCAAAGGTATCATATTAGTTGAGTCAATGGGTTGACTTAACGAGATCGAGAAAACCAAAAACCTATGTTGAATACTGTCACAATATAGGCAAACATCCTATGACCAGAGATAGATGTATTGCTATATGTCTGAGTGTATACATTTGGCAGACCAATAGGTTGATGACCTAACCAAGGTCTATACACCGGCGAGCTGGTGTGCATGTAAGGACATATGAGTAATACAATCTCTCAAAGGGATCATACATGTTCACTTGTGAACCGGGAGACATGAGCTCAATCATGAGGTATTGGGACTGATCAAATTCCATGCGTGGTCGTCATGCTTTGGAAGTATGACATGAATTTGAAGGTGAGATATATGCTTTATGAAAGCATATGATCTGTACCAAATCCCAAGGACCAAGATTGAGAAACCTAGTGATCAAACCATGAAGATGACAGTGTAAAAGTGATCTATATCTTCAAGATGATCATAAGTCTTCCAATATGCAGGATGTACAGGTATTAAGAATACCTAAGGGTGATTTGATCATAAACGATTGTATAACCATGACGCTTCCATTCCGAGGGAGTGATGAAACAGGCCTGGATTTTAGTGACTCCTCTCAATAGAGAAGTAACCTAATCTTAGTCCATGTATTGGGCATTGATCTGAATGAGATTCAGATACAATGAGAAGATTAGAATTACGACCTTGATTTAATCAAGCATCTATGAGAGGTCCATGGGATCTAGATTTGAGATGTGATCTCAATATCCAAGTCACTATACGTGGAACAATACAATCGCCATATCCTTATCTCCAAGTATCTGAGGAGAAATCGCATTATTCTTAAAGGGTTCAAGAATAATTCCATAAGATCTAAGCATTAAGAAGTTTATAATTAAATGTGATTTAATTATCATAATGTATGTGGAATTATCCAATATAATTAGTTGTGATTTAATTATTATGGATAAGAATAATGTGGATAGTAAAATCAAATTATTCATAATATATTATAAATGTGATTTATAATGTATTAGAGAGAACTAATTATAATTTATATTTGCTTATTAATTATTAATGTGTATTGGATACACATTGTTTAATTAATTGAAAATGTAAATTATATTGTGTTTTGGGTTGTGAATGTGATTCACAATTTTCCAATGGCAAGATTGCAATATTCTCAAAATTAATTATGAATTATTTTGGAGAATAAATCACAACAAAAGTTGTTGAGATTAAATAAAGGAGAAATACTTGGAGATATGCAATCTCATGAAATCTCATGAGATTGCCTCCACATGGAAACATGTGGACAGCTACCAAGTCCTACTTAGAATGGGTGGTTGTCCACCATGTTGACATGGGAGATGCAATCTCCATGTCATTGCTTCCTTATTTGATTGATTTAGTTTTAGGATTGATGTATATTTGATTTGTCAAATATATTCGATTTAAATTAAATCATAAGTTGTTGGTTTTTACCAACAACAATCTTGACCATTGGATTGACATAAATCAATCTCATCCATTGTTTTTATATGTCCCATGGATGGAGATCCATGGATCCTAAAACCCTATAAATAGAGAGGCATACCATGCTCTCTTGTACATGCTTTTGGAATCACATCTCTCTCTCTCTCCATACACACCAACTCTCTCTCCCTCTACTTGGTGGCTGTCCACCAAAACCCTAGAGGAGATCATCGTCGTCGCCTACGCCACCGTGTCGCTGCTTCGACGTTCTTCGGTTCTCCGTCTTCTTGGAGTGCTGCACTCACGAAGGAGACGTTCGATCTCGTACAACGAGATCAGGAGATCACTGTGCTTGGATCAACTCGTTGGATTGCGAGGACAACGCGACTCATCCCCGCGCTCGCAAGCTACTTATCCGACAGTCGGACTTGAGACAGGAGGTCTCTTTTTGTAGAGACTTGATCAACCACGCTTCTAGAGGTATTTCATTATACTTGTTGTGGTTATAGATGAAACGATCCGAGAATCATTCTTGGATCATGTGGTTTCATCGCATGAAAATTTTAAATTCTGCTGTTCGTCGTATTCGATACGACACTCACGCTTCCGTGATGCGCTTGAGGATTATTCCATATCCTTCAAGTGGTATCAGAGCCTTAGGTTGAAGGTTTTGGATAAGATCCGCAAACTTTGGATGACTTGGGTTCGTAGAGGTCGCGAAAGTTTTTGTCGCATTTAATTTTCACACTTCTGTTTATTGAATAAATTCGACCCTGTTTAAATTGTTTAAACACGAATTAATCACTTAGATTTTGTTCTCCATTAAATAAGGAAATCATAGTATCTGAGTTTATGTAATTTGGATTCCGTTTGCTCGAGATATGGTTGTTTTAATGAACATGTATGCACTGTTACGGGAACTGCAAATCTTAACATGATTAATGAGTTAATTACTATTATGATCTGCCTCGAAATGCTTTAAATATCACTTAGGTTCTGTCCCAAATAAAATTAGCAATCTTTGAAAAGTTATTTTGTCTAATTTGTATTTAAATTGATTGAGATATGTTAATTTTAGTAAGTAGGGGTCACTGCTGAAATTACAGTCCTAATCAAGAACTATGTGATTGTCAATTAATGAAATTAATTGTTAATTTCAAGAAATAATTATGGAAAATATTTGAGAAATATTGGAATATGATTATTTCCTTAATTGTCTTGGCCTCAACCAATAAATTGATTAGATTTGATCTAGATCAGAATTGGAAACACAATCATCAAAACTCCTTGCTCGAATTGGATTGGGAATTTTTCTAGCAAATTTCCTTATAATCAAAAATATTTTGATTATTACTATATGTTATAATTTTGGTTGAAGAACAGATGATCATCTCAAGTATAAATTTATCTATTTGGCATTATCCTTTCCCGAGGCGGATATGGTGTCTAGTCGGACATCGCTGGGGTAGCGGGTTGCAATGTATGTGGTCCGTCCCACTCTCGCCGGTACTGTCCATGACAGTGGGTAGGGACTTGATAATGCCGAAGAAATCAAGATGTATTTTCTAATTATTAAAATTCAAATTAATACATACTTTGAGAATAATACCATATATATATTCAAGTAAACAATCAAGTTTGATTGATTGAACTGGATTGATAATTAATTTAATATGATTGAATTAATTATGTCCAATTAAAATACTCTATTATGAATAGAGTTATTGATTCTCTTGGAAGAATTGATTATATGAATGTGATTCATGATAATTAATTAAAATTTGAATAAGAGGTATAGGATCACATAAGTGACATCCATGATCTCCCATCAAGGCGAAGGGTTTCCGTCGCAGGGATTGTATATAGGAGACGCCTGTACGAAGTGACAGCTCCTATATGCAAGCGCATCTGGATTGGGTTCTTTGCTTCTCAAAAGAGTAAGGCCGTATGCATAGTGACCCCAATATCGGATCCTCATATTATTGGGGCGATATTGGATTGTGCATAGCGAGTTCTATTCCTGTTGACGGTTGGTTCAATTAATGACGGGTCAACATCACCTTAGGGGTGGTGGGCCCTGGTATTAAAGACCGAATTGGGAAATGCAAGTTGGACTTGCAAGGCAGAATGTGTTCTCGCTTCTCTTTATTGGAGTTGCAGATTCTCATATTATTGGATGTATCAAAGATAAAGAGGAGATCCCAGTTCTTGCTTGAGATATAGCGGTAAGTATATCTCTTACTTTGAAAGTGATCAAGGGAATGAACTTTCAAAGTTGACAATGCAAGAATAATTTGATTTAAAAACCTTAATCAAATATCATAAATTTGAATATATGACTATATGTTCTAATATAGTGCATTCTTAATTTCAGAAAATGAAGTCCATGAACCCACTAAGCAGGCTTCTGGAGGTCAATCAGTTGACCGGACCGAATTACTCGGATTGGATCCGTAATTTGGAGCTTGTTCTCTCGGTTGAGCGCATAAGTTATGTGTTCTCAGAAGACAAGCATGAAAACCCTAAATCAAAGGAAGAGAAAGCATACAATGACAAGTATGATGAAGATCATGCCTTGGCTAGATGCTACATCTTGGGTTCTCTCTCCAATGTTCTTCAGAAATAACATGTGGAGATGAGTACTTGCCAGGAGATAATGCAGAATCTGAAAGATATGTTTGGTGACATTAACCGCACCCAGCGGTACAACATTATGAAAGAACTCGTCCGCTGCAAGATGCAGGAAGGAACTTCAGTCCGTGAACATGTACTCAAAATGTTTGGATACTTGTCGGAGCTGGAGACTCTTGGGGCAACCATGGATGCAGATATGCAATCTGATTTCATTCTGCTGTAGTTGCCCAAGTCTTTCAATAACTTTGTGGTTTCATTTCACATGAACAAGATGGAATTGACAAACGATGTGCTTCTTGTTGCATTAAAGTCTGCAGAAGACGTAATGAAGAAAGATGGTCCCGCTGGCAGTGCAATGGTTGCACAGGTCAGAGGGAAGCGCACTCGGAAGCAAGGTTCTCAGAAGGGCCCGTCCCAGAAGAGAAAGAAGAAGGGACAAGGTGTTGGCTCATCTTCCAATGCATCTACTCTAATGGCGTCGAAGAAAATCGACGTCTGTCACCACTACAAGAAGCCGGGGCACTGGAGGCGTAATTGACCGGATTACCTGAAGTCGGTCGACAAAGGTAAAGCCCCAGCAGGTATGAAATCTACTTTTATCATTGAAACCAGTTTTCTTGTTGGACGAGAAGGAAGTTGGGTTGTTGATTCTGGTGCTTCTGTTCATGTATGTAATTTGTTGCATTTGTTTCAGGAAACTAGAAAACTTGAAGAAGGGGAGATAGTCATCCAGATGGGATCTGATGCAAGTGTTGCAGCAGTCACCGTCGGGACTTGTCGACTATCATTATCTAGTGGAAGAGCCCTAGTACTTCGAGAGTGTCTTTATGTACCTGAAGTCAGAAGGAATTTAATATCTGTATCTAAGCTAGTTAGAAGTGGATATTCATTCCTATTCTGTAATAAATTAGTCATAAATCGTTATGATAAATATATTGCGGATGGCATTTTGACTTCTGGAGGACTCTATGAATTGTGCATTGATAAATGTGTTATGAATGTTACATCCACTAATAAAAACCCTAAAAGATCCAGGGAGGATGAAAGTCTTTCGAATGAGATTTGGCATTAAAGGCTTGGTCATTTATCTGTTGATAAGATCAATAGATTAATAAAGGATGGACCTTTAGATTTTTTGCAGGTTCAATCTTTACCTACTTGCAAGAATTGCATTCAATGTAAAATGACCAGGATGCCTTTCCATAACAAGGTTACAATATGAGAAGGTATTATTGACCTAATACATACTGATGTATACGGTCCCTTCAGTACCGTGACTCGAAAGGAATATCGATATTACTTGACGTTTATTGATGACCATTCGCGATACGGGTTTGTCTTCCTATTACGTCATAAATCTGAAACCTTTGAAAAGTTCAAAGAATTCAAGGCTTTGGTTGAGAACCAAACCGATAGGAAGATTAAACGAATTCAATCTGATCGAGGTGGCGAGTACCTCTCAGATGAATTCAAGGAATATCTTAAAGAGAATGGAATTGTCTCCAACCTCACTCCTCCTAGAACTCCCCAACTTAGTGGTGTTGCTGAAAGACGCAACATGACCATCATGGATATGGTTCGTTCAATGATGAGCAAAGCACATTTACCACTTAGTTTCTGGGGATATGCAGTAGAGACTGCAATATATATCCTGAATAAGATTCCAAGCAAATCTGTACCTAAGACTCCTCATGAGCTCTGGTATGGAACCAAACCTAGTGTTAATCACTTGAGGGTTTGGGGTTGCTTGGTTCATGCGAAGAACATGGACGCAAGTAAGCTAGAATCTCGCTCTCGTGAGTGTTACTTCATTAGGTATGTTAGAGATGGTATTGGATACCAACTCTATGACCCTGAGACACAAAAGGTTTTTATTTCTAGAGATGTGAGATTTTTGGAGAATGATTTCCTTAAAGGTCAAGATAAATATGAAGTAAAGGAACTCATTGAATCCCCTGAGGATTCTGAGCTTCCTGAACCGGAAATTGAAGAGATGAATAAAGATGAAACACCCATACCTCTTCGAAGGAGTTCGAGGGTGGTTGCACCACCTGAAAGGTATGGATTCCATGTATCAAGTGAGACTGACAATGATCCTACTTCATTTGATGAAGCACTCGCGGATCATGACATGGATAGATGGATGCTAGCAATGAAGTCAGAAATTGACTCCATGCATAAAAATGGTGTATGGACCCTAGAGGATCCACCTAAAGGGGTAAAACCCATTGGGTGTAAATGGTTCTTCAAGAGAAAGAGGGGACCTGATGGGAAAGTAGAGACTTTCAAGGCACGGCTCGTAGCCAAGGGCTACACACAGAGAGAAGGCATCGACTACGATGAGACATTCTCTCATGTGACTATACTTAAATCCATAGGGACATTGCTAGCTATAGCTGCATATCTTGACTACGACATCTGGCAGATAGACGTCAAGATGGCTTTCCTCAATGGATACCTCGAGGAAGATATCTATATGGAGCAGCCCCAGGGCTTAATAACTGAGGATGGCAAAGTATGCAAGCTGAAGAAATCCATCTATGGGCTCAAGCAAGCTTCTCGTAGCTGGAACATCAGATTTGACGAAACCATATGAGTTATTATTTTGTGCAGAATCTGATAAACCTTCTGTGTACACGAAGCTTAGTGGGAGCGCCATTGTGTTCATCATGCTCCTTATCATTGGGAATGATACAGGGATGATGACTACTGTGAAGATTTGGCTATCCCATACCTTTGAGATGAAAGATCTTGGAGAAGCCTCTTACATCTTGGGTCTGAAGTTGTTCAGAAACTGAGAGAAGAGGATATTGGGATTGTCACAACATGGATACATTAAGAAGATTCTTGAACGATTCCGTATGGATAGTTCCAAGAAAGAATTTCTACCCTTAAGACATGGTATCCACCTGTTTAAAGGAATGGCTCCTCAAACTGTTGAGGAAAAAAAGCCATGGCCGGATGCCCTTATGCATCAGCTGTAGGAAGCTTAATGTATGCCATGATGTGTACTAGGCCAGATATCTACCATGCAGTGGGAGTGGTAAGTCATTACCAATCCTGCTATGGAGAACAACACTGGAATGCATTAAAGAACATATTCAAATATCTGAGATGGACGCAAGATTACATCTTGGTCTATGGAGATGGTGATCTCCAATACTTGAGATATACATATTCTTACTTCCAATCGGATATTGATGATCGAAAGTCGACATCAGGGTTTGTATTCCTATTGAATGGTGGTGCTGTGAGCTGGAGAAGCAAGAAGCAGGACACTACAACAGATTCAACAACAGAAGTCGAGTACATTGTCACATCGGATGCTGCAAAGGAGGTGGTGTGGTTGTGCAAGTTCGTCCTAGAGCTTGGTGTAGTTTCCTCTGATACTCCCATCCTACTACTCTGTGATAACACGGGAACCATTGCCCATGCGAAGGAACCGAAATGGCATCAGAAGAGCAAGCACATGGAAAGGAAATACCACATCATTCGGGAGATTCACAAGCGTGGTGACATCATCATCACCAAGGTGGCCTCTGCCGAAAACATTGCTGATCCTCTTACCAAACCTCTGACAAAAGGTTTTCTACCAGCATGTAATGAGTATGGGTTTAAGGATTGTTCCTGAATGGTTCTGAGGGCTCGTGGGAGAATTTTAGCAATGTGAGCCCGAGGCGAACCATTCCTACGATAAATGTTATTGTAATAAATGATTTATCGATAAAAATTATTGATTATGTTTCACTCCCTTTCTGATATTGAATGAATGAATGCACTATAAGGTCCCTCTGTACAATAAGGGTTATGTACCATACCCAACTTGATAATCATACAGTTGTTGATTCATTAATTGAATTATAGAGGCCGATGCTTGGATGAATATCTAAGGAGTTAGATAGAGGACTCATCAAGCATCATCAAATGATTGTCAAGTGATGATCTCCAACCTGAGTAGGAGATGGCAATCTTTTTCTTATTAGGTTGATATCTGATCGACCTCTTGATGCAGGTCCTCTGCATGGGAATAGTGATTTGGAGGTATTAGATTAGTTGAGTTAATGGGTTGACTTAATGAGATCGAGATAACCAAAGACCTATGTTGAATACTGTCATAATATAGGCAAACATCCTCTGACCAGAGACAGATGTATTGCTATATGTCTGAGTGTGTACATTTGGCAGACCAATAGGTTGATGACCTAACCAAGGTCTATACACTAGCGAGCTGGTGTGCATGTAAGGACATATGAGTAATACGATCTCTCAAAGGGATCATACAGGTTGACTTGTGAACCGGGAGACATGAGCTCACTCATGAGGTATTGGGACTGATCAAATTCCATGCATGGTCATCATGCTTTGGAAGCATGACATGAATTTGAAGGTGAGATATATGCTTTATGAAAGCATATGATCTGTACCAAATCCCAAGGACCAAGATTTAGAAACTTAGTGATCAAATCATGAAGATAATAGTGTAATGATCTATGTCTTCAAGATGATCATAAGTCTTCCAGTATGCAAGATGTACATATATTGGGAATACCTGAGGGTGATTTGATCATAAACGATTGTATAACCATGACGCTTTCATTACGAGGGAGTGATGAAACATGTCTGGATTTTAGTGACTCCTCTCAATAGAGAAGTAACCTAATCTTAGTCCATGTATTGGGCATTGATCTGAATGATTTTCAGATGCAATGAGAAGATTAGATTTATGGCCTTGATTTAATCAAGCATCTATGAGAGGTCCATGGGATCTGGATTTGAGATGTGATCTCAATATCCAAGTCACTATACGTGGAACAATACAATTGCCCTATCCTTATCTCCAAGTATGTGAGGAGAAATCACATTATTCTTAAAGTGTTCAAGAATAATTCCATCAGATATAAGCATTAAGAAGTTGACAATTAAATGTGATTTAATTATCATAATGTATGTGGTATTATCCAATATAATTAAATGTGACTTAATTATTATGGATAAGAATAATGTGGATAGTAATATCCAATTATTCATAATATATTATAAATGTGACTTATAATGTATCAGAGAGAGCTAATTATAATTTATATTTGTTCATTAATTATTAATGTGTATTGGATACACATTGTTTAATTAATTGAAAATGTAAATTATATTTTCTTTTGAGTTGTGAATGTGATTCACAATTTTCCAATGGCAAGATTGTAATATTCTCAAAATTAATTATGAATTATTTTGAAGAATAAATCACAAAAAAAGTTGTTGAGATTAAATAAAGGAGAAATACATGGAGACATGCAATCTCCTGAAATCTCATGAGATTGCCTCCACATGGAAACATGTGGACGGCTACCAAGTCCTACTTGGAATTGGTGGTCGTACACCATGTTGACATGGGAGATGCAATCTCCATGTCATTGCTTCCTTATTTGATTGATTTAATTTTAGGATTGATGTATATTTGATTTGTCAAATATATTTGATCTAAATTAAATCATAAGTTGTTGGTTTTAACCAACAACAATCTTGACCATTGGATTGACATAAATCAATCTCATCCATTGATTTTATATGTCCCATGGATTGAGATCCATGGATCCTAAAACCCTATAAATAGATAGGCATACCATGCTCTCTTGTACATGCTTTTGGAAGCACATCTCTTTCTCTCTCTTTCTCTCCACACACGCCAACTCTCTCTCCCTCTACTTGGTGGCCGTCCACCAAAACCCTAGAGGAGATCATCTTCGTCGCCTACGCTACCGCGACGCCGCTTCGACGTTCTTCAGCTCTCCATCTTCTTGGAGTGCTGCACTCACGAAGGAGACGTTCGATCTCGTATGATGAGATCAGGAGATCACCATGCTTGGATCAACTCATTGGATTGTGAGGACAACGCGACTCGTCCCCACGCTCGCAAGCTACTTCTCTGACGATCGGACTTGAGATAGGAGATCTCTTTTCGTAGAGACTTGATCAACCAAGCTTCAAGAGTTATTGCATTATATTTGTTGTTGTTGTTATAGATGAAATGATCTGAGAATCATTCTTGGATCATGTGGTTTCATCACATGAAAATTTTAAATTCCGTTGCACCGAACAACTAGTGCGACTAGTCGTTCTTCGTCGTATTTGGTACGACGCTCATGCTTCCGTGATGCGCTTGAGGATTATTCCATATCCTTCGATATGATCATAAATGGTTGTATAACCATGATGCATCCATTCCTAGGGAGTGATGAAACGAGTCTGGATTTTAGTGACTCCTCTCAGTAGAGAAGTAATCTGATCTTAGTCCAAATGTTGGACATTGATCTGAATGTGATTCAGATGCAATGAGAAGATTAGATTTGCAGTCTTGATTTAATCAAGCATCTATGGGAGGCTCGAGATCTGGATTTGAAATGTGATCTCAATATCAAAGTCACTATACGTGGAAGAATACTATCGCCCTATCCTTATCCCCAAGTATCCGCGAAGAAAGCGCATTATCCTGGAAAGAGTTCAGGATAATTTCATTGTTGATATATGTATCCAAGCATTGAGTAAATTGGTAATTAAAAATGATTTAATTATTATGATTAATATGAATTCGATTCAAATTGTAAAGAGAGTTATCTTAGATAATTAAATGTGATTTGATTATAAAAGATGTGAATAATGTGAATGTGATTCATATTATTTGGGAACATGAGAAGAGAGATCCAAGATGATTAAATGTTATTTAATTATCATGGATATGAATAATGTAGATAACACTATCCATATTAATCGTATATATATTATAAATGTGATTTATAATATATAAGAGAGATAGCTATTTGTAATTTACATTTATTAATTAAATGTTGAAGTGAATTGGATTCACATTGGACATTAAATTGAAAATGTAATTTACATTTTATTTTGGGTTGTGAATGTGATTCACAAATTTCTAATGGCAAGATTGCAATGATCACAAAATAGATTGGATTTATTTTTATGAAATAATTTGCAACAAAAGTTGTTGCAAATATTGGAGAGAACAATGAGATAATGGAATCTCATGTAATAGGAGAGAGACATCCACCTTCCATATAGGAAGAGTGGACGGCCACAATTCCTATAAAGAATGTGGTGGTCGTCCACCCTCCTTATGGAAGGAGGCTTGCCTCCATCCTATTTCTCTAATGGAGATTGATTTGATATAAATCAAATTATATTCAATATATATATTTCATTTTATTAAATTAATGGTTGTTGGTTTTTACCAACACAAATCTTAGCCTTTAAAAGAAACTCAAATCAATGAGAGCCATTGGATTTGTGTTGTCCTTGGATTAAGATCCATGGATCCCAAAATATTATAAAAGGAGAGGCACCCCCTTTGCTCTTCTTTACACAATGAGAACATAAGTCTCTCTATCTCTCTCTCTCTCTCTCTCTCTCTCTCTTTCTCTCTACACGCCCACTCTCCCTCTCTCATATGGTTGTCCAACTGGGATGCCCTAGAGAGAGTCTCCATTGTCGCAGTGTCATCGTTATGCTGCCCGATCGTTTGCTCATGGATCTCTGTCTCCTTCGGTGTGCCTCACTCATGAAGAAGACGTCGGGTCTCATGTGTCGAGATCAGGAGATCTACCGCTTGGATCATCAACAAGGATTGCGAGAAGTACGTGTTTCATCAACACGCTCGCAAGTGTCTCCTCTGTCGGATCGGACTTGAGACAGGAGGTCTCTTCGTTTAGAGACTCGATCGCAACCACGCTTCAAGAGGTAATCCTATTACTTGTTTGTGGTTTAGGCGAGACGATCCGAGAAGTGTTCTTGGATCATGTGGTTTCGTCACATGAAAAAATTTTAATTTCCGCTACCCAGAGCAACTAGTGTGACCGGTCGCTCCCGATTGCATTCGATGCGATCCTCACGCTTCCGTGATGCACTTAAGAATCTTCCCATATCCTTCAAGTGGTATCAGAGCTTTAGGTCGGAGTTTTCGGATATGATACATAAACCTAGGATGACTTGGGTTCATTAGGGTTTGCGAAATTTTTATCATATTTTATTTTCGTATCTCTAGTTTTTGAATATTTTCGACCATGTTTAAATTTTTTAATCACAAAAAAAATTATATTATGTTCCCCATTAAATAAGGAAACCGTAAGATCTGAGTTTGCGTGATTTCGAATCCGTTTGCTCATGTTATGATCAAATTAGTGAACATGTATCCATTATTTTGGGGACTGCGAATCTCAACGTAATTAATAATTTGATTACTGTTTAAAAACGCCTAGAAATACGTGAAAATCACTTAGGTTCTGTTGTAAATCAAATTAAAAAACTTTGGAAACTTACTTTGCTTAATTTGGATTTAAATTGATTGAGATATGCTAATTTTAGTAAGTGAGGGTCACTGTTGGAAATTACTTTCCTAATGAAGAATCTTGTGATTGTCATTTAATTAATTAGTGAAATTAAATGGTTTAATTTTCTAGAATAAATATGGATAAATATTTGTGAAATATTTGATGATAATTATTTCCTTAAATGACATTGCCTTAACCAATAATTGATTAGATATGAACTAGATCACAATTGGTTACACAATCTATTTTCCAACAAACAATGTTGCTTGAATAGGATTTGGGATTTGTTTAGCAAATCTAATTATAATGTTAATAAAAATTGTTTTGATTATTATTATACATGGTATAACTTCGGTGAAAGACCGATTATCATCTAAAGTACACAATAATCAATTTGGCATTATCCTTTCCCGAGGTGGATATGGTGTCTAGTCGGGGAGCGTTGGGATAGCAGGTTACACCGTGTACGGTCTTTCCCATTCCTGTCGGTACTGGCCATGACAGCAGGTAGGGACTCGATAATGCAAAAAAGATCATGATGTATTTTTCTAATTATTAAAATTCAGAATAATATGTATTTGAGATAATATCATAATTCAAGTAACAATAAAGATTGTTTGTTGGATATTAATTGGATGATTAATTTAATATGAATAGATTAATTGGAATCCAATTAAAATTAAAACACTCTATTATGAATAGAGATGTTATTTCCCTTGGAAGAATTAATCATAATGAATATAATTCATGATGACTAATTAGAATTTTAATATGATATGGAGGATCACAAAAGTGACATCCATGGTCTCCCGTCAAGGCGAAGGGTTCCGTCGCCTGATATTATATGTAGGAGAAGCATGTCCGAAGTGACAGCTCCTGCTTACAATCCATTTGGATCGGGCTCTTCGCTTCTCGAAAGAGTAAGTACGTATGCGTAGTGTCCTCAATATCGGGTCCTCATAGTATTGGGGCGACACTGGATTGCGCATAGCGAGTTGTATTCCTATTAACGGTTGGTTCAATTAATGATGGGTCAACATCACCTTACGGGTGGTGGGCCCGGGTGTTAAAGACCGAATTGGGAGATGCAAGTTGGACTTGCAAGGCAGAATGTGTTCCCGCTTCTTTTTATCTGAGTTACAGGTTCTCACATTATTGGGATGTGACAAAGATATGGAAGGAGATCCCAGATCTTGCTTGAGATATATCGGTAAGCATATCTCTTACATTGATAGCGATTAAGGGAATGAACTTTCAATGTTGACAAGGCAGGACAACTTTGATATAAAAAGTCCTAAATCAAAGTAAAATGTGTGTATATATATTTATATATATTTATACAAATTTCTTATTTCAGATAATCCTTCATTAAACCCACTCAATAATATACTCAATAATTACCAGTAAAATATCATGGATTGGATCCATGATCAAGATATTGTACTTGCAATTGGACATATATTGTATGTGGTTATAGTGTGCAAGTTTCCTCATAATATTAAGGAGTTACAATTAAATAGATAATAGGACTACAACCCTAGGGTTTGTATGTATCTATAGTCTTGATCTCTCATCGAATGTACTTTGGAAGTGACATGTAGATGATGATTGTAATTGTCGAATAATCCTTATAAAATCTACGAAGATATTTTGTCATGCATATGTGCTCTCGACATTTAATCGTGAATGACATTGTTCTCTGCATCATGCAGAACGGTGGCTCTATAAAAGATGTTGTATTCAAATTGTTTGAATACCTACCTGACCAATGTTTTAAGAGTTTAGATAGATGTAGATACGATGAGTGACATCATTCTACTGTCTATACTCTGACCATTCATGAAGCTTCATAATATTCATATGGTATGAATTGAATGAAGCAAGTATAAATGTTGAAATACTCTTATATTGAAATCTTTTGAATTCAACATAAGAGATCCTTTGTCTTAAGCAATGGTCATTTATAGATGAAGGGAGCGCAGTGGAAGCATGGGTTGGACCCAAGTAAGAAGGAAAGTCAAAGAGTTGACTTTACTTCTATGACTTCCATATGACATCCAAATAGTTGGATGAATGCCAATACTGTAATAAGCTGATATATTGATAGTGTGACTATCTAGACTATCTTGGATCCTTAGAGAAGGACTTTGATAGTGCATCAGAATGATCTACATATAATCATTGAAATTGACTTTCTTATTTGATAAGATCAAAGTCTAATAATTGTATCTCATTCTTCTAATAACACTTGCAATTGGTTGCATATGTATTAGAAGACTATAAAATTTGATTTTAAGGTTTAATAGTCATCCACATGGATATTGATGCAATTGTTGCAGAAAACTCTATTGGATTGATGGACTTGTTATTTTCAGTGGGAGAGCCCATAGTCTTAGAGAATGTTTCTATGACCTAGATATTAGAATACATTCGTTGTTTATTTCTAAATGTTGGAAATAAACACGAATTCTGTAATAGACCTATCATAAAGAGTTATGATGGAGATATTTCAGATAGTAATCTAAAATCTAGTGGACTCTACTAAATTAGAAAATTAATGAATAGTTCATTAACATTTCTAATACTGAAATTTAAACTTTAAAAGATCAATAGGAGGATGAAGATCATTTGACAATGATCTGGCATCAAGCCTTAGACATTTGTCTGTTGATGTGATCAATAGACTAGTAAGAGATGAAACTTTAGATTGTCTGAAGGTTCAAATCTTACATACTTGTGAATATTGTATTCAAAAGTAAAAATATCCAATACACCCTTCCTTGGGAGTGGTGTAAGATGTCAAGGTATTGAAGATCTCATACATAGTGACGTATGTGAATCAACTATACCAGAATAAACATTATGGATATGTGATATCTATTGCTGATTATTTGTTGTATGAGATTTCTTCTCTTTACTTAGAAAGCTTTGAAATGTTCAAAGATTTCACAATTTTGGTTTAGGACCAAATTTTTTAAGGAAGATTAAATGAATTTGATCTAACCTAGGTAATAAGTACATATTAGATGAATTCTTGGTATACCTTATGGAGAAAGGAATATCATTCCTATCTCACTCCTCCTAATGCACCTAAACTCAAGAGAGTTGCAGGGAGATAGAATTGGATCATGTATGGCGTGATTTAATCAATGATGAATTTTTAGCATAAATACCTATTAGTTTCCAAGTATATATGTAGTAGAGACTACAATATATATCCTTAATAAGGTTCCATGCAAGTAAGCTGGAATCTAGCACCTGAGAGTGCTACTTCATTAGGAAAATAAAGGATGGTATTGGATGCCTCCTTTATAACCTTGAGATTCTTAAAAGATCTCATCTTTGAGAATGTGATTCTTAGAGGATGACTCTCTTGAGAATTAAGATGAAAATGAAATGAAGGAACTCATTTAATCTTGAGAAGACAATGAGGCTCCTGAAATTGGAAACTAAAAGGATAATAAAAGATGAAACACTAACACCTTTTAAAATAAGTTTGAAGATGGATTCCATGTGTCAGTTGAATCTGACAATGATCTAACTTCATATGATGAAGCTTCTAAAGATCATGACATGGAAAGATGGATGTTAGCAATAAAGTTTAAAGTAGACTTCATATACAAGTGTTGTATATGGACCCTCGAGGATCCACTTATATGGGTAAGACCCATTAAGGTGTAAATGGATCTTCAAGAGAAAGAGGGAACCTGATGAGAAGGTAGAGACCTTCAAAGCGTGGTTCGTAGACATGAGCTACACTGAAGAGAAGACATCGCTTGCGATGAGACTTGCTCTTCAGTGATCATGCTTGAACCCATCGAAATATTGCTAACTATAGATACACAACTTGACTTTGACATCTTTAAGATGAAAGTCAATATTGCATTTCTCCATGAATACCTCTCTGAGGACATTCACATGAAGCAGCCCCATGGCTTCATGGTTGAGGAAAGCAAGGTGTACAAACTAGAAAGCTCCATCTATGGACTCAAATAAGCTTCTTATAGTTGGAACATAAGATTTGATGAAATTATAAATGTTATGATTTCAGATAGAATCTTTATGAACCATGTGAAGCTTAGTGGGAGTGCCATTGTGTTCATCGTGCTAAATGTAGATAATATCCTAATCATTTGAATCATATATGGATGATAATAAGTGTTTTATAATCTGGCTATTCCATACCTTGAGATAGGATCTCAAGGATACCTCTTAAATCTTAGTTCTGAAGTTGTTCAGAAGCAAAGAGAAGAGGATATTGGGACCGTCACATTAATGGTACACCTTGGACATTTTCATTTTCTGGAAAATTCCAAGAAAAGCTTCTTTCCCTCAAGATATGGTACTAACCTATCTAAAGGGATAGCACTTCAAAGAGTTGAGGATGTGAATGTTAAAACTGCTTGCACTTGTGCATCAGATCCGAGAAGCCAGGTGTATGCTAGATGTGTACAAAAGCCAGATGTCTACCATGCAATGGGAGTAGTAAATTGTTACTAATCCTACTATGGTGATAAAACACTCGATTGCAGTAATAACAATATCTTCGTAGAGGACAAAACTTTTGAGATAGTGATCTCAAAGTCTTATCTTCAAGAAATTAAGATTTTATAGATAGTAATCTAAAAGGTCTTATCTATGGATACCTTAGGAGATAGAGATCTCCAGGATTAAGGGTATTCTAATAAGGATGATAGAAATTAAATACGGGTTAAATGATTATTGAGTTGTAGTGTCAACGACACTATAACTAATAATGTTGAGTATTGGTTGCATAAGATGCAATTTTTGCATTGAATGCAAGAACTGTTACTCGTTGATATGCAAGTGCCGTAAAAGGACTTGGCGTAGTCTCTCGGGAACAGAGTGACTGATCAACTTACCTAGCTATTTTTCTAAATAGCCTATGATTGTCACATGAGTGCGGGTTTAAATGATTAGCCCATTAATGTCTCTTTGGGCTAGTGGGAGATTGTTGGACATGCGAGCCCACGGCAAGCCATTATGCAATAAATGTTATAGTAAATATCATTCCCTGATCTGAAATGAAGAATAGATAATTTGCATAATAGGTCCCTTAGTACAATTAGGGTTATGTACCATGGCCATCTTGATGATCATACAGCTATTGATTCAAATATTGAATCATAGAGGTTGGTGCTTGGATGAACATCTAAAGAGTTAGTTTGAGGACTCAAATGATTGTTGAGAGATGATCTCCAGCGTGAGTAGGAGATGGCAATCCTTTCTCACATAGGTTGGTATCTAACTGACCTCTTGATGTAGGTCCTCTGCATAGGAATAGAGATTCGGAGATGTTAGAATACTTAGGTCAAAGAGTTGACTTAACAAGATCGAGATAATCAAATTCTTGTGTCATATGTTCTCATGATGTAGGCACGCATCCTCTGACCGGAGACAGATGTGTTACTATATGTCTGAGTATATACATTTGGCAGACCAATAGGTTGATGACCTAATCAAGGTCTATACACCGGCGCGTTGGTGTGCATATAAGGGCATATGAGTAATATGATCTCTCAAAAGGGATCATACAGGTTCATTACTAAACTAGAAGACAGGAGCTCACTCATGAGATATTGGGAAGATCAAACATCGTGCATGGTCGTCTCGCTTTGGAAGCTTGACTGAATTTGCAGGTTTGATATATACTTTTGGAAAGTATGTGATCAACACCTGGGTATGATATATGCTTTTGGAAAGTATATGATCGATACCAACTCCCAATGATCAAATGAGAAACTTAAAGATAAAACCCTGAAGTAGACAGTGTAAAATTGATCTTATACCTCTGATTTATTCTGGGTCTTCCAGTATGCAGGATGTACAGGTATTGGAAATACCTTAAGGTTATGTGATCATAAACTATTGTATAACCATGACGCTTCCATTCCTAGGGAGTAATGAAACTGGTCTGGATTTTAGTGACTCCTCTCAGTAGAGAAGTAATCTGATCTTAGTCCAAATGTTGGACATTGATCTGAATGTGATTCAGATGCAATGAGAAGATTAGATTTGCGGTCTTAATTTAATCAAGCATCTATGGGAGGCTCGAGATCTGGATTTGAGATGTGATCTCAATATCTAAGTCACTATACATGGAACAATACAATCGCCCTATCCTTATCTCCAAGTATCCGCGGAGAAAGCGCATTATACTTGAAAGAGTTCAGGATAATTTCATTATTGATATATGTATCCAAGCATTGAGTAAATTGGTAATTAAATGTGATTTAATTATCATGATTAATATGAATTCGATTCATATTATAAAGAGAGTTATCTTAGATAATTAAATGTGATTTGATTATCAAAGATGTGAATAATGTAAATGTGATTCATATTATTTGGGAACATGAGAATAGAGATCCAAGATGATTAAATGTGATCTAATTATCATGGATATGAATTATGTGGATAACATTATCCATATTAATCATATATATTATAAATGTGATTTATAATATATAAGAAAGAGAGCTACTTGTAATTTACATTTATTAGTTAAATGTTTATGTGAATTGGATTCACATTGGACATTAAATTGAAAATGTAATTTACATTTTATTTTGGGTTGTAAATGTGACTCACAAATTTCTAATGGCAAGATTACAATGTTCACAAAATAGATTGGATTTATTTTTGTGAAATAATTTGCAATAAAAGTTGTTGCAAATATTAGAGAAAATAATGAGATAATGTAATCTCATGTAATAGAAGAGAGACATCCACCTTCCATATAGGAAGAGTAGACGGCCACAATTCCTATAAGAAATGTGGTGGTCGTCCACCCTCTTTATGGAAGGAGGCTTGCCTCCTTCCTATTTCTCTAATGGAGATTGATTTGATATAAATCAAATTATATTCAATATATATATATTTGATTTTATTAAATTAATTGTTGTTGGTTTTTACCAACACAAATCTTAGCAATTAAAAGAAACTTAAATCAATGAGAGCCATTCGATTTGTGTTGTCCATGGATTGAGATCTATGGATCCCAAAATATTATAAAAGGAGAGGCACCCCCTTTGCTCTTCTTTACATGATGAGAACATAAGTCTCTCTCTCTCTCTTTCTCTCAACATGCCCACTCTCCCTCTCTCATATGGCCGTCCACCATGGATGCTCTAGAGATAGTCTCCATTGCAGCAACGTTGTCGTTATGCTGCCCGATCATTTGCTTGTGGATCTTTGTCTTCTTCAGTGCGCCTCGCTCGTGAAGAAGACGTCGGATCTCGTATGTCGAGATCAGTAGATTCGCCGCTTGGATCATCAACATGGATTACGAGAAGTACGTATTTCATAAACATGCTCGCAAGCGTCTCCTCCGTCGGATCGGACTTGAGACAGGAGGTCTCTTCATTTAGAGACTCGATTGCAACCAAACTTCAAGAGGTAATCCTATTACTTGTTTATGGTTTAGATGAAACAATCCGAGAAGTGTTCTTGGATCATGTGATTTCGTCACATGAAATTTTTTTAATTTCCACTACCCGGAGCAACTAGTGCGACTAGTCGCTCCCGATCGCATTCAATGCGAACCTCCCGCTTCTGTGATGCGCTTAAGAATCTCCCCATATCCTTTACATGCAACACATAAGGATTCGAAGTAGATGAAGAAATCATTCCTTTATTCATTTTTTTATCTTTTTGATATTGTCCTGAGATACAAAAATAGGAGGAAACACAACTAGAATAGAAATGGTGCCATCAGCACCACCCACGGTATCTATCTTTGCGGCATTAGCACCGCGCTCTGGCTAAGAATCACGTCAAATGGTGGCATCAGTACCACTAACTACATCTGGAGAAGTGACGACCTCAGTACTGTCAACTAGATCATCATCCTTGGTGGCGTCAGCACCACCGTCATCAGCATCATCAGCGACATCAGTACCATTATCCTCCTCCTCTGGCACTCTTGGATCATCATGGGGTTTTTGCTCAGATGAGGCACCGTCATCTGGAATCCTACCACTCCTAAGTGTTACAAAATCAGTATCAAATTTGTAGGAAGAAATATCACCCAATGAATCACTAGGAATGGTGGTCTCTCTAAACTGTACCTACTCAGACTTCCTCTCCATATTATTCAGGTTCGGTTCAATTTGAGCAGGTATGGCAGCTTTGCCCTTGATTATTTCCCTCATCTCTTGCCTGAACTCATCCATCTCCCGCCCGAAGGATTCCTATTGGTCTGAGAGTAGGAAGGCTAGATCATCAAGGGTCGGGTTCTCATAGGTTGGTCCATGAGAATCGGACAGGTTGGCTCGCTGGAAATGAGGTTGGTTCTGCTGGTAATGGTGACCAGGAGGCTGAGAATACTGTAGAGGTTGTTGCTGCCTCAACTGTGGTCCTTGATGGTAGGGACGAGGACCCGACTAGTAATACTGTTGTGGCTGGGAGTACTGGGGTTGTTGTTGCTGGCTGCTCTATCCACCCTGAGTTGAAGGTTGCTGTAGGGATGAGGTGCCTCTAGTTAACCACCTGAATCCGGGATGATCACATCGGACCCTGGGCTATTGCCGGTCATACCAATCCCGTTGACATCCATCAACAGCTCATGCTCATACTGGAAAGGGGGAAGAACTGTCAGGGGCCAATCCGGCTGATACACCACCATCTGAGTGTCCTGAGGTGGTGGCTGAGTGTAGTGTTGCTGCAACTGCTGAACAGGCTCTTCCTGAATGTGGTGAAACTGGCAGTATTGGGAAGAGTGCTAGGAAAGGGTGTTGCTACTGGGATCAGCTCGTGACCTGGGATGGGGCTGAGAAACCGTTTGTGCCTCCTGGAGACACAATATATGGGTCTTCAGGTCACTAAGAATCTGTGCCAACTGATCTATCTGTGTCATGCCCTGGCACTACTTCTTCTCTAATATTTCTATGTGGTCTAACTTCTCGTTGATAATACCCATGTCAGCAGCTGAAGACTCTGCCTGTGTTGCTGCTGCTGACGAAGAAATGGATAAACCCGCATCAACCCGTGCTATCCTCTGATAGGACACGGCCTGGGGTAGGGGCTTCCTCTGAGTGTAGATCCTGGTTTGGGACATTAGTGTGTAGTTTTCGACCATCTCCTCATAGATGGCACAGACCTGGTCTTTATCCTTGGTGAAGTAGGAGCCCCCACAAGAAGCGTTGACTAGCCCCTGCAGCTCCGGTGTCAGCCCACAAAAGAAGCTCTGGACAAGATTGGGCTTGGATATGTCATGATGTGGACATCGGTCGATGAGCTCACGAAATCGATCCCACACCTCATTAAACTGCTCGTTGGGGATCATGGTGAATTTTTTTATCAAAGCTCTTGTTGTGTTGGTCCGGCCGAGTGGATAGTACTTTTTCATGTACCCAATCCGGAGCTGCTCCCAAGTGGTAACATATATCCCTAAATACTTCAGCCGATAGGCTACTCTATCGACTAGGGAAAAACGAATGATATCATCTTGATAGTGTCCTCGTCCACGAATCTGTCATGTACCGTGCTGCAAATCATCTCGAATTCCTATAAGTACAGATGCGGCTCCTCGGTGGCTAGCCCATGGAACTTGGGAAAGAGATCAATCGTTTGGGGTCCGAGCTTGAAGTCACCCAAAATCTCATGGAGCTGAATTCATCGATGAGTGAGAGTTGCACCAGGGTTGTGCAACTGCCTCATCGGTCATGGCTGTCTAGCTGGCTTTGGTTGATCCTCCGCGTGTCCGTCTGCTCCTCCTCCAGGTCCTGTGATATCTCCATCGGTTGCTCGATGCTACTCTCTTATGTCGGCTCGCATTTGTACTAACTCACGATGCACCTCAGCCATAAATGATCCCTGATCTCTGATCTTTCCATGCATAGTCTTCAGGGAGGCTAGAAGTGGGTTGTTGATGGTGCCATGATCAAGAACGTAAGTGGAAATCTAGGGTTGTCCATCGGTGTGTTCCTCGATGTTGGCCATCTTGTGGGTGTCTACAAAGGTAAAAGACCCCAACTTAGGTGCCGTCAAGTGAACATAAATCTGTGTTGGCCTCTGCTCGGGCACCTCAGGACTGGTGGCAGAAGGGTGATCAAGGGAGGACAAGGTGGGGCAGCGAACTTCGGTTCAGAGAGAGGGTCTAGGCTCTTCGAAGCTGCTCTAGATGAGAGGGGAGGAGTGCTCGAGAGTGGTGCTGCCAGAGGCATCCTAAGGGATCTCCTGCTCATCATCGCGATGTAGGAGTAGTGCAGATGAGATCTGGATGTAAACAAGATGAGAAGTCAAACCCCCAATTCACCTACTCAACACGAGTTGATGACCGGAAAGGTTCGGTCGTTTATCTTGTCAATTTTATTTTAGATGATAAATCAATCTTGTAGAGCGATTAAGCGAGCTGTTAGGAACCCTATGCTACCAGGAGACTGGCCCAATCCCGAAGCTAGATCTTTCCCAGCCAGTATGAATTGTGGACTGTTTACCGGCTACCCGATCAATTCAATCTGTTAAGGACGTCGTGGGCCACTTTACCGGTTACCGGAGAGATACTCACTGGAGAAAGACTAACCCCAAGACCAGTAGTCTAACGAAAGTTCATGTGTGTCTCTATCCTAGTGTGCGGGTCACTCTCTCGCTCAAGCAAACCAAATAATGAGGGGTGACTCTCCCCAAAACAAATATTTTTAGATGAGGTGGGTTTTAGGTAAAGTTTGCATTAGCAGTCTCAGTTTTTATTGCTTTCATTTTTTTAATATTTTTCCAAAACAAACAACGCCTAACGAAATTTTCGATTTCCTTTGTTATTTTGAGTCCAAAAACAAGGGGAGGAAGTCAAAGAAGTCAATGCACGGTCAAACACAACAATGCATGCAGAGATAGAAATGTGTTCCTTGCTCCAGCACTCTACATGCAATATGATCCGCACATAAAATTAAATACTGAAAAGAAACTAACTATATGATGCACGAGGAAATCGGCCTTAGACGAGAAACTTCTATTGATCGTGAAGAACAATAGCTAACTAATCAGAGAGAGAGGTCTGAGTCCGATCTCAGATGTCGATCGATGTTCGCCACAATGGATCCTGTCAGCGTTGTATACGACCTCTAGCGGCGCGTGGCCTCTCAAACGATTAAGTTAACTTTTTTTGATTTATTTTTAGCTAGGTCCAATTACGATCTATAGGAACATGCAAGCAATTAAGTGTTGAGCCTTAGCTAGTTACATCATAATCAACAAAAATCCTAAGTCTAGGGGCCAAATCCACGAGAATCAAATAGAAGGTAAGGCGGTGAAATTAAAATACGAAAAACAACGGTGAGGTCCCCACAAGTGCACCGGCACTTGGCGAAACAGACCCCGAAATGTCCAAGTGTCAAAATAGTCTCAGAGTCTAAATTATTACAAAAAATTTCAAAATGTTCTCTAAAAACTGTATTCTGCTCTTCTTCTGCTCCTCCTCCTACGCAAGTCCTCCAAAAAGAATCAGAGTTGTCCTCCAAGCGGTTCCTCGCACAAAAATCAAAGCAGACGATGGTCATAGAACAGTTATAATATGTAGAAACAAATAAAATAAAACTGAAAAATGACTACAAAGACGTGCTCAACGGGAACAACGCCATTCTAGTGAGCGGCCGATCAACTAAGGTTAAGTATGCATATATATCAATGGTCATTTCGACCCCAATCAATCAGCTAACTCAACGAGAAAAATGTATTAAACCACTTATGAGAAAAATATATCAGTGAAATGTAAGCGGTCTTAGCTGTTTAATATACCTGGTATAGCGACCAAGGACGAACACTAGGAGCACGATTGAAAAACTAGGTAGTCAAATTCCAAAATGAATTAGAATGAAATTTCACTAGTTTTTAATTTTTTCAATTTTTACTTTTTTTAAAAATAAGGAACAATATGCACAAGGGAACAAAAATACACGCACCACACTCTTTTTGTATTTTTAAATTATATCAAAAATATTCAGAAAAATCTAGAGAAAATGTTTTTGTGTTTTATATGTTTTAAAATATTTTTGGTAATTTTTATAGAATTTTTATATGTTTTTATGTTTTCTAAAAATCAAACAGTGACAAAATTGATAAACAGTGCACTGCCTGGAGTAATTTGTAACTTAAAATAATTTAAATGACCAAAACTCCTGGATATTAAAACTATAGACAATTATCTACAAACAGGAACTTGAATCACTATTTTTGGATTTTTCTACAATCTTTCAAAGATTTTTAGTATTTTGTATTTTTTTGGTTTTACAAATAATTAATGTGTGAAATTTTGGATAGAAAATAAAAGACAATAAAATACACCTAATTTACATTTTTTGGAATTTTTCAGACAATATTCAAATTTTCATGATTTTTCAAATTTCAGGAAGAGAAAAAGATATTGTTTTTATTTTTTAAAATATCAAATAAAATCAAAATGCTATGAAATTTATATACAATGAAAAGACAACTAATATGAATATAACACAATTTTTACAGAATTTATAAAGCCACAAAAGATTTATTTCAATAAAAAGAGCAAGCAAATTAAAGTTTGGAAATTACAGGGACTGAAACGTAATTACTAAAATGTTTTTGCGTCAGAAATTCACAAGAAAAAAATATAAGGTGAATAGTGCAATTTACCCAATTTTTTATTTAAAGAAAACTTAGGGTACCTCTGCTTTATTCGTTTCTTGCTAAAAGGGCAAGGGGACAAGGTCGATGCCGCCCCTCTTTCTTCTCCTCATGCGGGCGTCACGGACAGCGTCGGTGGGGCTCGGCGGATGAGTGGCATGTGGGCCTAGAGGTTGCTACAAGAGGAGGTCAGAAGGTAGTGAGCGAGGTAGGTCCGTCGGAGGTGGGTGGCTGCTGGACGACGTGGCTCGCACTACGATGGCGGAAGGAGCAGCCCACGCAGGAGGTTGCGGAAGTCGACAATGGCACTAGCGGTTGACTGGCCATGATGGCAGTGGGGGAAGGTGGAGCTCTAGCAGAGGTGCTTGGACTGCAGGGCTCCGCACGGCGCAGCGGCGTGGGCTGCGGAGGGAGTCGGAAGTGGGCGGCCGCAGGGCGGCGGGAACTCCGTGCAGTGGTCGCGCGCGCTGTGGGCACGCCGCCAGGAGGTTGCAAAAAAAATTTGTTTTAAATTTTTTTATATGTAAACTGTAACAGAAGCAGGAGATTTTTTATTTTTTTTTATTTTTTTCAATTTTTCCTGCAAAATAAATGTAAAAAATGTTTTTAATTTTTTTATGTATTCCTGCAAAACAAATGTTAGAGAGGAAAACATAGGAAATATTATATTATGTATTTGTTTATTAATTTTATTGCAGGAACAAGAAAGGACTCGAGCACGATGGCTAGGTCAAAATTTATTAGACAGAATATGTGAATGGAAAAATGGATCCGACAATTGTGATGGAAGATCAGTGTCTCCGGCCACCATGTGTGGTTGGAGTTTAAAGGTCGTGTGAGGTAGAATGGAAATGTAGGGATCGGAAAAAATGACATTGAAATCGGTGTCGAATTGGATGTTAAATGTGAGATCAGCTGAAAAATGGTGATGAATATTGTAGATCTAAAATCTACAACGAAGTCAAAAATGAAAATTGTCCTAGGATTATTCTAGAGAAACGAGATAAAAGTTGGATCTAACCTGAGGGAGGCAGGCGTCGTAATGTCCTCAACGACAACAGATCTGCAGTCACCAAACGGCTTGGGGGCTGGGCTCCTTTATCAACCGACGGGATTTTCGGGATTGAGGCTCATTCTCCACCAAAGATTGATCAAAAGCAAATGAGGGAGGAGGAGCCCAATAAAAAGAGAAGGAAAATCAAAAAAGGAAAATGTGTACAAATAAGGAATGTGTTTAGTAGTTAATTTAATTAATTAATTAATTAAAAATGAAAATCGGAATTAAATAAAAAATTAAAATAATTAATTTATAAAAATTAATTAACCACCTTAATGATTGCTATTTAAGGCATAAAATCAAATCTTTATATACAAGGTAGGTTTTCAAATCAAATAAATGAATAAATTAAATAATTAAATCCAAATTTCGTAATTATATTCATTTAGTTAATTAATATTAGATATTAATTTTTTTGATGATTTTTATATAAGGAAATTAGTTATATACAAGTATTATATACATATAGTACAATATACACATGTATAAATAAGGAAATTATTTTTAAATAATTTTAATTTATTTATTTTTTTTAATTTTAATAATGAAGAAAATATTTACAATTATGTACATTATGTATAAATATGTACAAACATATATACAATAAGTTAGTGGTGAAAGTGCACAAACCACCACAAAAAACTGACTTTTCAACCGTAACTCCAAAAACTATGAAACCACAACCATTTGAAACATAATTTAATTTAGAGTACAATGGAAGTGAGTTTGATTCAATTTTGGTTCGTATGGAGCCAGAATTGCTTTCAATAATCGCTTTATAACTTTTTTTGAGTGTGGATACTTTTACACTATACATGGTTTTATTTTGCAATTATTTTTATTATTTACAGAACATTTTATTTACAACTTTTGTTTAGAAAAATCTTTAATTTGAGGTCAATTTATATACAAATAAAATAGTGTAAGTTTTGTACAAATATACAGGAAAGAATTTACCAATTATTTTTGGATTTTTGAATTAAAGACCCTATCTTCCCCTACTTTATTCCTGGTCGATCATGTCAAGTCTTGACCTTCTATCAGGGTTCGAGTCAGACTGCTTTTATTTCATAAATACATCCTTTATTTTCTTTTCTTCTTTATTCTTTTATTTGAGTATAAAAAGCGTTAAAAATGCATATTTAACAAATGCATGCAAAATGGTAATTTCATGAAATTAGTGGGTATTTACAGGTATTTGACTAAGGAAATAAAGCTAAAATAAAAGAATAAAGATGGTGAATCGTGGATTCATCAGCAAGCTTGAGCTTCAAAGTCAAATCATTTGAGCATGCAGCTGGATGACTTGACTAACATTGATCTTGCATCCTAGGATAGGTAGCTAAACTGGCTATCATCCATTCTTCTCTTCACCCCCTCCTATGGAGCTGATTTTCACTTTAACTTAGAAGGGAATACCCTGCTCCTCGAGGAAGGAGTTGCTGGATTGGGGAATGACTGGGTTGTCATGTTGGAGAAGTCAGTCTCTTTGTCATTTCAGTTGGGGAGAGCCACTATCACATACACTGTATGAGTCAGATTCATAGTCGTAAGGGTTTGTGTATGAATTGAAGTATTCTGACCTGGCTATTGAGGGGACTTGAGTAGAGTTTTGGGATTCTCAAAGGCTGTTGGATTTCAAATCCGATTCCCAATCATTTTTCGCCCGTACTAAAATTCCAAAGGTCCGACTTAAGCTCCAAACTTTGATTTTGTGAAGACAAGTTTGACGATTAAACTTAATCCCTTTTCTTTCTTTTTCTTTTCTGTGTTTGTCTTTTTCTGTACTTATTACATAAGTGGTAGGGACTAGACAAGGAAAGCATAGGGGGGTGATGAATATCCATTTCATCACCTTTATTCTATCATTTTAGCCATAAAAACCCTAGTAAGTGCATGTAAATACATATAATTTGCATTAACATTCATGCATTATTGTACAAATTGTGTATAAAATATGGTTTTAATACAAAATAAAATATCAAAAATATTTTATGACCCTAAACCCTGATACCTAGGCATCTCGATGACTAGGTCGATAAGGAATAAAGTAGGGGGAGATAAAGGCCATTTATACAATAAAATTTGCATTTATTCATTCATATTTTATTCATTTTGGGACCCATTTTTTTTCTACTTCTTACACATCAAATGAAGAAACTTTGTACATGAAAGTTATAGTTAATATAATATTGAAAAATACGAAATTGATTTCATACAAAAATAATATATAGAATAAAAGTTACGGTCTAAATAAGATTCCAATATCCCAACTTCCGAGACCCATATCTCTAAAAAAACTCAAAATTTATCAAAATTACCTTTAATTTTGTATAACCTTTAATAAGTTATTTAATGAAGGCAGTTTCATTTTTTTGGAGTTAAGATGTGAAAGTTAGATTTTGGACCCCTATTGTATAGTATACCCGATTAAAATATTCATTTTATTTATTTTTTATTTTAATTTTGTAGATATTATCTATAATTTCTGTAAATATTAAAAATGTAATAAAACATTAAAATAAAGCATGTATCTAAAATACATAGATAAAATACCTATAATTATAAATACAATTAATACATCTATTTAATCAAGTGTATATAATATGTCAAAAAATACAATAACAATATATTTAAGTATCTAAAAATAAGCTATAAATATATAAAATAATAAAATCAAATAATAAAATCAAATATACAAATTAAAAATAAAAGACTCAAAAACATAGATAAATATACCAATAAATTAACCCTAAAAAGTAACTTATAATTATATACCTCTAAAAAATAAATACAAATCATAATAAAATAACTCATAAAATAATAAACATTTTTTATTTTATAACATGAAATTAATAAATTCATTTATTATTTTTTATCGATTTTTAAAATAATTTTGGGTCGGGTTTTTGGTGGTTGGTCCACACGGACGAACCAGGCCCACCCGACCGTTGACCTCGGTCAACTCTCTGATGGAGGTCTCCAGTCTGTTAGACTTGCATTTTTGCCTCGATTTTTTATTTTTGGAGATCTCTCCTTGGATCTTTTGTGATCAAGGTCTTCATGACTTTTTGTTCTCGTGGATTGCTCATACATGTCCACGTCTTTCCTTGGGCTTCGTATCGTTGCGCCATCTGCACCACCTCGATCTTCTCAGCCTCTCACCATCTTGTACATAGAATTCCTTCAACTCCCTTTGATTCTTTGAACACCTTTTTGGCATAGCTTTGGCCTCCTCTTGCCTTTGCTCAACACCGGGGAGGTGACTGCTCCCCTCCAATTGCTTGAGGCGTGCTTCGGCGACATCGAGTGGTGCTTCCACCTCCACCTGTGACCACTCGTCGTCGAGGTCCACTTCTCGGTTCCACCGGTGTGGTACCCTTTTCCTTTCTCGTTTCTCTAGCTTAGTCGTAGTCCTAGGATTGTTTTCCCATGTTTATTTTATCCCCTAATCGTGTATTAAGTCGTAACCATCACCTTCGAAGTTCGCCGGAGCTTGGTCTTCGGTGAACCACCCACTTGTTCTTAACAGTTCTCCGACCTGCCAAACCACCTCTAAACCTTCCCCTGTCGCTTCTTCGCACCCCACGCATCTCCCATTCACCTCGATTCCTTCTGGATCGAGCCTACCGGTCCTCCCCTCCATCGCTTCGCTGGAGGACCGTCGTGACGCACTACCAGCTCCCCATTGCCCTTCTAACAGGGTCGAGACAATTTTCCCTCGACCCTCGTTTGCTTCTTGTTCTGGAATAGGGATTAAAGTACCGCTAGGGCAATTTTGACCCTTCGTTGGAGGTGCTTGGAGCTCCTCATCTTCCCCTCCCTCGTGGAGGAGCTCCGTTGGACCTCGTGCCCTTTTGCACCCCCCAACATATAGAGAATGTCCCCAAGAAGCTTTTTGGCCTCTTAGTGGAGCGGCTGGTGGTTGGAGCAGCGCCAAACTTCTGATCGAAGATCGAGACACACCTTGTTATTTCTTGTTCTTACAAGGGAGCGCAAGACCATCGGATCGGGTTTCGTCTCTAGATCCTCCAGCCTCTGTTCGATTGTTCGCCTCGTAGTCGTACGATCAAGAGCCGGGATCTATTCCTGGTTGTTCATTTGTGAACCGTCACTGGGCTACCAGGAAGCGACACGTGTCAAGTGGACTAACATCCAACGTTCGATCTGCGCCCGCTGGGTATTTTGCATCTTTGGCCCCAACTAGTTTTGTATTTAATATTTAAACTTGAAGCTTTCCATTGCAATTTTGTAATTTTTTTAATAATTGCATTTAAGACCCCCGACTTTGGAAATTTGCTAATAGGTCCTCGGCCACATCACCTCATGTGCCTGCGTGCGTGAGGTGCGACCATTTTGTGGCCAGGACCCCGCAGGTTTTGAAATTTTGTTTTAGTATAGAAAATTAAAATATGCCTTGTATTATTTTATGGAAATTGCAGAGTGGCCCACATACTTATTTTTCTTTACAAAAAGGCCCCAACAAGTAATGTAGTTTTTTTGTTGTCTCTATTTATTTAAAAGAGCTACATTGCTCCAAAAAATCCCAAAAATTAGGATTAATTGCTTGACATGTTGTAGATTCATGCCCTTATTTTGCATTTCATTTTAGGCATTTATCCCATTTTATAAAAATCAAAAAGATCCCTAAAAATCCCTGTCTACACTATAAAATGTATAAAAAATATAAATGTTTTTTAAAAAATTTCAAAAAAATATTTCATATTTATTTAGTTATTTTACAACTCCAGACCAAAAATCCCTAAAAAATACAAATGAAAACTCTTAAAAATTGAAAAACCCCTAAAACCTATACAAAAAATATAAAAACCCCTTAAAAATTCTAAAAAAATCTATTTTCTATTTCTGAATTTTTTTTATATCATTATCTTTATATTAAAATTGATTTGGAAGATTTTGGACCTCATTTTCTATTTTTACTTTCCATTTCAATTCTGCCTTTTTAATTAAACCCTGATTTAGGGTATTTTTTACTTTCAAAAAAATATAATTAGCAAAAAAAATTTAAAAAATACAAAAGAAAGTAAAAAAAATTAAAATCCAAAAAGATTTTACTTTCTTAATTTTGATTATTTTTTAGTATTATTTATATCTATCCTAACCTACTTTGTATATATACTCTATATATATTACATATTTTAAAAGGAAAAACAAATATAAAAATATAAAAATATAAAAATAAAATAAAAAAATAAATAAAATAAAAAACAAATAAAATGTAAAAATAAAAATATAAAATGTAAAAAACCACAAAAAGGACATATAGACAAATAATCCATAATCAACTTTTGTGCTTAACCGCCCAATCTGGCATGTTTGCTCCCTGTGTTCGACACTCTACATACTTGCACTATACACACATTTTGTAGAGTTAAATAAAATAAATTTTAACTCCACCTTGCTTTTTATTGCTTAATCCTAATTGTGGGTTGATGAGCAGCCCGAGCGACTAAGGTTAAGTGATATCAAAGGTCGTTGCGACCTCAACCACTTGAACCAGGCTCAACGGAAAAAGCCAGACCACCAACTAAAGAAATCAAATAATCAAACACAAGGCAAGCGGTCTTGCTAGTTTATTTAACATGGTATAGCTACCATGGTCGATCACAAGGATCACGGAATGACAAGTCTACGAAGTAGTCAGGTAATCAAGAAAATAAAGAAATTTTGGTGGTTTTTAATTTTCAAATTTTTTTATGATTTTGTAATAAGGAAAGGAATAAAAAAAGGCTAAAATTCACATTCAAGCAATTATTTAAAGGGCCAAAATAATTCAAAAATTCAAAGCAAAAATATTTTTAAGTTTTTCAAATATTCAAGTGTTTTTGTGAATTTTACGGGGTTTTTCTGATTTTTAATTAATTTTCTAAAAATAAAAGAAGGCCAAAAACAGAGAGCGTGTATAGCTTGGATAAAAAGGCAAATTAAAATTAATTAAAGATCTATAAAATTCTAACAGCAATTTTATGTGAAACTACAAAATCAAAGCTATCTACATGAACTGAAAACACATTTTCTAACTTTTTATGAATTTTTAACAATTTTTATAAGGTTTTTGATCTTTTCAATTTTGAGGAGTTTTATCAATGGGAATAAAGCAAAAATCACATAGAAATTAAAACACAACAAAACAAACTTAAGATTTTTTCTCGAATTTTTTGAGGCATTTTATATTTTTAGTCGATTTTTCAAAACAAACAAAGACACTTTTTTAGGTTTTTAAATTTTAGAAAATATAAAACAAAATCAAAAAATCCACAAAAATTATCAAAATTCCTATACAGTAACAGGAGCTACATGTCAAAATCTCAGAATTTTTGGAATAAGTTTGCTATTATTTAATTAAAAACAATACACACAGCTCATAGGGACCTAAATGCAAATTATTTAAGTTCTGAGACCAATCAGTAACATGCAGTAAAAGTCCGGGGCTTATTCGCAAAATTTCCAATAAAATGCATACATGTCAGAAATCAACATTCGCAGGGGCATAAATGCAATTCTGAAAAACATCCATTCACTCCATGACATATAAAAAGCACAAGACAAAAGATGCAATTATCCCACAATGCACGTGACCAGGTACGTGTGCCCAAACAAACAGGACTAAACTGCAAATACTAAGAAATATAAGGGCTAAAATGCAAAATGGTCCAACTGTATATTTTATTTTACAAACTAAAATGTAAACTGAAATAATTGCAGGGTAAAAGATGCAATATACCCATGGAGCTCGTGACAGGTGCGTGAGAGGACGCATGGCGGCCGCTTATGAAGCACAATCATGCAGCTCTAGACGCGTCACATGTCAGATCTGACGGTTGTTAGATGGTCGGGGACGTGGCTAGTACGGGACCGTTAGATCTGTCATCTAACGCTCCGATACCTCTAGTGGATGAACGACTGGGCTGGAATCTGGGAGGTGGACTCGATCCAACGGCGACGAAGGCGTTTGGATGAACTACGCCTGGCGAACTTCGTCGGACCCAAGGATCGAATCCTCGGCTCCGGTGAAGGATCTGAAGGCACCAATGGAATCGTGGGCCTCTTCCGCGTCAGATGACCGGCTCTGATGGAGACTCCAAGGGTCTGATCAGCGAGGTGGCGTAGGTGACCTGGAGCTACTCCGACGAGGATTGGAGAGGGAGATCTGGAGGGTATCCGCACATGTCAAGGCATGCAAATGATTGCTCTGACTCGGAGCTATGCTCCGGTCGGGTTTATTAGCACAGAAAAGCCAAGAAGCGGAGGTGGATGAGGTTGGTCTCCGACGATTGTGACAGAAGGAGACGTCGAGCCTAATCTCGATGCTAGGGACGAAGATCAGGATGATCAGGCTGCGTAGGAAGGTGGAAGGCAAGCGTGTGTATCAGTCGGAGTGGATAGATGAGGGTAACGAAGCTCCGACCGGCTGGTCAGAGCTGGCAGAGCAACGACGGCGATAAATGGAAGGATTGATAGATGACGGACCTAGGACAGATCAAAGAGCTACTTGAGGGTTCGAGTACGATCTTGAGCTCCAGGAGAGGTGAACGACGGGGTTGTGGCCTTGACCACGCTGCGTCAGGCGAAGGAGGCTCCTCGCGGTGGTTCTCCGGCCACGATAGTTGAGCTGCGGCTACACGACACCAATCCGACCACCGAAGGCGTCCTTCGACGGTTGTCACTACGAGGAAGGAGTCTAGGGTATCAAGAAGGGGTGTGGCACGAGCTGAGGACATGGGTAGTCAAATGAAGGTATTTAAAGCAATCCCAGGTGGCTGGAAGAATCGGGTAGAGGCGTGCGAACCGAGGGTCAGATCCCTAAAGAAATCAACGGGCGAGGATCGTGGATCTCCCCTCAGTAATCGGAGCTTCGAAGTTAAAGCAATGGTGGTCGGATTGGGTCTAGAAAATTTGGAAAACAGTGAGCAAAAACTAGATTCGACCGAAGGAGGGTCCAGGGGGTAGTTGACCGGAGTCAACAATCCGCCCTTGACCAATCAGGCGCGTCGGAGGAAAACGACAAAACAAACTAAACGACAAAATAGCAGGGAAATTCAAAAAAATAGATAAAAATTAATAAATGATTTTAAATTTAAAAATAAATAAAATGAAAATGTTTGTTATTTTTCAAGGGATTTTTCTTTGATGAAAAATAAATTATTCTATATACAGAGTATTGTATTATACAGGTATAAAATACCTATGATATTTATACACTTATTCTTAATTTATTGTTTTTACAAAAATACCCCAATTTGATATTTTATTTATTTAACATAATATTTGGAGTATAAAATAATTTTTGTTTTATTTTTATTATTTATTTACAAGTGTACAATAAATAGGGGAGGATACCAATATACATGTATTATATACAAGTGTGAGAGAGAATGTTATTCTAATTTTATTTTATTTTTCTTATTTTTTTATATTTAGAAATATATACAAGGAAGTAAAAACATATTTTTATATTAAATTTTGGCAAAAATAATTTATGTACACAAGTGGTATATATGTACAAGGTAGAGTGGCCCTGTCTCTCTCTACTTATTTTATTTGGCGATCAGGCCAATATTTGGCCCTCTCTTGGGTTTGGGTTACTCAGTATTTATTCAAAATACTTCCTTCTTTTCCTTTTATTCTTTATTCTTTTATTTTTGCACAAATGCGTGCTAATTATGGAATATTAACACATGCATGCTTATTGCTAAGTTATCGTATTTATAGCTATTTACATGATGCTTTGCCAAGCTAATTAGCTAAAATAAAAGAATAAAGACTGATGAATGAGGATTCATCACCCCCCTATACTTTACCTTTGCTAGTCCCTTAGCAAACACTTATTTGAAAAAGAAGTGAAAAGAAAAGAAAATGGAAAAGAAAGAGAATCAAGATTGATTATTAAACTTGTCTTCATTAAATTGAAGTATGGAGCTCAGTCAGACCTTTGGATTATTAGTTTGTCGGAACCTTATTTGTACTTAGGTTTAAAACTCAACAGCCTCTAAGTTCCACCAATCTATGGTCAAGACTCCTCAATAACCCCGGATCAGAACAAGTCTACATACACAAAATCTAATGACCATGAATCTTTTCTTGTCCTGTGTAAGTAATAGGTAGCTCCCCACCTCAGAAATGGCAAAGTAATAGCCCTCCTCAACAAGTTAACTCTAATGCTGTTGTCTGGAAGCTCTTTCCTCGAGGAGTAGGGTATTACCTTCTAAGTTCAGGTACAATCGGCTCAAAAAGAGGAGGAAAAAGAGAATGGACCATGGCAAGTGTAGCCATGTATCCTAGGGAGCCTAACCAGTGTAGCTAAGTCTCCATGCTGCAAGCTTCATGAGATGGGAATGGGTAACATAAGCTTTGCTTTATTTGACTATATACACTCCGGTGGGTATTTCATTTTTTATCAGACCCACCACTTTTTTGGAGTTTTTCTTTCTTTTGCATATTTTTTTCAATGTGCATCTGTATAACATATCTACATGGTGCAGCATATATACATAAGGAGTTTTTCCTATTGAGCCAGTAGACTATCCCTCTTTTGAATCATTATTGCAACCCACAACTCCTGTCTTAGACCTCAATACCGCCGGACCAGGTTGAGACGCACTTCCTTCACTAAAAGAAGATGATAGATTCCGCCTAGAAGTACTACCCTCGTATGCTACCCCAAGTCAAAGAAGATTGCCTCCTCACCACATCATCCGTAGAGAGATATGTGTAAGGTTCTGGTGCAAGTAAAGCCATTGTATGTAAGAGTCATGTGTGTGTTGTTAAGTATTCTACTTAGGCTCATCAAGATGTCATGTGATCATAGCCTAGTGGACTTAAATAATTAAGTCCCAAATGGACCTGAAAAGTCTTAACCCTAAGCCTTATAAGGTTCCTCTGAGAATTAGGTGGATTAAGGTATTAATCAAGCTCCATTTTTCAATTTAATTCCAGGCTAGTTTAAATGTCATTATGATTCAGAAAAACTGTACAGGTATATACAAAAAATTTTTTATGCAAGTTTCTGAAAATATGCAAAATTTTTGAAAAATGTTTGAATGAATGAATGCATGAATGCAGAAGTTTTGCAAATTATTTACACTCGGGTTTTTGCAAACTTTTCATTTTTCAATCATTTTACAAAATTTTGTACTATATACATAATTTTTATATCAAAATATTTACAAACTTTTTACACACAAAATACTTTTACAAATATTTGTACAAAAAATTATTTATACATAGCTATGTATGTGCAAGAAATTTTTTTAATTTTTATGGTTTTAGCTAAAGGATTTTAGCCATTTTATTTATTCACACACTCACACAAGTACGAGTTATGACTAAAGTACATATGAAATATATACGACACCCCCCTATACTTAGCTCGAACGATCTCCTCAGAATGGATCAAGAGCGATGAAGAAGACATAACTCGTGCTTAGTATAGGGAAGCGAAAAGGAAAACTATACTACAATGACGAATCAAAGAATAGAATGAACGAATCTCGGTGTTTCCCCTATACTTAGGATCAAGTAATCCTAAGTATAGCAGACTGTACATAAAGGGAAATCCGAGTGGGAGAATGTACAGGGTCTACCTCCCCTATACTTAGGGTAAAATATCCTAAGTATAGGCAGCAAAACAGAGATAAAAAGAATCAAAAGAGAAATCAAAAGTCGGACACCCCCTATACTTAGGGTAGAGTACACCCTAAGTATAGCATAATCATAAGATGCAAATGGGGTGTTGGACTGAAGAATGGTATGATATGGACATCTGGATCTATACAAGGCGGAGGACAATGATAATCAGGCTGAGATGTAATAGATGTGAGTCAAAGACCACATCTCACGCAAAATGATAGGGACGACGTCAACGACCAGTGGCTCATGATCTAGATATGTTTTGAGTCGATGTCTGTTAACACGAAAGGTAGAATCAGATGACATTTCGGATATGTCAATGCTTCCATTGTCATGTACCTTTCGGACCTGGTATGGTCCCTTCCACTTGCTCTGCAACTTCCCTGGAAATAATCTAAGCCTAGCATCGAACAACCACACTCTCTGATCTGGCTTAAACTGCTTGTGGCTGATATGAGAATCATGCCACTCCTTTACTCTCTCCTTGTATTGTAGGCTACTCGAAATGCTGCATCTCTAAGCTCCTCCAGGGTTGTCAATTCTGCCCTCCTCTGATCTCCTACACTCACTAGATCCAATAATATGTCTGTGACAGCCCAAAGTGACTTATGTCTAATCTCAACAGGTAAATGACAGGGCTTGCCATAAACGAGGAGAACGGAAGGCGTCCCCAAAGGAGTCTTGAAGGAAGTCCGATATGCCCGCAAGACTGAGTCCAAAAGCTGTGACCAATCATTTCGGTCAGGGGGACTACCTTCTGCAATATCGTCTTGATCTCCCTGTTCGACACTTCAGCAAGACCATTGGTCAGAGGATGATATGGAGTGGCTACTCGATGGTCAATGCTGAACTCGCTAGCAAGGGCCTTTACCTTGTCGTTGATGAAATGAGACCCCCCGTCAGATATCAACACTGTAGGCAACCCGAACCATGAAATGATATTCTTCCTCAAAAATCTGCATACAGTCCTAGCACCTGCGGTTTGGGCGGGATGGCCTCAACCCAACGACTAACATAATCAACGGCCAACAGAATGTACTCAAATCCCTGACTCTTAGGAATGGACCCATGAAATCGATGCCCCATGCGTCAAAAACCTCACATAAGTGAATGGGCTGCATCGGCATCATGTCATGCTATCCACAAGTGCCCATCCTCTGACAGTCAGTACACCTCTTCACGAATTCATCAGAATCCCTTGAAGAGAGTAGGCCACCATAGGCAGGATTGGGGCACTTTTTGTATCGTTCTCCTCCAGACTGATGTCCTACTGCCTCAAGCTTGTGGCAGTATGTGAGGACGCTATGGTGCTCCTCCTGAGGAATGCACCGTCGCCAGATGCTATCCCCTCCTTCATGATAAAGGATGGGATCCTCCTGATGGTAGAACTTGTCCTTTCGCGAGGAAGGTCTCAAGTCGATGCCTGGGGCTAACCTTGTAGAACTTTCTTGGAATCAAGATAGTTCACAATGTTGGCGTACCACAGTAATGAGGCGATAGCAAGGATCGCCTCATCTGGGAAGGTCTCAGAAATAGGATCAGTCTGCTTAGATTCCTCAAGATGCTCTAATCAGGATAGATGATCCGCCACCACATTCTTGACTCTAGGCTTATCCTTAATCCCAATATCAAACTCCTGGAGTAGAAGGATACATTTATTCAGTCTCGCTTTGGCATCCTTCTTTGCCATAAGGTACCTGATGGTGGTGTGATCTGTGAAGATAGTCACCTTCGATCCCATGATGTAAGATGTGAACTTATCTAGGGGCAAAGACTACGGCTAGCATCTCCTTCTCAATGACGGTGTAGTTCCACTGTGCGGCATCCAATGTACGGCTAGCATAGTGAATGGCAAATGGTACTCCATCCCTCCTCTGTCCCAGCACGGCACCTACGGCAAAATCGGAGGCGTCTGTCATGATCTTGAATGGAGAGACCAATCAGGCAGCTGAAGGACAGGAGCCTCAACAACCAGACCCTTGAGAGTCTCAAATGATGCAAGACACGTATCATCTACAATGACTCGGTGACTTTGGTCAACAAATCAGTCAACGGTGGGCAATCTAGCCGAAATCATGAATGAATCATCGGTAGAAACCGACATGCCCCAGAAAAGATCGTAATTGTCGCAAGTTGGACGGTGGATTGAGTTTCCTGATGATATCCACCTTGGTCGGATCAACCTCCATGCCCATGTTGGAGATGATATGACCAAGCACCGTCCCTTGAGTTACCATGAAGTGACTCTTCTCCCAAGATAATATAAGATGGACCTCGATGCATCGCTGAAGGACGCGGTCTAGGCAATCAAGACAAGCATCAAATCCATCGCCATAGATCGAAACGTTGTCCATTAAGACCTCCAAGCACTCACCCACCATGTCCGAGAAGATGGACAACATGCACCTTTGGAATGTCGCCGGAGCGTTACATAGACCAAAGGGAATCCATCTAAAAGCATATGTCCGAAAGGGACAGGTGAATGTAGTCTTGTCCTAGTCTTCGGGCGCAATGGTCACCTGGTTGTAACCGGAGTACCCGTCAAGGAAACAGTAATGACTCTTCCCATCTAGCCTCTCTATAATCTGATCAATAAAAGGCAGCGGGAAATGATCCTTCTTGGTGGCCTGGTTCAATCGTCTATAGTCCACACAGACCCTCCAAGAAGTAGGTACCCGAGTAGCGATCTCCTCTCCAAACTTACTCACAACTGTAGTGATGCCCATCTTCTTGGGCACCACATGTAATGGACTAACCCACTTGGAGTCGGAGATGGGGTAGATAAATCGGTGCTCCACCATTTCAAGATTTCCTTCATGACAACCTCTCGAAGATTCGGGTTCAGCCGCCATTGGAACTCGCGCAACGGCTTGGCATCCTCTTTGAGATAGATGTAGTGGGAGCACATGGCCGAATTTATCCCATGGAGATCAGCTACACTCCATCCTATCGCCTTGCAGTTCCTTTCAAGAATCTCCATAAAACAAGATTCTTGCTCTCCAGACAAATGTGTTGAGATAATGACTGGGTGCATCTCACGCTCGCCCGCAAGGAATCTATACTTCAGTGACTGCGGCAAGGATTCATCTCTGGGCAACTGGGAGCTGGCAAATCTGTATCTGAAAATTCTGAGTGAAAGCAACCAAATCTGCATGGGAGAACTCTCGTTGATCATGATAATCTGGTGAAGACTGCTCTGCTGGTGTATCTGCACTCTGTATCAGGTCAGTCTCCACCCTAGCTGCTGGCTCTGTAGGAATCAGTCATGGAATCAACTCATCAAACTCTGCCCAATCAATATCTAACTCCGAGGGGTCTGAATCTGAATCTCAAGAAATATCAACTGCCTCGCTATCCTGAACGCGGTCTACAGCCTCGAATGTGTCCTCTGCCAGGAGTGTGCTCTCCAAGCTCTCCTCTGACTGGAATCTGGAAATCTGTGGGATCTGAATGTGAGAGGATGGCTCGTGAAACGAGATCTATCCAAGCGACTTCATCATCTGTGATCACTAAATCGCTCTCCTGGTGGACATCTCGCTCTGCCTCTGTCATCTGCTCTGAATCACTGAGTTGCTCTGAGCAGGCTGAATCTCACGCTCTGGTCTCGTCAATCATCTCTATTTATATACTATCACCCTCGACGCGAAAGTATACCTTCCCGCTATCATGATCGGATACTGCCTTCGTTGTGGCCAAGAACGGGTATCCCAGAATGATGGGGGTATCAGTCACAGACTCAGGAATCTCCATGTCCAACACAACGAAGTCCACAGGGAATTTCAGGCCCTGAATTGTGACGACAACGTCCTTCAGCAACTCCTTTGATCTCTTGACAGATCTATCAACAAACTGAAGGACTATCCTACTCTATCGGAGAGGGTCAAACTCGAATCGGTCGAGTAAGGCTGACGGAAGTAGGTTGACAGAAGAGCCGTTGTCTAATAGAGTCCGATTGAACCTCTGGTCATGTATATGACATCTGACATAGGGAGCTCCTGCATCTGGCCTCTTGGCTGGCAGACGGTTCTGAATGGCGAAGCAGGTAGCATGAGTGAGCACATGGATCTCTGCATGATGGTTCCTCTTCTTCCTGTGAATGGTGTTATTCTCTCTAAGGTTCCTCTGGAAGAGAGGGATGTGCTCAAGGGCCTCTTGTAGAGTCAACTGAATCTGGAATCTGTCTATCATCTGCTGGTTGAACTCTAACTGATGGGATTTTTTGGATTTTCTTTTTTATTCCCTTAGCCAAGTGGAGTGCTTGAGGAAAGGGGATGGTTGGGCCCTCCTCAGATGGAGGGCTAGGAATGGGTCCCTGCTGAAGAGATGAAATAGAATCCATACACATATCTCCAGGCATCGCAGATGAACTCACAAATAAAGAACTCTTTCCTATATTAATTTTTTTGGAATAGTCCAGAGAATTAGTGACAGAAAGAAATGCAACATGAATAGAATGGGTGGCCTCAGTACCACCCACAGCATCTGGACTTGCATCATCAACACCGCATTCTGGCTCAGCATCATCATGCCTAGTGGCATCAGCACCACCTCCTGCATCTGGTGAAGTGACGACCTCAGTACCGTCATCTGGATCTACATCCTTGGTGGCGTCAGCACCACCATCATCATCATCATCACCATGAGCAGCATCAGCACCACTCTCCTCCTCGTTTGGTGCTCCTGAGTCATCATGGTGTCATCGCTCAGACGAGGCGTCGCCGGCTGGCATCCTACCGCTCCTAAGTGTAACAAAGTCGGCATCAAAAGTGTATGCAGAAATATCACCAAGTGAGTCACTAGGAGTGGTAACCTCTGTAAACTCTACCTTCTCAGACTTCCTCTTTAGGTTGTTCGGGTTCGGCTCGATTTGAGCGGGTATGGCGGCCTTTCCCTTTACGATCTCCCTCATCTCCTGACGGAACTCGTCCATCTCCCACTTCAAAGTGGCCTGTTGCTCGGAGATAAGGCGGGCTAAATCATCAAGTGTTGGGTTCTCATAGGTGGGCCCATGAGAACCGGACGGGTTGCCTCTGTGGAAGTGAGATTGTTGTTGCTGGGACGTATGAGGAGGATAATGTTGATGATACTATTGAGGCTGTTGCTGCTGCCTCCATGGTTGTCCCTGTTGATAGGGATGAGGACCCTACTAGTACTGTGGCTATGGTTGTGGCTGTGGGAACTGAGGTTGTTGCTGTGGCTGATGGCTGTACTGGCCACCCTGAACTGGAGGTTGCGGCTGGGATGAGGCACCTCCGATCGACCATCGGAATCTGGGATGGTCTCGTCAGATCCCAGGCTGAGGTCAGTCATACCAAATCCCGTTGACTTTCATCAACGGCTCCTACTCGTAAGTGGGTGGGGGAAGGACTGTCAGGGGCTGATCCAGCTGGTAGACCACCATCTAAGTATCTGAAGATGGTGGTAGCTGGACATACTGTTGTTGCTGCTGCTGGAACGACTCCATCTAAATATGGTACACCTGTCGGTAGTGGGCGGAGGGCTAGGTCGAGCTGCTGCTGCTGGGGTCAGCCCGTGACCTGAGACGAGGCTGAGAAGTCGTCTGTGCCTCCTGGAGACACATGATCTGGGTCTTCAGGTCACTCAGCGTCTATGCCATCTGATCTATCTGAGACATGCCCTAGCACTACTTCTTCTCAATAAGCTCGATGAGGTACAGCTTCTCGCTGATGATACCCATATCAGCGACCGACGACTCTGCCTGTGCTGCGACTGCTGAAGATGTGGAAGGACCTGCATCGACCCGTGCTATCCTCTGATAGGACACGGCCTGTGGTATGGGCTTCTCCTATGTGTATAGGCGGGTCTGGGACATGACTGTATAGTTCCCTGCCATCTCCTTGTAGATGGCCCAGACCTGATGCTTATCCTTGGCAAAATAGGAACCCCCATAGGATGCGTTCACTAGCCCCTGCAACTCCGGTGTAAGCACGCAGAAGAAACTCTGAACAAGGTTGGGCTTGGATATGTCATGGTGAGGACACCGGTCAATGAGCTCTGTGAATCTATCCCATGCCTCATGGAATTGCTCATTGGGAAGCATGGAGAAATTGTTGATGAGGGCTCGAGCAGCATTCGTCTGACCGAGTGGGTAGTACTTATTCAAGTACTCATTCCGGAGCTGTTCCCATGATGTGACGTATCTCCCTAGGTGCTTCAGCCAGTAGGTTGCTCTGTCTACGAGGGAGAACGGAAAAGCCATCATCCCGATAGCATCCTCGTCCACAAGTCGATCGTGGACCGTGTTGCAGATCATCTCAAACTCCTGGAAATGGAGGTGTGGCTCCTCAATGGCAAGCCCATGGAATCTGGGAAGTAGCTGGATGGTCTGAGGCGGGAGCTTGAAATCTCCCAGAATGGCTGGCAGCTAAATCCATCTATGTGTTAGAGTTGCCCCAGGGTTGTGCAACTCTCTCATCGGGCGTACGGGTGCTGCTGGATGTACTAGCTCATCTCCCTCAGGAATGTCTCCTCCTCCACCGACTATGTTCTGCTCCTCTCTGTTCGCTCACATCTGCTCCATCTCTCGGTGCATATCAGCCATGAAAGCCCCCTGGTCTCTGATCTGACGTTGCATGGTCTCCAAGGAGGCTAACAGGGTGTTGTTGATGGCACCCTGATCAAGTACGTAGGTGTGCGTCTGGTCGGGTCCATCAGTGTGCTCCTCACTGCTGGCCATGGTCTCTACAAAGGCTAAAGACCCAAACTCATGTGTCGTTATATGATCAAACGTCTATTGCTGTCTCGGCTCGGGCACTTCAAGACAGGTAGAAGGGTGGTTGAGGGGGAATAGGGCGGAGTCAAACTCGGGTTCTGAGAGCGGGTCTGTGCTCTCGCGAACCAACCTAGATGAGTGGAACAGAGTGCTCGAAAGTGGTGCAACCAAAGTCTACCTAAGGGACCTACGGCCCATCATCATGATATGGAGAGTGAAGGCGGATGAGATCTGGAAAACACACAAGATCGGGCAAACAAACCCCCAATTCACCTACTCACGCATAGCTGATGACCGTAAAGGTTCGGTCTTTTATCTTGTCAATTTTATTAGGTGATAAAGCAGTCTATCAGAGCGATTAAGCAAGCTATTGGGAATCCAACACTCTCAAAAGACTGTCCCGGTCCCAAGGTTAGATCTTTCCCACCCAATACTGTTGCGGACTGTTTACCGGCTACCTGATCAACTCACTCTTTTAAGGATATCGTGGCCCGCTTTACCGGAAATCGGAGCGATCCACACTAGAGAACGATTAACCCGAAATCAGTAGTCTGAAAAGAGGTCGAATATGGCTCTAGCCTAGTGTGTGGGTCACTCTCTCGCTCATCCAAACAAGATAATGAGGGAATTTCTCTCCCAAGACAAATTTATAAATGTGGTGTCTTTTAGGGTCAAGTGTGTTTAGCAGTCCCAATTTTATAGTTTTTCTTTTTTTAGGTATTTTTTAAGCAAGCAATGCCTAATGAATTTTCTGATTCTCCAGATTATTTTAAGTCCAAAAACAGGGGGAGAAGCCGAAAAAGCCAATACGCGGTCAAACACAATGATGCATGCATAGTCAGAAATACGTACATGATGCAGCTTTCTACATGCAGGGTGATCCGCACATAAAATAAAGACAGAATTAAAACTACCTATACGATGCAAGAAGAAATCGGCCTTAGACTATAAAAATTTCTACTCGAGAAGAACGATAGCTAACCGATCAACAAGAGGGGTCGGGGTCCGGTTGTTGATGTCGATCGGTGTCCACCACAACGGATCCTGCCAGCACTGTATATGGCCTCTAGCAGCACATGACCCTCATGCGACCAAGTTAGCTTTTTCTTTTGTGATTTAATTAATCAAGTCTACTTAGCGATCTATAGGTACAGGAAAGCAATTAAGGCAGGGGCCTTAATTAATTACGTCACAGTCAATAAGAAATCCTAAGTCTAAGGGCCAAAACCATCGAGAATCAAAAATAAAAGAAAATGCGAAAAACTCAAAACCAGCGTAAAATCCGCGGTGAGGTCCCCAAAGCACACCGGTGCTCGACGAAACAGACCCCGATAGTCTGCCAAGTCTGAGTCTGAGTCATGTGTTATTACAATAAAAATGGAACTGGAAATAAAAACTAAGCTAAAACTCCTCCAAAGGTCCAGCTCATCCTCTCCTACACTCTCCTGCGACTCGATGCAGAAACGAGCCGCCTCCGCGTCGCTCGGGTGCCTCGACGCTCCTAAGATAGCCGCCCTCGCTCGTCGGGCCCTCGCAAGAAAAGGAAATAGAAACCAGTCAGATCACAGTTATTAAAATTAAAAGGAAATAAAAATAAAATAAAATAAAATAAAATAAAATGAATGAAAATAAAAATAAAGAAAAGGAAATAAAAATAAAAACAAAGACAAAAATAAAAATAAAAGAAAGCAGCTAAAAAGAAAAATAAAAAGAAGAAAAAACAAAACCGAAAAGGAAAACCGACTACTAAGCCGTGCTCGCCGCATGATGCCATTTTGATGAGCAGCCCGAACGACTAAGGCAAGTGATATCAAAGGTCGTTGCAACCTCAACCACTCGAACCGGGCTCAACGGAAAAAGTCAGACCACCAACTAAAGAAATCAAACAATCAAACCCAAGGCAAGCGGTCTTGCTAGTTTATTTAACCTGGTATAGCTACCAGGGTCAATCACAAGGAGCACAGAATAACAAGTCTACGAAGTAGTCAGGTAATAAAGAAAATGAAGAAATTTTAGTGGTTCAAATTTTTTTATGATTTTAGAATAAGGAAAGGAATAAAGAAAAAGGCCAAAATTCACATTCAAGCAATTATTTAAAGGGACAAAATAATTCAAAAATTCAAAGCAAAAATATTTTTAAGTTTTTAAAATATTCAAGTATTTTTTTGAATTTTATGGGGTTTTTTTATTTTTACTTAATTTTCTAAAAATAAAAGAAGGCCAAAAACAGTGAGTAATGTGCGGCCTGGATATAAAGGCAAATTAAATTTATTTAAAGTGCCTATAAAATCCTAACAGTAATTTTATGTGAAACTACAAATCAAATCTATCTACAGGAACTAAAAACATATTTTTTAAATTTTTTAGGAAATTTTAACAATTTTTATAAGGTTTTAATCTGTTCAATTTTAGGAGTTTTATGAACGGGAATAAAGCAAAAATCACAAGGAAATTAAAACACAACAAAATAAACACTCAAGAATTATTTTTGGAATTTTTCAAGGCATTTTTATATTTTTAGTCGATTTTTCAAAACAAACAGAGACACTTTTTAAGGTTTTTAAATTTTAAAAAATATCAAACAAAATCAAAACAAGCCACAAAAATTACAAAATTCCTACACAATAGCAGGAGCTACGTGTCAAAATCTCAGAATTTTTGGAATAGGTTTGCTATTTATTTAATTAAAAACAAGACACATAGCTCACAGGGACCAAAATGCAAATTATTTAAGTTCTGGAACCAATCAGTAACAGGCAGTAAAAGTCCAGGGGATTATCCGCAAAATTTTCAATAAAATACACACATGTCAGAAATCAACATTCACAGGGGCATAAATGCAATTCTAAAAAACATCCATTCAATCCATAACATATAAAAACACAGGACAAAAGATGCAATTATCCCACAATGCACGTGACCAGGCCTGTGTGCCCAAACAAACATGACTAAACTGCAAATACTAAGTACTATAAGGGCTAAAATGCAAAATAGTCCAACTGTATATTTTATTTTACAAACTAAAATGTAAACTAAAATAACTGCAGGGAGAAGATGCAATATACCCATGGAGCTCGTGACAGGCACGTGAGAGGATGCGTGGCGGCCGCGGATGAAGTACGACCATGCGGCTCTAGACGTGTCAGATGTCAGATCTGACGATTATCAGATGGTCAGGGACATGGCTAGTACAGGACTGTTAGATCTAACATCTAATGCTCGGACACCTCCAGTGGATGAATGGCTGAGCTGGAATCTGGGAGGTGGACTCGATCCAACAACGACGAAGGCATCTATATGAACTGCACCTGCGCGAACTTCGCCAGACCCAAGGATCGAATCCTTGGCTCCAATGAAGGATCTGAAGGCACCAATGGAATCGTGGGCCTCTTCCACGTCAGATGACATGCTCTGATGGAGACTTCAAGGGCCTGATCAGCAAGCCGGCGTAGGTGACCTGGAGCTACTCCGACGAGGATTGGCGAGGGTGATCAGGAGGTCCCCGCGCGTGTCAAAGCCTGCAAAGGATTGCTCTGACTCGGAGCTATGCTCCGGTCGGGTTTATTAGCAAAGGAAATCCAATAGTGGAGGTGGATGTGGTTGGTCTCCGGTGGTCGTGATAGATGGAGACCTTGAGCCTAATCTAGATGCTAGGGACGAAGATCAGGATGATCAGGCTACGTAGGAAGGTGGAAGGCGAGCGTATGTATCGATCGGAGCGGATAGACGAGGGTAACAAAGCTCCGATCGGCTGGTCGGAGATGGCGGAGCTACAGCGGCGATAAATGGAAGGATAAATAAATGATGAAGCTAGGACAGATAAAAGAGCTACCTAAGGGTCCGAGTACAATCCTGAGCTCCAGGAGAAATGAACGGCAGGATTGTGGCCTCGACCATACTGTGTCAAGCGAAGGAGGCTCATTGCGGCGGTTCTTCGGCCACGATGGTTGAGGTGCAACTACACGACACCAATCCGACCATCGAAGGCGTCCTCCGACGGTTGTCACTACGAGGAAGGAGTCTAGGGTATCAAGAAGGGGTGAGGCACGAGCTGAGGACCTAAGGAGTCGAATGAAGGTATTTAAAGCAATCCCATGTGGCTGGAAGAATCGGGTAGAGGTGTGCGAACCGTGGGTCGGATCCCTAAAGAAATCGACGGGCGAAGATCGTGGATCTCCCCTTAGTAATCGGAGCTTTGAAGTGAAAGCAATGGTGGTCGGATCGGGTCTGGAAAATTTGGCGAACAGTGAGCAAAAACCGGATCCGACCGAAGGAGGGTCCAAGGGGTAGTTGACCGGAGTCAACAATCCGCCCTGGACCAATCAGGTGCACCGGAGGAAAACGACAAAACAGGCTAAACGACAAAATAGCAGGGAAACTGAAAAATAAATAGATAAAAAATAATAAATGATTTTAAATTTAAAGATAAATAAAATGAAAAATGTTTGTTATTTTTCAAGGGATTTTTCTATGATGAAAAATAAATTATTCTATATACAGGTATAAAATACATATATATTTTGTACAATTATTTTTAATTTATTATTTTTACAAAAATACCACAATTCGATATTTTATTTATTTACAACATAATATTTGGAATACAAAATAATTTTTGTTTTATTTTTATTATTTATTTACAAGTGTACAATAAATAGGAGAGGATACCAATATACATGTATTATATACAAGTGAGAGAGAGAATGTTATTCTATTTTTATTTTATTTTACTTATTTTTGTTTTATTTTTAGAAATATATATAAGGAAGTAAAAACATATTTTTATATTAAATTTTGGCAAAAATAATTTATGTACACAAGTGGTATATATGTACAATGTAGAGTGGCCCTTTCTCTCTCTACTTATTTTATTTGGCGATCAGGCCAATATTTGGCCCTCTCTTGGGTTTGGGTCACTCAGTGTTTATTCCAAATACTTCCTTCTTTTCCTTTTATTCTTTTATTCTTTTATTTTTGCACAAATACATGCAAATTATGGAATATTAACACATGCATGCTTATTGCTAAGTTATTGTATTTAGAACTATTTACATGATGCTATCCAAGATAATTAGCTAAATAAAAGAATAAAGAGTGATGAATGAGGACTCATCATGGGTTAATTGTTGTTTAAATCCGGATTTCGTCGGCCACCTCGACGACTGTATTCGCGCTTTGTGTGGAACATACGACCGCTCGATTTTCGGGTTAAACACTGACCCACTTAGAGTCATAGATGGGATAGTTAAAATCAACGCTCCACCACTTAGATATTTCATTCATAACCACCTCTCGAAGATTCAGGTACAACCTACGTTGAACTCACGAGATGGTTTGGCATCATCCTCGAGAAAAATGTGATGGAGCACACTGCCGGACTAATCCCATGGAGATCTGCTACTGACCACCCGACTTGTGATTCTTTTCAAGAATCTCCATCAGCCGGGATTGTTGATCTTATGTCAGATCGGAGGCACTGATGAGCGGAAATGTTTTATGCTCTCTAGCAAGGCATCGGTATTTCATGCTTTGAGGTAAAGATTTAAGCTCGGGGGAGAAGAAACAAGGAGAGCTAGGTTGGTTAAGGCATGGGTATAGGCTACTGAGTCGGTGTATGCAAGCTCATCCTACTCTGACTCTGATTGATCTGTAGACTACTCATCTATTAACTAACTATTCTGAACTTGCTCGGTCTCCAGGCTGGTTGTCGGCTATGCGGTAAAAGTCTGAAGTAAAAGGAATTCAACAAAGCATTGCCAATCGACATCTTCTGAATTTTATTGATCTAGAGTGGAATTTATCTCATCATGACACTGCCAATTGACATTCACTTTTGACTTGGAGTGATCATAAGTTTCATCACAAAAGTACCAGAATCATCTCCATCAGCCTCATCACTAATCAGCTAAGACTGTGCTATCCAATCTCCCATCATCTAGCATCTGAAATCCAGACTCTCCTAAAGGTGTGATGAAAGATCATGTACTCGGTTCGGCCCAAACTGCCCCGTCGTTTGTCTGGACAAAGTTACAGTCCTGATGACTATCGAGCTTGTCATCAGATGCTCGCTCTAATTTTACCGATATGGCTTTAAGGTCCTGGATCGTCTCTATATGTATACTCCCGCTCTAGATAAGAAAGTACACCTTTCTGGTATTATAATAAGATACAGCCTTAGCCGTTGCTAGAAAAGGTCATCCTAATATGATTGGGGTATCAGCCACACATTCAGGGACCGCCATGTCCAACACGCTGAAGTCCACGGGAAATTGCAAATCCTAAATGGTGACGATAACGACCCCAACCAATCCCTTCGACCTCTTAGCCGATCTATCAACAAACTGCAAGACCGTCTTGCTTGGTTGAAGAGACCCAAACTCGAACTTGTCGAGTAAGGAAGAAGGAAGGATATTAATCGATGAACCACTATCTAATAGAGTACAATCAAATGTTTGATCTAATATCTCGCATCTGACCTACGTTGCTCTTGTGTCTGATCGCTTAGCTGGGAGTTGGTTCTGGATGGTATGACATGTTTCCTTGGTCAACACATGAATCTCTGAGCAGTGATTGCGCTGCCTCTTCTTTCTACGAACTGTAGTGGCTCCTTAAGACATTTCTACAGAAGAGGTATGTGTACCAAGGCTTTCGAAAGAGTAAGCTGGATGGTAAATTTGTATAGCATCTCTTTCATCAAGTCAGTCATCTGAGTCTTTTTGTGGTTTTTTTTATCTCTTTTTTCCAAGCAGAGTGCTTGAGGAAAAAGAATCTGGATATCCTCCCTACCAGTTTGTACACTATGAGGATCAGATAAAGAAGAAGAAGAAGAAGAAAGTCTTTTTTCCAAAACAGGGACTAGATCCATATAAATCATCACAAATAGACACATGAGCTCTAGTTGAATCAATTGTCTTGTCTTTATTCTTCTTTTTGGTTTTTCTCTTTTGTACAGTTTTTTTGTATTTTTCTATTATCATCAATATACACAAAAAATGGCAAAGTAGTTGCATCCTCAGAAGACTCTGGCTACTTCTCATCAGTCTTGGTTGCATCAAACCACCATCAACATCATCAAAGGGAAAAACGACATCATCACTATCATCATCATGCTCAATAGACTCGCTTGTATCATCAGGTCTATCATCACTAAACCTAGTTGAGTCTCCGCCTACAGGTATCCTACCGCTCCTTAAAGAAATGAAATCAACATCATCACAATAAAGGTAATCATCTGAAAATACTTGTGATAGAGGATGGGCTCTGTCAAATGTACCTTCTCTGACTTCCTCTTCATACTATTTGAATTTGGCTCTTTCTGAGCAAAAATGGCAGACTTCCCTTTGATGATATCAACGATATGAGTTTTAAACTCATCCATCTCTCACCTAAATGCGACCTGCTGGTCGGCTATCAAACAAGCGAGATACTCTACGGCTGGGTTCTCATGAAAAGGTCGCTGAGAGCTGGATGAGTCGCATCGATGGTATTGATGCTGTTGTTGTGTTGACTGCTGTTGTTGTGGATAAGACTACGGATACTTAGGTTGATATGCATTCTGTCTCCACTGAGTGAGCTGGAATGGACGAGGACCGGACTTATGCTGCTCTTTATTATGCCCCATATGTACATGTATTGGTTGTTGAGATGAAGTACCGCCTGAAGACCAACGAAAACCAGGATGATCATGATGGATCCTTGGTTGTTGTGACTGATTGTACCAAATCCCATTGACCTCAATCAATGGCTCAGGCATCTTTATGTAAACTGGAGGCATCAAAGCAAGAGGATGGTCACTCTGATATACGACCATCTGAATGTCAGATGATGGTGTCTGTGGGGTTTGCGTGTAAGCCGGAGACTGTTGAGTCAGCTCAGAATGTACATGATAGATGTGTTGAACTGGTGGCTATGAAAGTATGCCTCGGTCTCTACTCATTGGATCAGCTTACGATCTAGAAGACTTCGTGGAATCGGTATGTATCTCCTGAAGGCACATAATCTAAGTCTTCAGATTACTCAAACATTTCTCAAGCTCGTCGGTCTTGTCGAGCTAGTCCAAATTCTAGCATTTCTTCTCAATTATTTCCATGCGATCTAACTTCTGACATATGATCCCCAAATCAGCTGACGAGGAATCGGAACGGGTAGAAGTAGAAGAAGAAGGAGTCCCCTAAATTTGTGCCACTCGAGAATGCTGGTGGTAAGATGGTGGCTTGGTCTGAGTATAGAATCGAGTCTAAGACACCATGGTATAGTTTTTGACCATCTCCTCGTAGATAGCCCAGACTTGATCCTCATGCTTTGAAAAGTATGAGCCACCGTAGGATGCGTTCACCAATCCCTGTAATTCTGGTGTTAGTCCAAAATAGAAGCTCTACACTAGGTTCAGTTTCGAGATATCGTGGTGGGGACATCTATTGATGAGCTCTCAGAAATGGTCCCATGCTTCATAAAACTGCTCATTCCCTAACATGGTGAAATTTCTAATCATGGCTCTTGTAGCATTTGTATGACCAAGTGGGTAATATGTGCTCAGATATTCAGTGCAAAGCTGCTCCCACGTAGAAACATATCTCCCCAAATGCTTCAGCAAGTAGGCTGCTCTGACCACCAGGGAGAATGGAAATTCAATCAACTTGAACGTGTCCTCATTTACATGCAAATCATGAATCGTACTACAAATCAGCTCAAATTCATGTAGGTGCAAGTGCGGCTCTGATGAATACCCATTCATCACTCTTTATTCTTATATTTTAGCTACAAAAACTTATGCAAATGCATGTAGATATGTGCAAATAGGATTATTTAGCAAAAGCATGCATCTTTGTAAAAATAGATAATTAGCATGTTTTTGTGCAAAAATAAAAGAATAAAGAGTAAAAAGAAAAAGAGGGAAATATTTAGAATAAATATTGAGCAACCTAACCCAAGGGAGGGCTCAGCTTGGGCCTGACCGCATAAAAGCCAAGTAGAGGGAGATAGGGGCTCACATATGTATATATTTGTAAATAAATAAAACTATATATTTTCCTCACCCAAAAATATGTTGTAAATATTTGTATATATTTTGTAAAAGCTATTAAAAACAAAATAAAAATTAAAAATCAAAAATCCAAAAATATCTTTTTACCATGTACATATACCACCTTCCTTAGCTATTTCACCTTGTAAATAAATTTATTTATTTCTAAAACTTTTTGTAAATATTCTAGATTATATTTTGTAAATAAAATAAATAAAAAGAAACAAAACAAAAATCAAATAAAAATTACAAAATTAAAAATACAAAAACATCTTGTACATATACCTATGTATAGACCTATAATGTACATACCTTATTCTTATTTCCAAAAATTAATTAAAAATCACCAAAAAATAGAAAAAAATAAAAGAAAAATATTTCATGTTTTAAGTTTTTCTTAATTCGGCCATTTTCTGCCTTAAAATAAATAAACAAAAAAATCAAATACGTGGCAGCTCCTGAATGGTCCACGGGGGATTGTTGACCCCGGTCAACTCCCCCGCTGACTCTTTCCTTTTGGGGAGACCCGCGCCCGACCCGACTTCACCGATTTCTCCACGCGTCTCCAGCCTGTCGCCTCCGCAAATCCCGTGCCCGGATCCTTCGCCAATCATCCGACATCCTCGCCAGATCCTTCGCCGAAGGATCCACGCCTTCCATAGTCGTCTCCACCCAACCCTAATCAGCCCTGTCTCCATATATATCTCGACCTCCGCCGCCTCCGCGCCTTATCTTTGGCTCTTCTCCTTCTTCCCAGTGAACTCCAGAGGCACCGCGAGAGTGACAGCAAGCGATCGCCCTTGTTGCAGCGAGGCGAGGAGGTGAATCCACTGATCCGGCGTGTGTCGCCGCCGTTGCTCCGCCACTAGCGTGAGCACCGAGCCTCGGGCCGAGACGACCCTTGAGGCTAAGACCAGGAGCACCCCCTGCTCTTCCCCAGTCTCTCCGACCACCCAGGTAGATCTCTTAGGCCGTAGATTAGCGTATCTTTCGATTTTTAGCTTACTGGTAGCGTAGCTCCGCCGCTGTCGCCAGCCACCTCCGATCTCCCATCTGCCTTTCCGACCCGACCATCATCTTCGCCAGACCTCTCCGTATCTTCTTCACCCATTCACCCAACCCAGATCGCACAGGATCTGGGAATCGAGCTCCTCCGCCGACCACCTTCGCCGGAGCTCTCCATTCCGACGCACCATGCACCTTCACGCCGCCTAACCGGGTCGAGGCAATTTGCCCTCGACCCGTGAGTCTTCTGGTTCGCTTTTCAGGTCAAGACAAGGGTCATCTGAGACCCTCCGCCATCCAGCCAGGAGACCCAGCTCCGCCGCCTTCGCTCGAGCTCCTCGGAGCTCGGGGTGCTCGTCGGAGACCACCAGCAGACGCGGGAGCCTTCCGCGATTCTTCTCCGACCTCCAGAAGGCTCTCCAGAGGACCCTAGCGCACGCTCGAGCCCGGCGAATCTCGCCGGCGACCAGTTCTTCCAGGATCCTCCAGAACCGTCAGATCATCCTCCTCGCTCCAGATCTGATCTGAACCATTCATCTACGGAGCACTGCCACCATCCGATCATCCCGAGGGTCGATCTTGACCGCTCGCGCAGAGAGAGAGGCACCAGCTAGCCTCAACCGTCAGATTCGCCACGCGTCCTCCTCTCAGCCGTCGATTCACCAAGAGTATCTCCACCACGCTTCGTCACCGTCAGATCTGCCACGTGGAATATTCTCCACCGTTCGATCAGGCCAGCCCTTCCAGAGTTAAAGTCGCCCCCGTTCTCCACCGTCCGATCAGCCACGTGGCGCACATCAAGCCGTCGATGATAATAAAAGGGGTAAATTCATCTTAGGCCCCTCTGTTTGTTTTATTTCATTTTAGTCCTGTAATTTTTCAATTAAGTTGTTTATTTCCTGGGATATTTGCACTAAGGACCTCGTACTTACTTTATTTGCACTTATACCCCTGTCTACGTGGACCACGTGCTTCGTCACGTGAACTTTATTGGGTTATTTGCGACTTAAGCCCTGTAGTTTTGGATGTTACGGATTGAATGAAATCTTTTACTTATTTGCATTTATGCCCCTGTGCGTGATTTAATTCCCCATGTGCGTTTTATTTTGGGTATTTTGCAGATAAGCCCCTGGACTTTTGGTACTTGTTACCAATAAGCCCTCGAATCTTATTTTTCTTACATTTAGGTCCCTGAGTGCCCCAGGCACGCGCCTCGCGCGTGATTTCTTGGGTATTTTGCACCAGGACCCCAGAACTTTTGGGTATTTGCACGTAGGTCCCTGTGCACTGTGCCCCTCCTTTATTTTTGAATAAAATATCAAATCACCTCCAAATTCGATGAAAATTTGACACATGGCTCCTGCCATGGTGTAGAATTTTTATGAATTTTTGAGGACATTTTTGATTTCATTTGCTATTTTTAAAAATTCAAAAACCCCTATTTTTGCTACTGTTTAACTTGAAAAATCACAAAAAAATATAAAATCACTCCCAAAAATTCTAAAAATTTTAGTTACTGTTGTTTGTGTGTTGTTTGATTTTCTAGCCAATTTTGGCTATTTTTCATAGCGTAAAAACCCTAAAAACGTAAAAACCCTTAAAAACCATAAAAATTATAATAAATAATCTAAAAATCCAAAAGCAATAATTCTGGTGCCCAAATTTTCCTTATGTTATTTAGAATATAGGAAAATTACCTCCAGAGCCTTTTGTGATCCTTAGATATTTTATTTAAGGGTTTTGGTTCTGGCTGGACAGTACCCTGTCTTTCTCTCACTTTTTGATTTTTAGAAAATAAAATATACCAAAGAAAATTACCAAAAATTCACCAAAAACACTTAAAAACTTAAAAAACATAAAAACCTTTTTTCTTGAATTTTTGCTTTATTTTTGGTGTGTGAAATAAATTGTAGAAGTGTGTTGATATTTACTTTCTTTTATTTTCTTCACATATTAAAAATTCATAAAAATATAAAAATTAACAAAAACCACTAAAAATCATTTTATTTTATTTTATTTCATTTTCACTACTTCGTAGGCTTCTGCCAATCCGTGCTCCTTGTGTTCGACCCTGGGTGCTATACCAGGTTAATCTCATAGCGAGACCGCTCTCTTTTGTGCTTGATTAGTTTTACATGTCCTGAGTGGTTGATTTTTCTTGATTGACTTAGTCTGAGTGATTGAGGTCGCAACGACCTATTTTTCTACACCTTTACCTTAGTCATTCGGTCGGTCAACAGGCTCCTCAGTGGAATGCACAAGAAACTTGGGCAGCAATTGTATCATCTGAGGTCGGAGCTCAAAATTGCCATGAATGGAAGGGAGATGAATCCACTGATGAGTGGTAGTAGCACCAGGGTTATAAAGTTGCTTCATCAATTCAGCCATGACCAAGTGGTGGTCTCTCCTCTCCATTCAATCTCTCAGCCCTTTCAGCATCTGGAATGTCAATATCTAGAGTATCTCTTCTAGCTCTCAACTGTGTCAGCTCAGCCCAAACATCATTCATCAGTCTACCTTACTCCCTGATCTGATTCTGCATCGACGCAAGGGAAGCAAGTAGACCACTGTTGATAGTTGTGTGATCAATTACTATCTAATAGTCAGTGGTTGGTGCGATCCTTTTCTAGCCGTGGCGACTTTAAAGCAAAAAGAATCTAGATCAGGTTCTGACAGGTCCACGTGTAACTGCTGAGGTAGATAAAGGTTCTCTCGAACCGAAGTTGATGATGATGGTGAAGAACATGGAGTGGGAGAAGAGCTTCCAGGGTTGGAGTCACGCTTGGTAGAGGAGACACGATGGGACTTTGTTTGGGAAGAGGGACATCCCGAACCGACCTAGATGAATGGGCAGGTGTGCGAGAGAGAGGATCAGCCAAAGTTGGCCGAAGTGATCGCCTACCCATCATTTTGACTGAAAATAAAAAAAAGACACTAGACAAGAAAGACACGGATGACGAGTGACTGCTAGAGATCTGGGACTCACACCACACAATCAAACGCAAAGCAAACCTTGATTTCACCAACTCAACTCAGTTATAATCGTGAAAGATCGATCGTTTATCTTTTAAATATTAGAATTAGTTGGCAATGCAATCTTTTCAACAAATTATGCAAGCTGATAGGTACCTAGATTTCCCAGAAGACTATCCCGAGTCTGTACAGCTAGATGCACCTACTTTCAGTCAGTATGGGATTAAGTATGGACAGTTTCTGGCTACCCGTTGCTTGAGGACGGAGCCTTTCATAGTATCCTCTAAACCTCCCACTCTGCTAAGGAAAACTCAGATTGTTTCTGGTTACCCGAGAATCCTCACTGATGAGTAACTAAGTGTTTTTAGAATCAATGGTCTAAAAAGAAATATGAGCTTTGGCTCTAGTCTTAAGGGTCATCTCTCACTCGCAAATCTGGAAAGCACCTGAAAACCATTATGGGGATTCCACTCCAATACAAGTGGAGTCCATTACGTTTAGTTTTAAAGTTAGAGAGAATTAGTAGTCCCGATTTTATTTTTCGATTATCACTTTTTTGAATCTTTTTCAAACAATGTCTAACGTATTTTTGTCTTTTTCTTTTTGACCTAAGTGAATGAAATACTAGGTTACATGCCCCTAGATCTAACTACGGTTGTGCATACAAGAAAATAAAACCCTAATACAAGCACTTAGCCTCGAAAATCCCGAGAAAATAATGAGAAAACGCGAAGAAAACTGTCGTGGGTGCCTTGTTCCCCCAAATGCATGGCATCGGTGAAACAGACCTCCAGTGAAAGAGGGCGAGGTACAAGTCGGGATGCCCTTAAGGGGCCCCTTCTAAAAAGGAAAAACGGGCAAGTGCCCTTTAACTTTTTACAAATGAAAATATAGAAAAAATAAAAGCTGGGTTTCTTGATTCTGTCTCACGCTACTTGAATCCTGCAACACAAATCAGAAACAAAAAGTTGTAAAGTAAAAAAATGAGATGACGAAAAGGAAGATGAAACCCTAAAACCTAAGGTTCTAAAATATACCTTAGCGCTGCCTCCTCGGAAACAGCGTCATCTGAAAAATAATTCACATGATCTAATGTTCTAAAAAGAATAACAAAGGTTGTTGTATCGACTAGGTAGATTTTAGCAGAAAATTTATTTATTTCTATTTATACTCCTGAACTTAAATGTATAGCGTTAACTACTGGAGTGTCGAACTTAGGGAGGCAAACTATTAAAAACTAAGGTAAAATAATAGAAAATCTAAGTTATATGGGTTTCCTAACTTTTATTTATTTTTAGGTATTTTTCTGAATTTTTAGTGATTTTTTTCTGAATTTTATGTTGTTTTTATTATTTTATTAAACCTATGTAAAAATATAGGTATTTCATTTTATATTTTTTATTTTTTTATGATTTGAAGTTTTTATGTGATTTAAGTATTTTGTAATTTTTATGTAATTTTAGAAAATGCTTGTAATTTTTATTTGTTTTTAAAGTTGAAAACTATTTTTTTTTGAAAAAAGGGTTTTATTCTTGATTTTAAAAATAGTAAATAGTGAGAAAATATTTTTATTTTATTTTTATCAAAGTAGATGAAAATACCTTTCAAATGAGGTATTATGCGTATTTATACAATTTTTATTGATTTAGTTATGAATTTTTGAAGTTGTTGATGTATTTTGTATTTTTTTATTGATTTTAATATTCAATTTTTATTTTTTGTAGGTTTAGTATGTAAAATATAGTAAGATATATTTGTAGAACTTTAGAAATGCTTTTCAATTTTTTATGTATTTTGCAATATTGTTATATTTTTATTTTTTAAATTTATTTAGTGTTAGAAAATGTTTTTATTTTCAAAAAATGATTTAGTATATAGTATAATATATTGTACTTAATACGTATCTTTATGCAATTTTTATCTTTTGTATTTTATTTATTATGTATTATAATACATATGTATAATACATAAATTAGGAATATTTTTGAGATTATCAGGAAAAGTAGAGTGTGTGTGTGTAAAAATGCAGTACTTGGAGGGGTATTTACGCAAAATCCACAGATAGCACGTGGTCTTCATGTGATCACCACCTGTAAAGGACCTGTAAGCAATATCTGAAACACCGGGGGCCTTGCGCACAAAATATCTAGAAAACACGTGTGCTCATGTGGAAGCTTCAAATGTTGAATCTGATCGTGAATCAATGAATATTTGGGGCAACTGTGCAAAAAATACAAGGAACCACGTGTGTGCGCGCGTGGCTGAGGCTACAAAAGGCCTGCTTGTAAATAAGAAGAATGCACAGGGGGTATATGCAAAATGCCAAAAAATCTGGCGTTTACATGTGCAGTGCAGGATCTGTATTGCTTAAGGTTTAAGCGGTGAGCAGTGAGGTGCTTCTGGTGTCAACACGTGGCGTCTTCTCGAACCATACGATTAGAGAATATCGAACGACTGGGGATTTGTTTTGATCAAATGGCCACACTTTGTTTGTATATCCTGTTGCTACGATTGGCGATCGTTCTTCCCTAAATGTAACAGGTGCGATGACGATTCGGCAGTTGCTTTAATCAAGAGGCTCGATGGAATCTAAGTGATGTTCGATTCGTCGATCGGTGATCTCGTATTGGTGCTCGTGTGCCATGGTTGTTCTCAACGGAAGGCGTCGATGGGTTGGGAACAGAGCAACGATGTTCAGAAGGCAGCATCTGTGTTCCTCGTCCAGATCATGTGGTTGTCTATGGCTTTAGTTTCGAGGACAACTTTAAGTTGTTCTTCAATCGAGGCAGATGTGATCTTCCTCGAGATGAAGCGCTCCAGGCGATGTTCGGTTAAGTCGTGCAACTACATATTCGACTCAAGCTCTAAGGCCCGATCCAGCAAACAAGTAGATGATGATGAATGAGCAGGTTTTACGATGGTGGAAGAATATAACATAGATCTCCAGCCACCGTACGTCATCAGAGGTGAGAGATATGATATGTAGAATAGCAAGTGGAAGATATTCGAAAATGATGATGGATTCATAGATCGACGATCAAGTCAGATAAGAATCAATATAGAAGGGAGGGATTGAGAAGAGGGGAATGGAAGGGTTGAGAAGGAGAAGAAAGGAAAAACAAAGAAAGAAGAAGTTACCGGAAGATCTAACATGGAGTGCGGAAGGTGTCGACGCTTGGAAGACGGATCTCGGAGGAGCTCCACTGGTGATTGCCTGCTACGGAGGAGGCGACCTCCGATGTCTTGACACGACAGAGCGGAGGTTATGTCAGTGTTGGGATCTCACTGAAGTATGCCCCAAACCTCGCTACAACGAGGATATGCTCCAGGAGTTGTCACCTCCTCAGGAATCGATCAGAGCTCACAAGCGGGAGGGAGTTCTAATGGCGGATGGCGATCTCCTTGGGGCTCGGGTCTTTTATAGAAGGAGAAAACTTGGCGGCCACGCTAGCAGATGCAATCACCAGTGGCAATGGTGTCACAGGTGGGCTGTTAGGATACCGGCCTAACGGTCGGCGGTTGAAGGAGGACAGAGGAGAAGATGAGGAAGGAGGAGGTGGCAGGCGCAGGGAAGCGGGGAAGAAGGTGAGTGGACGGGGAAAAGGAAAAGGGAAAGATGAGGAAAGAGAAAAAATAAAAATAAATAAAATAAAATAATAAAATGGTTAATTAAGATAAATAATTATAAATTAAGTAAATAAATTAAATTAGTAATTAAGTAAAATTAAGAAATGAAAAAATAAATTATTAATTAAATAAATATTAATTAAGTAATTAAATAAATAAGTAAATTTACTAATTAATTAATTTGTATTGATTAATTCATTAATTAATTTATATCAATTAATTCATTAATTAATTTGTATTAACTAAATAAATTAACAAATAAATTTTTATTTTTCTAATTTAATAATAGAATATTAATAAATTATTAGACGTGACATATATTAAATAAAATAAAAATTAAGATACATTGTATATTTTGTACCAATAGGGTCCCAAAACCCACTTTTGCATATTAACTTTGATTTTAGAAAAATTAGTTTCATTTAATAGATAATTCTATAAAATGAATTTGAAAAGTGAGTACGCTCAATTCGGAGTTCAAATGGTTGAGTTATGAGGTCCGAAAATTTAGGATCACGGCTTTGTGGCTTCGGGATTTATTGTCATTTTATTTTAAGTTATATTTTTATATTTCCACTTATTTTTATAAACACATTAGAAAAAAATTTAAGCTAAACGGAGTTCAGAATAATTAAATAGGAAATAAGGAAGATATATATATAATACATATAGACAAAGGGGAACAAACACCAAAACTCACTCATTTTATTCTAATATTTTTCTGATATTTTTAATAAATAATATTAGATATAAAACTAGGTTTAAAAGTGAGTTTGGTCAATTTGGAGTTTTCTATAAATAGTTGTGAATCTTGAAAATTGGCTTTTATGGCATTTGGGATCATTATAATTTATTATTTATGTAATAAATAATTTTTCTTATATTTTATGAACAACTTTCGTGAGTTTTAAGTGATCTTAGTAATAAATAAAATAGGTGAAATATTTATAATGTAAAAAATAATTAAATGTATTTTTATGGTCTTAATTTTCTGACATTTTTCATAAATTTGGATCCTTATCTCCCCCTACTTATTTATTTTGTCGACCATGTCAATATTGATCTGGTCTCGGGCTTAGGATTAGTCAGTATATATTACATATATACATCCTTCTTTTTTTTCTTTTTCTCTTTATTTATTTATTTTAGATAAAATAATCATTAAATATATAATATTAATAAATGTGGTTAGAATGTTAATGAGTGAGAATTAGTGGGTATATACATGTATTTTACCAAGGATTTTAGCCAAAATGAAAGAATAAATCATCAAATATTTTCTTCACAATTAATATCATTATGTCAAAATTCCTGCTATTTATATTAAAATCCACTTTCATTCTCAATAACTCTGAAACAACCAATAATTTAGAATATGTCTTACAACTGGGTTGTAGAGCCTCATCTTCCTTTTAAACAACTCGTAAAATTCTTCTAACTCTCCATGTGGCTCCTCATTGTGGAGATAGTTAGGATATAAAATTCAAGACCATTTACATTCACCATCAGGTCAACGAAAGGATCATGATTATGTTGTGTGATAGTTTCCTCTAAGTCATCTTGAAGGACCTCTATGTCTCCACCACGTATAATACTCCTCAATAAATTCATTCCTATAAGGTTTGTCCAAACATCATCCTTTGTCTTCTTCTTAAGATGACGACACTCGTTACAAGGACACGTAATGGTATATCATCCAAATCCATAACACTAGAACCATCAGAATAAGAAAAATGGACAAATTCATGATCTCGTTAAAATGACTCTAATATTTGATCGTCTTCCATACGGTTGTGCATCCACTCTCTATGACTCCTCGTTGTTTCCTAAACAAAATAATTGTGGTGTCAAACTCGTCGTTGGAATAAACTTATTATACTAAATGTAGGGGATGAGAGAAGAAATAAACTTTTTGAATCACTTGAGTCCAACCATAAAGATAAATATAAAACAATCATTATTATATGCTAGTTCATATTCAATAGATAAAATCAAAGTGGGTACCAACCTAGTGATTGATCTGGAAGGAACTATATGGACAATCCTTTAAGGGCAGCTCCTAACCGGTTCATCATATTGTGAATGACATTAGCTTTTCTAGCGACCATTTACCAGGATGCTAACACATCTTAAAGATATGGGGACTATAGTCCATTTTCTCGCCTTGTATTTTTTATTTCATTATGATGATTGATGTTTGTTCTTGATTATGCAGGTGTCAGTAGGTGTGTGCATGGTTTTCGGGTTGGACGAATACCCGACTCGATTCACAAGAGTTGATCTTAAAACTGTTCGATCCTATATACCATTACGGGCCAGGTAATTTGGTCTGATGTAACTCGTCAAATTCAGGACACCAACCCAATCGAGATCGGATACCTACGGGACGACCCGTCCAAGAAAACATCATTTGACTAACAAAAGAAAAGTTGCACAATTGTATCAAAAAAAACATCATGATTTTTTAAAATAAAACACCTCTCTTTTTCCTCCATAATAATCATCTTTAATCCTTTGATCACCTTCTATTTCCATACATCTGTGGGGTTCTATAATTCCATTAAATATTATCCAAAAAGTAGACAAATTTTTTCTAACTTTATTTAAAATTGTGCTGAGACGGGCAGAACCGATCAAAATACATAACTCGTTACAAGGATTACGATGGATGTGGAGTCCTTGACATATGCAACTTCAATCTGCTGTTATTTCCAAAATTTTTAAAAATATATATATAATCGCTGATGTCCCAACAGGGAAAGCCATGTAACTGCTCGTGTTCCAGCTTCAATTCTGCTCAGTTGAGAAAAATGGCGAATCTTGTAGGCATTATAGATCTGTCTACTTTCAGATTAAGGCGAGTCCCACCTTAATCAGTTAATTTCCATGGCAATTAACCAGAGATTTGTTTAGTGGAAGCACTAATCCGTTGCATGCGAACCATGTAATGATGGTGGCCATATATGTTCTCTTTGGGGCAAGTGGATTCCCATGCAATCATCATCGAAATCTGAAGCAGATCATAAACTTTCTGCTTTCGGTTCCTAATGGCGCAGCAATCACACATCATAAACTAATAGGTCAGCACGATATCATTGTCACGCTTTATGGATGTCCGGATCTTGGGGTGTGATCTGTTTCAGCAGATATATATTAGTTTCCATCAGGAAAAGCTGACGATGACGTTTACAGGTATGGAAATAGAAACTATTTCAGCAAGATCGTGATGAAGTTCACGACGATCTTCCCATATCGTCTGTCCTTTCCCCTATTAGTTTACTGTTCATGGTTGCAATATAAAACCGAAGATTGGACAGGAGAAATCCTCTCAGGATCTTCAGTATCTCTTCTTTCTGATCGAGTTTGCAATAAGAAATAACACCATTTTTTTGTCGCACGTATTTGTCAATGCAGCTAGATAAGAATTCTGATCAACTTTATCTTATTTGTTTAACTTCCAACTTTCCGTTTTCTCCTCTCCTCGAGAGATTTCACTACGGGAGCTTTCCAATCAAAATAATTCCCATTATAGGTACGAATAAAAACTAATTCCCAAATGGGGTATGAATCGGCAAATGTTTTGCCATGAGCGGCAAACCATTTGCATTGAGCGGCAAAACATTTGCCGTGAAGGGTAAACCATTTGTCGTCCCCTCGCAATGAGTGTTGCCAGGTCTCTCTTAGACGTCGTACCTAGGGATGAAAATGGGTCGGATAAGGATCGGATATGTCTATTTCCATATTCATATTCGTTTCATCACTATCGAATACGAATACGGATATGATGCGGATATGCATTACGGAAACCATATCCTTAAAAATATAGATACGAATTTGAATCAGATATTTATTGAATCCGAATACGGATCGAATAAAGAGCAGACCGAATATGGATCGAATAAATAGTTATTACAAATATGAATCTAATAAAGAGTGAAATCCAAATATAGATCCAATAAACATAGAATCTGAATACGGATCGAATAAAGATCACATACGAATACGAATTGAATTTCTGAAAAAGTTCATAATGATTGTAAAAATGGCAATGAAATATAAATAAGTTGCATCATGACAAAAGAAAGTGCCGAGGTGACCTGCATTCTTGACTGGAAGCAAAAAGGAGATAGGCTTTCGTAAGTTTTGTTCGTGCCCATCTTCAAACAATCAAAAATTTATTAATATCATTAATATATTGTATTATATAATAATATATATAATGTATAATATTAATATAAAAACACAGTGTTGTGGCTTATATTATATTATCCAATATATAAAATAATATTAAATATTATATTCGGATATCTGGATCCAGATATTCAAGTTATTATCATATCCGTATACGTATCTGAAAAAATTTTACAATCCATATCCATATTCGATTCGTATTCGATTAATATTCGGATACGGATATCTGTATCCGATAATTTTTCGAATACGGTAAGCGGATACTCGGATATATCGGTATTTGTTTTCATCCCTAGTTGCATGCCACCATCCTCTCCTCGTCGGTGTCCTTCGCGTCGCAACTGCATTCCACCGTCCAGTTCTCCTGCAACGCGAAGGACACCGACGAGGAGAGGATGGTGGCTTCGGACGTCTAAGCAAGACCTGACAGCACTCGTTGCGAGGAGATGGACGGCAAATGATTTGCCACAGATCTTGCCCCACGACAAATCATTTGCCAATTCGTACCATGTTTGGGAATTAGTTTTTATGCGTACCTATAATGAGAATTATTTTGAGTAGAAAGCCCCCATAGGGAAATCTCTCTGCTCTCCCTTGTTGTTTACTCAACTGAAGTCGTCTCTACTGTGAAAAACTTAGCACATTAATTGAGCAACGGTTTGCATTCCAAAGGTATGAAGGTAATCCATGGCCTTTCACAACTTGCAGTAATTTTTACAATTTAGCAACACAAATATTACTTAAATAGACGACAAAGAAATTGTTTTACATGATTCATTGGTAATGACATAGTAATTGAGGTACGAAAATAATTTTGAAATGAATGACTGTTAGTTAAATATATCTCGCATCAGATTACATTACAATGATTGTTTAAATGAATTTAATCGCAACAAACCCATTTTACATGTTAGTCTAGTATCCTACCAACATCCAATCCATTCGTATGTTCAGCTCGAAGTTAAACTTAATGGGGATTCCTAATGTTTTTTCTTTGTAGCCTAAATTGTCGTCTATCAGTTATTGTGTCTTCTATCTTCACTCTTGTAGAGTAAAAGAGTGTTGATCCTTTAGATCTGTTTGGTTACTGGGATGGGATGGATTGAGGTAACCTCTCCTGTGAATAGCCGGGGTTTGTTTGGTTACTGGGATGGGGTGGGTTAGGGCACCCTTATTTGAATAGTAGTTGTTTGGATGGTTATGAGGGTTGGGAGAGGGTTGGAATAAGGAATGTGATGTGATGTCAACGTGATTTGTGATGGAATTCCAACCAGAAATGCAGTTGGGTACACCGGGTTACACCGGGGTAACCCACCCGGAACCAAACAGACCCAAGATGTTTGGATTGTTATGAAGGTTAGAGAGGGTTGGAATAAGGAATGTCATGTAATGTCACATTGATTTGTGATGGATGTCCTCTTTCCCGTAAAACTTACTCTAAATTAGACCCTAATTAAACCCTAATTAAAATACCTATTTTAGGTAAAACTAACTAAAATAGTATCCCAAAAAAATTAATCCAAATCTAGAGAATTATAGACAACACAAAAACCTAAAAAGACTGTAACAAAAGAAAACTATGGAATCAACATATAGAGCACAACCATAACTTACCCAATAACATTTCTCAGACCAATTCCCAAATTGGATGCGGCCCATATCCCATATAAAAACAGCCCTAACCTCACAAGGGCTGCGCCATTTTTCCATTCGTCCAAATATTGATCAAATCTTTTGGGCCCAAAAATTCATGGGATATGTGACATTTCTATATTCCTTTATATATCCACTTCTCAATCCTTCCCAGAAACCATTTTTAAGATTATATTTATGACCCCATTTTCCCCAAGCTAAAAGCCCTCTCCTCTCCTCATTGGAGCACTCAATTTTCCCCAAGCTAAAATAATAAGCTAGGCTCATTCTTTTTTATTTTTGGTGGCCCAAGCCTGGCCCAACTATTATGGAGCAGGCCTAGACCGTGCCGGTCCACGAAATGTGAGATATCAGTTGGACCCTGGCCAACCCAATTTTTATGGGCCACGGAGCCAACCCATGTGTTTGTATACCTTCCATTCCTACAAACCTACTTGATTGTTGATTTTGATTGTATATTTTGTTATGGGTTGTGCTTTCATAACTTTTTACCTCTTTATTGTTGGATAATCCTTGTGTTTTTCATGAATTTGGTCACTCACACGAGGGGAATGGAAATCCCCTGGCTAAAGCCCGACAGGAGGCACTTTTGAATCTTCCATCGAGCTCGTGGACTAGGCTTTGGGCTACCCAGCGGGCTGAGCTCACGAGCCTTAATTCGGTATTTAAATTGACCGGCCTTTTGGGCCATATGGGGTAAGATCGAGCCATGCCCAACTCAGGTCCAATTAACAAATGGGCCCAAATTCTTGCTCCTCCGAGCCTGGCCCAAACAGTTTTGAGCTTGGGCTGGGCAAGGCCGGCCCATTGCAGTGCTCATCCCTACACAAGGGTCATTAAAAGGATTTTGGGAAGCTCATTGCTTCGGTAAAGACTCAACCTTCATTTATTCCATTTATTTGGGTTATTATTATTGCTTAATCACGAAGACTTTCATGATTGGAGATCATGGTAGACTAGTATTCACCGATTTGTTTCACAATAATATCAACTTTTATAGGGATTAACCATATTTTATATATTTCGAATATATTTACTTACTTTCACGGTAAATAGATATTTACTTCTTCATTTAAAATATTACAATGGAATTAAAAAAATCCTCATATTCCATATCTTTTCGGGAGAAAGAAGCACCAAAATCGATAAAAAAAATTTACTTTATCACACCAACGAATATTAATACAAGTGTTTCCTTTTCTTCAAAATCTTGACTCAAGTTAAGAGCGGTCTTGAGTGTTTTAAAGAGATAGGATAGACAACAAGCTTTGATTGGCTCACAAACTCAATACTCCTCGAAGTCTGGTCTTAATATGTACATGTTTAGTTAATGATTTCTCTTTTTAAGATGGTTAGATTCTCTTTATTTATATATTTTCTTTATAAAAAAATTAATGAGAATAGAAGTCATTCTTATTTTTTTCTAATAATCGAGGTTCAAATCGAGGTCCAAGCCCCTGAACAAAATCTAATTACAGAGTTGGTGTTATTGTTCACATAAGATAACTGGTTCTCTTGGTTAGCGTGGAGCATTGGGTCGGGTCGGTCCGGATCCGACCCTGACTAGATCCGTCAAAGTCTGGGTCCGGTCCAAACTCGTTGTACAAATAGACTGGGTCTGAGCCCTCATATTTCAAAAATATCATACTCGGACCGGGTCGGGTCAACCCGAAGTACAAATAGACCGGGTTTGGGCCCTCATATTTCAAAATATCATATTAGAACCAAATTAAGGGACATGGATTTATAGTCACAATACATCCAATATTCCCTTCATCCATGAATACTAATATTATATCATAACAATACATCCAATATTCATGTGGTATAGATGAATTATATCCATAACAATAAATTAGAATCAAAGTGCAACTTCATGGAATCAAAATGAATCTGGGTTGAGCCCGGCCCGAACCCGACCCCGGTCTCGTAGGCCTTAGGTCGGACAAGGTCCTCGGTTTGCTAAAAAAACGGGCCTTGACCCAACCCAAGATCTATGGAAAATTGACAAGCTTGGGTCAGGCTTTTCCAGGTTGGACCGGGTCAAGTCCAATGCTTACCCTACTCATGGTGGATAATACCAAATGGTAGACAAATAGGGTGCACATCCTATAGTTGGATTCAACTATGACAATCGTTCACGAATCCAGTGATGGGGTAGATTGATAAAAGATTTTTCACGATTTTTGATTTTGTAAAATATGGTGTTGTTGTAGTATTGTGAAGTCTCTTTTCAAAATTTCCATGTTTTTTTATTTACTTGTAGTGTTATTTCCCAAGGTCGACACTCGGAGGCAACTATGTTAATTAGGATGTCAAGTAAAAGTGTAGAGTATTCTTGTTTGTCCTTTTATATGATTTTTTAGTTTCTCTTTTGTTTTAACTCTTTTTAATGTCTTCGTTGATTTCATTATTATTTGATTTTTAGATTTTTTTCTTTAAGGTTTGAAAGTGCATGTTTAATACTTTTATAATATTTGGTGTAATAATAGTACTATAGAGGCTATGTAATATATTTCCTCATAACTTTTTATTAAGATTTGTATATTATATGAACATTTAATATATTTTTATTCTCGTAGGTTTTTGAATTTTCAAGAATAGGAAATGATGGCAATTTTGGAAATCAATTAGTATGAATACTATAACTGTAGTGCTATATATATATAGAAGGCCCTTCCAATAGGATGCATCTTTCCTGACATCAGGAAAGCCTCCATCATATATATATATATATATATATATATATATATATATATATATATGGGAAAAAGGAGCTTACCTCGGTGGGTGTAGGTAACTTCCTACACCCGACCTAATTTTTCATTATTTTTTGATTTTTTTGAAATGAAACATTGGGGGATTTAGATCACTATGTATCACCATGTTGTCATTCCGAAATTAACTTAATTCGAGACTTCTATCATCTCCATCAAGACTACCAAATTTTAACGGTCTCAGAATTGCTGAAATCGACGCTGTCTAGATGAACGTGTTAGGAATGTTTGTTTTGAATGAAAGTTGAAACACATATTCCTCTTAACATATTAAGTTAATCCCCCTAACTTTTAATCTAAAAATAAAAAAATAATCGAAAAATGGGGATGGGTGCAGGGAGTTTCCTACACCTCAGGGTGCTGGCTCCCTGCCCCCCCTATATATATATATATATATATATATATATATATATATATATATATATATATATATATATATATATATATATAGAGGGCTTATCCACTGCGCACAGGGCTCATTAGCGTTTCAATGAGCACTCATTTTAGGCCTTACACGTGTATTAACCATAACTATATTTCTAATTATAGGCTATGACGAGTTTAAAAAAATCCTATATTTCCTATTATACAACGTCCTTAAAAATTGGAAGACGGTTTTGGAAAGAAACAATTCAAATAAACAATTCCACGCGGATGATTAAGGATCCAAACACTATGATAGTAATAAATGTAAATTATTGATCATTTATTTGATATTACTGATCTCATAGTAGCTATTACTGACAATTGGTTATGGTTTTACTGACATCACAACAAGCACTTACTTGAGCAATGCCCATGACTTACTGACCATAACTTTGTTATTACTGATCTCATAGTAGTTATTACTGACCATTGGATATGCCCATGACTTACTTGAGCAATGCCCATGACTTACTGATCATAACTTTGTTATTACTGATCTCATAGTAGCTATTACTGACCATTGGTTATGTAAATTACTGACTGTTGTTTGGATATTACTGATCTCACAACAACCATTTACGTGAGTATTGTGTCGAAATTACTGACTTCTATTCAAAGTAGTAATACATATAGAAATTACTGACCATTGGTTATGGTTTTACTGACATCACAACAAGCACTTACTTGTCCATTGTATATATATTACCGAATTCTGCACCATGTAATACAATGAATGTATATTACTAACCGTTGTTTTGGATATTACTGATCTCGCAACAACCATTTACTTGACTATTATATATATATTACTGACATGAGCATTTGGATCTCGATTTTCAGCAAGAAATAATCGATTCGAATATTTTCTTTCCAAAACGATCTTCCTATTTTTTAGGACGCGATATAATTGGAATATCATTTATTGTTACATCGCTTTGCATATTAATCTCCTTCCAAAAACAACATCCTTCGAAATAGGTAACCATTAAATTGGTAATACACGTGTATGGCCAACAAATGGTGCGCACCGGAACTCAAATGGGCCCTGTGCGTATTGGATAAATTTCCTATATATATATATATGGTTAAATGGGGTTGCCCGCTTGGGGAGCTAACTTGGCTCCCCCCGTCCCATTTCGCCTGGTTTTTTCATTTTTTTTTCAAAAATTTCTTCCGTAGAATTTCATCACTATATCCCTATATTATGTCATTAAAATTTCGTGCGAAACAGAGACTTCTACATCCTCCATCCAGACAGTCATTTTTTTAACGGTGACAGAATTGCTAAAAACGACCCCATCTTGATGGAGGTCGTAGGAGTCTCTGTTTCGCACGAAATTCTAATGACATAATATAGGAATATATTGATGAAAATCCACGGAAGAAATTTTCGAAAAAAAATAAAAAAATAAGGCGAAATGGGCCAGGGGGAGCCAAGTTAGCCCTCCCCATGGGAGCAGCCCCATTTTACCCATATATATATATATATATATGAGAAAAGGGATCCTACTCAATGGAGTAGGTAACTTACCTACTCCATTTTCTTCTTTTTCAAAATTTTTTCGTTTTTTTTAATTGCTTCCATAGATTTTCATAACTATATCCCTCTAATATGTCATTCAAATTTCGTCAGAAACGGAGAGTCCTACGGCTTCCATCCAGACATTCATTTTTTAATAGTCACAGATTTGTTGTATTTTTCATGTTCTAGATGGAGGCCGTAGGAGTCTCTGTTTCTGACGAAATTTGAATGACATATTAGAGAGATATAATTATGCAAATATATGGAAGCATTTTCAAAAATAAAATGAAAAAAAGAAAGTGGAGCAGGTAAGTTACCTACTTCCTGACTTCATGAAGGCTACAATCTTTTTGTAGAAAACACAAGCACTTTAGTACGTAGAATGCGTATACATTTTGTATTATAACTGCACATTATAAATACAAAACCGCATAAAAAACTGTATATTATAATACAAATATTAAAACTGCACATTGTAATACAATTTGTATGTGTATTCTACTAAAGTCATCGTGTTTTCTACAAAAAAGGGGTTGGTCTTCCTGAACTCAGAAAAGACCAAATCCTATTGGAAGGAAATCCTATATATATCGTGTGTGTGCGCGCGCGCGCGTGCGCGCGTGCGTATGTGTTGGGGATTTTTAATCCTTTAAGATAATTAAATATTAAAGTTTGAAAATTCGATATGTTTGGTACCCTTTTAGCCCTGTACAGGGTGTACCTTAGATAGCTACTTACAAGAATTTCTTTGAACCTAGAATCTAAGGACTAATTTCTACCAAATCAAACTTATAAAATCTAACCAGCATCTAGAAATAAAATAAAAGGGGAAAATAATAAAAAAAATATGCTAAAATGAAATGCAATTGAGCCCACCAAAAATATGGAATGCAAATAGTGAATAAAATAAATGTTAAAATAATGGGAAAAATGGGGCTATCCTCGGGAGCTAACTTGGCTCCACTCATCTCATTTTCCCTGTTTTTTTAAATAACTCTGTGGAATTTGTCACTATATCCCATATATTATGACATTTAAATTTCGTGAGAAACATAGACTCTTACGGCCTCCATCTAAACAGTCATTTCAAGAATTGTTGAAATCGACTCCGTCTAGATGGAGGCCGTAGGAGTCTCTGTTTCACACGAACTTTGAATGACATAATATATAAATATAATAATGAAAATCTACGGAAATAATTTAAAAAAATAAAAAATATGAGAAAAATAAGATGAGGAGCCAAGTTAGCTTCCCCTAAGAGGCAGTTCCATTTTACCCAAAAATAATATGCAACGATTTGTGGACAAAAATTGAAATAGAAGTCTTCAAAGATCTATTACAAATAGGTTCAAGCGGAACCCATTTGCAATTAGTAAGACATGGTTGCCGAATATATGTGGACCCCTTTTGCAATGGCCATTTGACAATTTCGACTTCTTGAAGGATATGTCCAAAAACTTCTTAATAGTTGCATCCACTCTATTAAAAGGCACTCCACTTGTTTAGAGAAAACCTTCCGATACGAGTTAAGGAGGGGTTAGTCTGTTGTATCCCTTATTTCTGTTCATTTGCAGGAATATGATTTGTGATTAATGAGGGATAAATGGTAGTTATTTACTATTCTTCATTCAGTTGGATATTTATATTTTTTATACATTAAAAATTGATATTGAAGGGATATGGTTTTCAAACCATATCCCCCACGTTGACTCTAGAATTCAAATATTGACCATCGTCAGAAAGATATAAATTTTGTGGGATGAGGAGAGATGCACGTCATGTATCCCTCAAACGAACAAGTCAATGGTCGCTACAAGGCTGCAATGTAAGCTTTTAAGGCTTTGGTCGAATCAACTTGATGTCAGTTGCTCTATAATGGATACAAGATGATGGGTGCACGAAGTACTAGCTATGGTCAATCAAAACTCAAACTCTTCTCAATTGAATTATCATGGTAATAATACATCAACTAATAAACCAAAATTAGGATAAGATTTAGGATAAGCGGGGACGCCCAAACTTGAAGAAGTTGGACGTCCACCTTGAGTCCTCCATCTTTACAACTCTCTCCTAAAATTTTTGCTTGCTATTTATTTATTTTAGATGATAATTAAAAGTCAACTTGTCTCTTAACTAAATTAAAGATTAGGATTAGATCCGAGCTTTTTACTGACCATCTAAGATGCATCGTGGTAGACACCATCTCTTAAGTTAAGACTCTAAGAGGACATCCACCATGTATATATAAGAGAGAGTGTGCATATCTATTTTCCACACAAGTACCTTGCATTATGAGAGTGTAAGTTCCTTCAATGTTGAGAGAGCTAACTTGAGATTAGAAGACCCTCTTCTATACTTATTGGCTTGTCTCCAATCAGCCCTACACGTCCACCATCAAGCTTGCATCTTCTCTCCATATGTGTGGCCCTACAAAAGAGAAGATAATCCTCTTTGTTGTGTTTCACGTACATGTAAGAAGACTCAATTTCATGAGACGAAATCAAAAGTTTGGGATCATCCTTGCATGGACATCTTCGAGAAGGAGGTATCAAAGTTCATGGGAAGCAACGTAACTCATTGCCATGCCTACGTAGAAGAGTCCTTAGATCGGACTTCATTCGAGAGGTCTCTTACTTTAGAGAATCACACTTCAAGAGATAACCATGATCTCTTCCTCATGTTCACTAGAATATTTTAAACCTTATTTGAAAATTGTTTCCTTGATTATATGTTTTCGCTTTGCATAAAATTTAATTTTGTTATTCTAAAACTAAGTTCATATAATGAACACTTAGAATGTGCAAGTTGTTTGCTATTTTTCAGTATTTCTGTGATGCAAAGTTTATAAAGTTTTATTTAATTCCTTCAATTGGTATCAAAGCCATAGTTTAGAGGATGCATATTGCATCCAAGTCTGATAAACAATCTGCCACATTGACCCGATCATCGGGTACATTATCATTGACCCAATCATCAGAGTCATAGTTTATAGGATGTGTATTGCACCTAAGTTCAATAAATAATATGCCACATTGACCCAATCATCAGTACCATAGTTTAGAGGATATGTACATTATCAGCAATAGTTTTGACGATTCGAATGGTGCGATACTTTCGATGTTGGTACTGCTCTCAGCTATTTTGAACTTGATTTTTATGGTATATGAGAGGTCTAAAAGGTATAGACTCATATCCAAAAGATGCACCAATAGTTGGTGGCATTCGGGAGAAGATTCAAATGTTAAAAGTGATCGCAGACTCTGATTTCGACCCATATTATCTCTATAGCTTAAGAAAATCTATAAAATCCTTTAACAATTAACCTTAATTAACTTACTATATGTTGTGAATAATTACCTATAATTATTTTATATTAATATACCTATTATTGTGCTTTTATTTTATGTATTTATTATTTATTAAAAATTAATAAAAAAATAGAATAATATTGTACATAATTAATGAAACCTAATTTATAAAAGAAAAATCCATAAAAATAAGACAAGAATTAAAAATTAAGTAATTTATTACTTTAAATTAATTATAAAAATATTTGTGATATATAGATGATTTTATTTCTTTGCTAATTCAATTCCCTTTTATTTATTTTCTATTTTATGCATTTCTCTTAATTCTTATTGGGTCACGTGGTGCCATCTCAACGCACCACGTGGCCCCACCTCTTCTTTGCCATCCGCCCACTTTTAGCCGTTGGATGCAATGGCTGGAGTGCCTTCATCAAACTCCAGTCCAAGGTTTAAAAAACCGGACCGGATATTAGACCGGTCTCGGATCAATTTTGGTCCGACCAGGTTCGACCACTGGTCCGAACCGGTCGAACCGGTGATGACGTCATCATGACGTCAGATTTCATGCATATTGGAAAAAAAACCGGACCGCTCCATTCTTTAAGGTCAGGCCGGTTAGACCGGATCTATAATTAGAAGAATTAGAGTTAATAATGATATATGTAATTTAGTTTTCCTTTTTAAAATGAGTAAAAAATATCACAATCTAAATGAGACGGTAAACTGATTCGATTAGTTGTTATCTTGTATAAATCTAGCCATTAACCAGTTGTTGTTATCACGTATGAAACTAACCATTAATCAACTATTATTATCCTGTATGAATCTATCCATTAACAGCAGTTGGATAAAAGCAAATTCAAGAACCCACATTCAAATTCAAGAACCCACATTCAAGTTCAACAATCCATTCGCAGTTCACACACAAGTTCTTTATAGGTCACAGATCCCTCTCCTCCCTCATGCAACATTTGGTATAAAACCCATCCCTCCTCATCTACTTGGAAAGTTGCTGCAAACTGGCAACCCAAAGCCAACGCACGACTAATCAACTTTTTGCAGCGTTCAACATCATCCATCATCTCCCATCCATGCAAATTCACAATGAGATACAAATAAAAAATTTTAATATAGATGGTGTCGGAATCATACCGTTACGCCAAGACATGCAGATCATAATCGGAGAATGGTGCCTCCTTGCCGTATGTGTCACGGATATTCAGCCTTGCAAGTTGATTGAAGAGGGTGATGTTGATCACTATCTCGTTGCCAAAGAGGATGACATTGCGGTAGAATGTGAAATCGACTTCCAACTTGCCGGGTGCACCATTGCAGTTGGGGGTCTTGCTGCTCAAGGGAATGGAGAATGGATGTGAATGGTGTGGAAGAAGGAACAAAATTGATTGTACTTGCAAGTTTGGGGGAGAAGAAAGATGCATCACGGGTGGAGAGGGGCGTTTGGGTTCCCCATAAAGTTGGGACTTTTGGTTTTTTAGGTCCGGTCCGGTTCGGTTGAACCGGTCCGGGTTAACCGGTTTTCTTACGGTCTAATGCTTTTTAGTTCAAATGTACAAACCGGCAGGACGGACCGGAATTTCTCCGGTTCCCGGTTCAACCGGTCGGACCTCCGGTCCGGGTTTTAAAACATTGCTCCAGTCACACTTCCCAAACGAAGAAACTTGCTGCCCATTTCTTCTCCTAATTTCACTGGTCGACTCACGTGACCTAACCGCCTCCTTCCATCGCCATTCTTTTCCCCGATCATCAACCACCTTCACCCAGACTCTAAACACCTTACTCCTCACATGCTCCATTGAGCAGCAGTTAAAACCTCCTTTCTAACCAACTGGAACCACCACATATTCTCCCTCAAAACCCTTCGCCTCCGCTTGAGACGTTTATCTACCATTTTTGGAATTCCTCCTAGCCAACTCTTGCCCCTCTGTGACAGAGAGCCTATGAGATAGAGCGACGATGAAGATTAAATTTCGGCAAGATCCAAGGCACTTTCACATTGGTGCAACCGATTCCATTGCTGCTAGAGCTTAGTTCTTTGGCTAAGAACTTGAAGCGAAGACAGTGGAGCTTTTGAAGCTTCAAAATCGGCTGATATTTACCATCAAAAACATCGTCTTCTTCATTGTCAGTTCAGGATAATTTTCCATTTTAAGATTTTTTTCATCTTTGCCTTATTTTCTTTTCATTGGTATTTTATTAATACATATGATCTGAATATTGCATCGTCGTCACCTCACAACTCTCGTCTTCGCATCCATCTCATGATTCCTTCTCGAGTTTTCCATGATATGTTCGTCTCGATCCCTTTCTCAGACTTGCAAGTTTGAGAACCCACTAGGGCTCTCATCCCTCACATTCTAAAGGCCCTCCATTTCATTCATTTTCGCTTTGAATAGCCTTGCAAGTTGCATGGCTCTGCAACTAACCATTACATGTCTTCAATGATTGGAATATCATCAGAGCAGAGTTTCAGACCTTCACCTCTGATGACCAGAGCTCGCCATGGTGGTCTAGGGCCATCTTTAGAGAGATAAGAACTTCGTCTTGATCGCATGTGCTCTAGTGACCTTCCCCGACTCTCCAACATCTCGGAGGAGTTTTAGGTTCACCGAAGCTCTGCCCGAGCGCTGCCTTCCAAGGAGTAGAGGGAAGAACGCAATGTACAATTTCCGTTTGATCTGGTCCCTTAGATCAGATCCAACGATCCTCGTTATATCCGAGCCACATCCCGAGGCAACGATTCAACCATGTGGTCTGCAACATCATAGCCTGCTACGAAGCACTAGTGCATGATGCGTGGATCAAGCCACGCCACCCGAGCCTCCTTCCGGTCACGTGCACGGAGCATGTGATAGTGGTTAAATTGCAGACAAGCCCAGGAAAGCAAAAAAAGTTGGGCAACATGATTGGGGTCGTAATTACCAATAAAATAGAATTCAGATACAATAAGTTTCGGATACGGGATTGAGAACATGGCCCTAAATGTCAATTTCGGTCACCATTTCGGTGACTGATCGAACGAAATTTCGATCAGGATTTGTACTTTGAACCCCTCCCCCCCCCCCCCTATTGCTGAAATTCCGATCATTTCCGTTGAATTTCGATGACCGACCGAAATTGAAATTTGATCGAATTTCGACAAAATTTGAAAGTATGAATGGGAGAACCACATACATGCTATTTTAATTTTTTGGATACCTTTCCTCCGCCCATGATTATATGAGAAGTATCATTGTAAGTAACAAATACCTTTAGGTTTAATATAAGGGACGTTGATAACATCAAAACAACGTAGAATAGTAAGGTTCTTGTTAAGGCAGATTTTCCGCGACATTTGCTACAGATAATGCGGGTATATAACAAAAACTATATAAATTTCGTTTCAGTATGATAAGTTTGTTGTATTATTTAAGCACGATATGTTTGGTAAGGAATAGTATTCGAAGTTGACATGCAAGGTGCTGTTTTTTTTAACTTGAGTTATACATTAGTACATGCATTGAAGCCGATTGCCTCCATGAAGATGGGTTCTGATGAGAAGTTTCAGACTACAAAGGTTTGATTGTATTCCATGCCAGAAATGCTTATAGAAGTTAACAGAAAAACCATCATATTCTGAACCCTTGTCGCATTTAAGATGGAAAATCATTTCAAATCTAAAGTCTCCTGCATAAACTTATTGAGCCATATCTTGTTTTTCCACTGAAGCGGAAAGGGCACAGAGTGGCTTGCTTGAAAGTAGAAACTTCTAAAAACCTATTAATGTAGTCCTCAATGATAGAGTAATCGAAAGTGAATCTTTCATCAACGCATAACACAACCATATTATTTGATGCCCTTCTTTTAGCCTTTATTAGATCAATATTTCAATACAAACCACCTTTATTAGATTCACAGCGTGGGAAATCAGAAGTCAAGTTTGAGAGTTCTCACTTCGACCTTGATCTTCTTGGCGTCTCTGCAATTTTGAGAAAGATATTTAAAAGCAGTTGAGATGGGGTCTGAAGGGGTCTTTCTCACAATAGCATGACTATCGTTTTAAAGGCATCTATTATCGGTGCTTGGATGAAGTCAAGCAAGCAAAAAGGCCCACTCGCCCTCACTAGTAAATAGATAGTCTAAAATCCCCCTCAACCTCGTTTACTTATAGATAAAAGGGAAGAAAACCAGAAGCCGAAGGCAAATGTACTATATTAGAAAGTCTAGTTGTGGAGACTATCTCGACATCCCAAAATCAAGCTCAAATCACGCCCTTGGGTATTTGATGAAGCAACTATTTACAACCTGCCGAAATTTCCTGCCGACCAGTAACAAGTAGATGATTAGGGAGTGAAAAGAGAGAAGAAGGCTTAGACCTCACTACTTGATTTATCGCTACGGCCCTGATATATAATACGAATTGCTCGCTGTCCCACTTCAGAGCTATGCTTCCTCGCACCTTCTCCACGTCCCTCAGTTCTGCTTCAACTTCTCATATCTATTTTCTTAATATATTTGAGAGAAGAATACATGAAAGAATTAAGCTACTATGGTAGCCTTATCATTCAAATCTCTTGCATTCTACAAGAGAATATTTTTGTTCATTTGGGAACAAATAAAGGGCGCATCTAAAGCAAAAGACTTCTTGATCTATCGAGAGAATAAATAACACAGCAGCAAAGCAAAAAAAACTAGCCAAAAACTCTGGCTGAGTGTCAAACCATAAGTCACTTACGAAAGCTACATCGTAAGTATACCAGATAGAAGTCATTTCTGTACCTAAAGTTTTTGCCACTAGATGTGAGTCCTCCACAGTTGCTTATTCACCAGAGCAGGAGCAACCCTCTGCACTCTTGTTATTAGTGGATTCTAGCCCATTGAGGGCAGCTTGGAAACCCTTCAGCTTGCGATTGGACGGATTTGCTTTTATTTGGGTAGTTCTTCAACTTGAACGCCCATAATCGACCTTACAGGGATCGAAACCCATGTTAGGATGTTGCTCGCTCCCCAGATAGCAAAATGGCAGGGGTAGAAACCTCCCTTATGCTGCTAAAACTCCTCCCTTCCCGACCGTCGTATATACTTGTTTCGTGGGACAGAAAATATCCGCCTGGTGTTTCCCTCTTGATTCTGAAGAGGAGCGCACCAGTTTCGAGGGAGCGGATCCTCTGCAGTAATGCAGAGGCCTGGTCCAAGACTACTGCAAACCGATCGATCCTGATCGAGCGGTTTGCACAAAATCCCATGGTATGGACCCACAAAAAGTGGGATTTCATGCGAACCGCTCGATCAAGATTGAGCGGCTTGCAGTGGCCCCTGGACCTACAGCAGACCTTTGAGGATCCTCTCTACAGTTTCGATGCATCCAGGTAGGTGAAGGAGCGAATGGGCTTTCGATCGGGGACGAAGTAGACATCATACTGCATATATTCAAAGGGGAATCTGATCTAACATGAGAGCTTTTTGAAGTAGGGGTTCTCCACATGCATTTGAACATGCAACATGTCCATGTCATGCACATTCAGTGCTTGGAAGTTCAGAAGCTTGCTAGATATAAGATTGAATAGTTAAGGGGTGCGTAGATGTAACAGAACACCATATACACACAACCGAACATGGAGGGGGCTTCTTTTTCCGGGATGGCTCCAAACTCCACCTCTCATTGAGTAAGAGAACATCAAGGGCCTGAGGATAAGGTGAATTGTTAAGGGCAACTGTCTTCCGCCGACGTAGATTCACCATGTTCCAATTGGCACTTGTTCGGGGCCTAGGATAGTAAAGGATTCCAACTTAGCTTCTCCTAGCTCCAAGTTTGTATGATTTAATGCCTTATTATGTGACAACGGAACTTTGGAATGGGATATAATAACACAAGTTTTCAAGGTATTTTCGATATCCTTGATGTCATCATTGGAATCCAGTTGCCATGGAGCAGAGTAAGGTCCATGGGAGTCATCATTCCACCTCGGTGTGCATCCTCCATGCAAAGCTTTGTAAATATGTTGAATACCGTAGTTGATGAAGCATTGGATAGCATGCTTGATGAATTTTCAAAAATACCCTTTATGATTACAATTGAAGCACGAAACTGCCACTTTAGCTGCAGAAGCGTAATATTTTTTTAGCATGGGTATGAAAACATTGGCCATATACTGCTAGATAGGGAGTAGCGTCTGATAGACATGCATTGCAGAAACCACCCAAGCACTTCGGGACTCCCAACCCCCTACCGATCGACCAGCACCAGCATGCTTATCCTTTTGGATCCTGTCATGATTACATGAGCATTTCTTGTCCGGTAATCGGCATATGAAAGTATTTTCTGTCCAACAGATCCGAGGATTTTGAATCCATTTGAGCCTTTGGGAAAAACATCGAGATGTACAGTTTTTGTGATATTTTTTCTTGAAAACCCCCATCTCCAAAAAGGTTAAGATCTTTAGCTGCGGAAGTTCCATAGTCTCTGAGATGATACTTTTGGGGTATCAGGATGGAGTTCAGAAGAGATGACAAAATAGAGCAGATTTTATGTCTCTTGTTGGAAACAGATTCTCCCATATAAATTGAATTGCGGAAAAATAACCAAAGTTGATAGGCGAATCCTGCACGATATATCAACTACGAGAAAGTGTCTCTACCATACAAAAAAATCAATCACAGATGCACGAAGATTTTTTAACGTGGAAAACCCTCAATGTGAGGGGAAAACCACGTGATTGATCGCAACCCAAAATCAAACACTATAATCGAAGTAATCTCCCGCGAGGGGCTTACAAAAGGTCGGCCATAAATACGGTGCTACAAATCACCAAACAATGGAGAATAATAGAGAGGAGAAATATCATCCAACGGTAAATTCGTCGCCAGACTGTAGGGAATAATGCTGGAGAAGAACTGCTCCAAAGGTTGCTCCCTCCAAACTCCACGACAACCACGAACTTTTTTCTTCTTCCTCTCTCTTATTTCTTTCTTGTACTAGGAGAGCTTGTGTTGGGATGATCCTGGTATGCACCTCATACCCTTTATTTATACTTCATGGAGATGAGCAAATAAGGAAATATGAACTCATACTTCCAATAGGAGTAGGAAAAGATAACTCCTAATCTAAAAAGGTAATTGATCTCCTTCTCCAATCAATAATTGATTTTTCCTTTTCCAAATAAGACTACCAATATCCTTGGAGTAACCATGCTCTCTCATGAACGAGTCAAACTTCTTGTACTATTGTCTAGGTGCTTGCTTCAAGTCATATAGACTCTTCTTCAGTATGCAAACATAGTTTTCCTTACCTTTGACCATAAAGACCTCTGGTTGCAACATGTAAATTTCCTCCTCAAGGTCACCATGAAGAAAGGTTGTCTTCACATCCATCTTTTCAACCTCCAGATCAAGACTGGCTGCCAAGCTGAGAACTATCCTGATAGAAGACATCTCCACCATAGGAAAAAAGATCTCCTCAAAGTCGACTCCCTTTCTTTGGTTAAACTCTTTCACGACCAACCTAGCTTTGTACCTTGGATTTGTAGAGTATTCATCATATTTCATACCCACTTGTTTCTCAATGTTCGCTTTCCTTTGGGCAACTTGACAAGCTCAAAGGTATGATTGTCATGAAGGGACTCCATTTCCTCTTTCATAGCTTCTACCCATTTCTCTTTGTTTTCACCTTGCAAGGCTTCTTCATAGTATTCAGGCTCATCGTTGTCTGTCAACAAAATATATTCATGTGCACAATATTTGGTAGAGGATCTCTTCTCCCTCACGAGTCTCTATGATGGGAGAGCCTTGAAAGAAGAAGAGCTCTCATCATCATGTCCACAATCTTTACTACCTTCATCTGCATCATCATCATCAGGAGTGGAGATATGTGGCAGATCCTCCTCATGTCATGCATCTAGTACCTGCTCATATGCATCATCTGGCACCACATGTGGAGCCCTCTGCAAAGAGTCTGAATCCATATCATATGACTGATAGTTGCTCGAAGGAGACTCCTTATCAGCCTTCTGGATGTCCTCAATGGTTTGATCTTCAGAGAAGATCACATCACTGCTCCTCACCAGCTTCTTATCAACTGGATGATACAACCTGTAGTCAAGCTCATCTTGTCCATATCCCAAGAAGATGCAATGCTTTGTCTTTGCATCCAACTTGGACCTCTCATCCTTGGGAATATGCACAAATGCGCGACATCCAGACCCGTAAATGGTTGTATGAGACATTCTTTCCATGCCAAATCCTATCTGGAACATCACCATCCAAGAGTACATGTGAAGATAAATTAATAACATAAACAGTAGTATAAAGTGCTTCACACCAAAAAGAGTTAGGCAACTTACCTTCAGAAAGGAGACATCTGACTCTCTCCATCAAGATCCTGTTCATTCTCTCAGCTATCCCGTTCAATTGTGGCATTTTGGGTGGAGTCTTTTGGTGTCTGATACCATCAGATCTGCAATACTCATCAAATGGCCCAATATATTCATCACCATTGTCACTGCGGATGCACTCAAGTTTCTTCCTAGATTGTCGCTCCACTAGCTCATGGAAGTCTTTGAAAACACCAAGGACTTGGTCCTTCCTCTTTAAGGCGTAGACCCAAACTTTCCTGGAGAAATCATCAATGGATGTAACAAAATAAAGTGCACTACTGAGAGAACTTACTTTCAACGGACCACAAACATCTATGTGAACAAGCTCCAATGGTTGCATCTTCCAAGAATGTGGATGGTTCTTGAAGGAGACTCTCATCCGCTTCCCAGCCAAGTAGTGTATGCATCTCTCCAGCTTCTCTTTCTTGACATCTGTCAGCATATTCTTCCTCACCAAACACTGCAGCCTCTTCTCACTTACGTGCCCAATCGTTGATGCCACAACTCAATGCATTTTGCATCTCCAGTCACATGTGCAACATCATGGGAGATGGATGCATTCATGATGTAAAGATTGTTGCTATACTTCTTGCCACGAGTGATGAATTTGTGATTCATCACTCTAAAAGTTGAAAATAGAGCCTTGTTCCTGAGTAATTAGAGGCATATTTTCACCAATATTGCATAATTAGCATTCACGCATGCATTGATAATATCTGCATTTTATCATCCACATCTCATTAAATAAGAAGCCAAAGTCACTTGTAAAAATCACTCAGTTGTATGTTTTTTGTACTAACTCTAAACTCCATAAATTCAACTCTATATTTTATATATTACTAACAATAATACCAAAAAATACCAAAAATGCTAACTTGTATTATTGACAAATAAAATCCCAATCCAAGTTTGACCCTGGACTTTAAAGTACACGTATATCTCTTATACAGCCTCCAATCTAGGTCTACTCATTTTTAAAATAATATATAGTCAAAGACCTTCAAAATGAGACTAATATCATTTAAATCGGAGCACGTATGCAAAACTTGGGTTTTGGGCCCCCATTGTATACTACACGTATGTATATTTGTACCTTGTATTTTATCACTTTATTCGACCTCATTTCCATTTTTGGTCAACATGAAACTTGTAGATCTCATCGAGATCTACAACTTTCATGTTTTGAGTTTTCTCCAATTCGGCCATTTGCCCCCTTTTATATTACCTTCTTCCTCGATCACTCTAATTGGGCCACGTAGCGCCCTCTGGTTGCGCCACGCGGCCCACTCATCCGCTCGCCACGCGTCTCTTATTCTCCACCGTCTGATGGCTCCCCCTTCCTCCAGATCTCAATTGTTCACGTCGCATCAGCTCACAACCGCCTGATATGGGCCTAGATCGCATCTGGACCGCTCACTAGCGCCTCCATCCCAGTACGCCACGTAGCGCACTCCACCACCATCTGATCACCTCCATGCACGTAAGATCTCAACAGCTCATTCCCGCTTCATCGTCAACTCTCTGATCCTCATCCCTGATTCAACATCCACTGCCTATTAGCGCATAACTCTTAGCCAGCCACGTGTCACTCCCATAGCCACCCGATCATCCTCTATGACCACAGATCCTGGTCGTTCATCTCTGTTGTGATTCCAGCCGTCCGATTCCACTTCCAGATCTAATCGTGGTTGTTCGCCAGTGCCGCTCCCACATCCCGCCATTGGTGCGCTCAGTGCCCTTCGATCTGACTCGCTTGATCTAATCATGACCGCTGCATGGCACCTCGCTCAGAGCCGTTGGATCACTAGATCCAACGGTCGAGGCATCGTATTCTTCCTTCTGAGGAAGCCTCGCCCACGTCGGCCACCTCGCGCTTCCTCTCCACCCTTTCTATTTTCGTCACCATACCCGCCACTTTCTCCACTCATTGATCGCTCCATGACGTAGCCCCGACATCCCTCATCCTCTCCAGAACCCACGACCACCATAATCCCTTCTCCCTCGCTCCACAAACCCCACGTCAACCACTCCCTCCATCACCTGGACCTCCACCTTCCTCTTATAAATACCCCGCCTCCGGCCACCTTCACGGCTATTCGTCCTTGCAAGAGAGAACCTAGAGCTCCCCTCCACCTATCAATGACAGTGATTTGGGTTTAGAAGTGAGCGACGACAGGTATCCATCTCTGCTGAGATCCACAGCGTAGCCACGCCGTGCCAGCAGCTTCTTCGACGAGCTGCATGAGCTCAGGCCTCTACCAACCCTCGAGCGTCGACCAGAAGCCTCATCCGAGCTTCCAACCCTAGGTAGACTCCGCCATTCCTTCTACGATCTTCTTCTTTGTCCTCTTCGATTTTTTCACCTCGTTCCTGCCTTCTCTGATCGACAATACATCTCATTGACCATCCGTCGAGCTTCGCGTTGGAGCTCTGATCTTTGCACACTCTTTCATTGACCTCTACGATGCACTGATCCTTTCGGACCATCGCTCTGCCAGTCACGGTGAAAGAAGACCACCGGCCGCTCACCGCTTCACACCACAGGCCTAGCACCACTCCCTACACTTCATGCGAACACGAGCACCATCTTTTGGCATCAGCTAACCTTGCAGGAGTTGCTATCTTCGTTGGGAGGAAGCTTCGCCGGAGCTTCTTCGAGCTTCGTCGCCTCCGTCCTACGGAGCACATCCACCTCGTCCAGACGACCCGGTCACTCCGCGAAGCTCCTACGATCTTTCCCAGCTACCTAGGAGTCACCGGACATCTTCTCCGAGCAAGAACCAAGACGGCGGAGCTGCGGAGGCTTCGCCGGAGCCCAGCCAAGTCCACCGCAGGAGGCAGCAGACTTGAGGAACATGACAAGCAGCCACCGTCAGATCATCTTGATCATACGGTCTAGATCGAGCCACGTCGCCCGCTCCAGCCTCCGTTGGATCAGGAGGATCTAACGGTCCTCATTCGTCCACGTCGCCATCTCTAGCCTAGCTCCAGATACCGTCGGATCAATCTTGATCTGACGGTCTGCATCACGCCACGTAGTCAGCTACCATCACCGTTGGATCAATCTTGATCTAATAGTCCAAGGTACGCCACGTATCGATCTCCAACAGCATCGATCGAACGACCCATCTGCCACCACGTAGCTCCCTCCGAGCCTCTTCCCCGACCCTTAGGCTCGGAGCACCCGAAGCTAATCCAAAGCATGTCCGAGCCTCCAGAGCCCTCGAGCCGACATCAGAGCCTCCGAAGCTTCCCGAGCCTAGTACCTCACGTGTCCCTCATGTGCGGTCTGGGTAATTTGCACAAAGTCCCCTACAAGTTTCCAAAATTACAATTCAGTCCCTACCGGGCGCGATACATGAGGCGCACGTGTTCCTGTGGAGATTTTTCATTCCTACCCCCAGCATTATAGGTATTTGCACTTTAATCCATGTATGCACATTTTAATTTAATCAATTTTAATTTTTTTTGCATTTTAGTCCTTGTGTTTGCATGTTCATTTAGGTATTCATTTAGCCTCATATTTAAATTCCAAAAATTGCATATTGTAGGTAAACTTGTGCTTTATCTTTGTGAACATGTGTCATATTTTTGTGAGCATCAAGGAATTAAATATTATTATTTTTGTGGAAATTGACATAGTTTTCCCACCGCGTGCTTTAAATTTAGTATTAAATTTTTTGTTGCTTCAAAAATCAACAAAAAAAATCACAATAGGTTTAATTAAGTTGTTCTACACTATGCCCAAAAATCATAGCATTTGCACGCATCATGAGGCTTGAATAAATTAAATAGCCTTTTGTTAAATTGATTTTTAATAGGTTCAATATACATCATTTTTTAGCTCTATCAATTTTCTTGGATTCCTCTCACATAGATACATCTAGGATAATTTTTGTATCTGAAAATGCAATACTTTGGTATTTATTAAAATTAACTTTGCATAAACCACCCTGCATTCATGATAAATTTATCTTTAATTCATTTAGAGTCTAAAAATTTCCAAAAAAAATACAGCAGCTTAGTTTCATCGCATTTCATATTCTGGCGAAGTTTCATTATTTTTGGACTTAATTTGACTATCTTTCAAATTTAACCTTAAAATTTGGCTCGAAATGCATTGTCTTTTTCTTAATTGCTTAAAAAATATAACAAAACACCAAAAATATTCTCCTGAAAATCTAAAATTGAAATTGACTTCAAATTCACCTAAGGAGAAAGCTGCCTCCTTGAGTTCGATCTTGGGTTTGCCGAAGTAAAATAAATTTGCCGCTTGCATTTAATTGAATATTAATCTGAGTGTTTTTTAAATAGTCTTGGTTTACCCAACTACAACGAATGACACATTTAATTTGATCATTAATCTTGTTGAATTAGGTAGGGTAGACGAGCACTCTTCATTAATCCAGTTTAATGGCGTCGTTGCCGGGGAGGCACGGCTTAGGTTAATTGTTAGAGAATTTTGATTTTAGATTTTCCATCCTCGAGTAGTCTGATTCCCAGCCTTTCTTGTGAATATTTTCTGTTCAATTTATTTGTTTATTTTGCATCATCCTTTATCTAACCTCTATTTATTTTTGTGCGAGGAATATAAGGAGTCGAAGGGACTTCGCCAAGCGAGCCAAGGATCCTGCATTAAAATAATTTGAGTGTTTTTGTGAGGACTTGTAATTTTTGTTTCTTTTGTTTGAATTTTCCAGCGGTTCTCGTTTGGTTTCTCGCACGTGTAAGTCATAATAAAGCATGTCCCCGTGTGTTGTGTGGTTGCTTTACGTAGAATAGGACATGCACTTGTGGCTCTTAGAGCTATCTTAGGATTGTTTGTGCTCGTAAAATTCTAGGACCACACTTCACACTTAAAAAACACACTTAAACCGCAGGACTTAGCCAAATCTAACCGGTTCCTCACTCGCTAATAGAACTTCTTATCTAGGAGCGGTTTTTTCGCTTGCATTTCATATAGTGTAAAATTCAATTCTGTTTTGCATCCCGCATATAAAGCGAAAGGATCACTGTAAGTCTTCTAAACTTGGCATTCATCATTGTTTTATCGTACATCAGCTTTTCTCGATTCTTTCTCCCTTGGTTTTTCAAACTTAGGTTTAAAGGAAATTGACACTGGATGATAGGCGTGCCTTGTAGTTTGACTAATCAAGTGGTCACCTAACTTAAAATTGGGACTGCTTAACAAAAATTGGCCAAAAAAAACAATAAAATCGGAAATTCTTTTTGCGGGAGAATAACCCCGACCTTGATTTCATGTTGAGTGGGGGTACTAGAGTGTGTGTGCACACCCTAAGGAAGAGCTAAAAATCCCCGCCTTCCATATCGCGTACCCCGATCTAAGCAAATATCATAGGTTGAACTATGGGTTCAACTTAACAGCGCCAAGTAGCCTTCGCCTACTCTGTTAGGAAGATAGGGGCAAAATTGCGGTGCACCGCGACAAGTTGCTAGTAGCCTCCACCTGCTCCGGCAGGTAGATAGGGGTGAAGTTAAAGCCTTGTCAGCCTCCGCCTACTTCGGTAGGTAGATAGGGGCAGGTCCTTGAACTCTCGACTAGTGATAGGAGCGAAGAAAGGAAGGGCATTGGTATCTTAGGTGACAGGTTAAACAGGGGAGACGCATCCGACTTTGAGCCGACTCCCTTATAGGTCGCGTAACCTTTGTAACTTGCTTGAAAAATCACACTTAAAACCAACCAAACTAATCGGACTCGGTTTCAGGTCCTTCACCGTGTTGAGTGTGAAAATCAGGGTTTGAGATTCACTTGCTTGCTTCAGGTAGGAGTAAAATCCTATCTTCATTTATACTTCTGACTCTTTCTTCTGCCATCAAGATGACTGACAGGGGAGATATCCACTCACGATTCGCAAATCTCTCTTTGAGCCCCTCACAAAGTTCATCTTCATCGACTCAAACGCAACTTGGGCCAACCTGAGCTCATGACCCTCTTGAGCTCGGGACCCATCACCGTTGGGATGGTTACCCTCAAACCATCCCTTTTCTCTCCTCTCATCTCATCGAGGAAAACCATCGCCTTGGTGAGAATGTCTTTATTAATGTGTCCTCTAACTTAGACCAATTTCTTTACCCATGTAAAGAGGACAAGAGGCCTCCTAAGAAACCCTCGGAAGAAGAGGATGATCCTATGCATCAAGTCTTCACCCGATTGGCTAGAGCCGAGCAGCTTAATGCAAAACTTATGGCTAGGATGGGACAGATGATCGAGGCAGAGGGAATTGACCGACCCATGGTAGATGCCTATAACCCAACAGAAAATGAGATGCATAGTTGGCTTGTACATGTGGTTCCCCCTGAAGCATTCGAGCTGAAGCCCCACTTTCTGAGTCTGCTACCGAAGTTCAATGGGAACGCCAACGAAGAACCTTATGCTTTCCTGAGAGACTTCAAGCTGGTTTGCAACAACCTTAGTCACTCTAGGGTTTGGCAAGACTACATCAGGCTGAAGGCTACTCCTTTGCCTTAAGAGATAAGGATGCTCATTGGCTAAAAACTTTTAGGGTAAGATGTACGACATGGATGTAGTTCAAGGATTTATTCTTGAAGAAGTTCTACCTGCTCAGTAGGACTAACCAGATGAGAACCAAGATCGCTAGTTTTTCCCAGGATCCCCACAAGCCATTTCACGAAGCCTGGGATAGATTTAATAATTTAACTCAGAAATGCCCCTGCCATGGCATTACCAAAGCGATCTTAGTCCAGACCTTGTTCTGTGGTATGACCCCGGTGATGTAGGGGTTACTGAGTGCAGCCTATGGAGGAAGCTTTCTCAATAAGAACAAGGATGTCATATGGAAAATTCTGGAGCAGATGGAGGAAATATGCAGATCCCATGCCACCAGGGCCTATCAGTTGTCTCCCTCAAGCCTATCCAACGAAACAACTAGGAGTACTATAGCAGATCTGATAGATGACCGCATCCCTAGCATGGGGATAATATCTGATAAGCTCACCATGGTAGAGCAGATTCACAAGAGGGTCACCGACCTTGAGGCGTTTTTGCGATTGTCGAAACAAGTGGAGGAATTGACTGATAAGGTAGCCAAGATACGACTTCCTGCCCCTTCTGCACATGTGCTTGTGCATCGAGTCCATCTTGTACAGGACAGGTACTGGGGCCTCAGAGTAGCTGGGTTAAGGAGCAGCAGTACACTCAGCAGGAGCAGTATGCACCCCCAAAGGTAGAGACAGTCTACGAGGAGCCTCTGCAGGTGTTCGAGATCAACGGGTTGTGGTACAGCCATGACCCCGTCGGTAGACAGTCGGGGATAGGGAACGGTCAGCCACACCGACCTTCCCTAGCTTACAGGAAACCAGTCCCGGCTCGGACAAGGGTACCAGCCTTAGCAGCACTAGCAGCAGCGCACGTTCCACTCAGGCCAGTAGGGCCCTCCACCACCTTCCCACCAACATCAGTATTGACACGGCCAACAGGGCCAATATAGACAATCGTCCTTTACTCAGCAGCTCAAGCCTCGCCCACAAGCGAATTGGAGTCCCTCACCTTGGCGATCTAGACCCTGACTGATAGGGTCCAGCAGATGCAGAATGATTACATGGATATCCGAACTGATCTGAACCGCGTTTCACGCACCCAGGATCAGTACATGGTGCCAAAGACCCCAATTCCCGCCCAGGTTCAGGCCAACCCAAATAGCCGGAATTAGGGTTAGAACCGACCATGAGATCAGGTACCAGTATATGAGAAGCTACTTTGCTGGGGGGTCTCAGTCGGAGGACTCAGGAATATCTGGTTGTTCTGTTCCACCAGTTCGACGGGATGGGAAAGCAAGCAGTCTCATACTTCTCCAGTCCCTTGAAGAAAGCACTTGATGAGAGCCAAGATGAGACTTGCTTTCAGTGATGAAGACTGACTTCCAACTAGTATATAAAAGCTCCATACTATTCAGATGACTCTCTATCTGAACATGAGATTCTTCCGTACGATAATGTTAATCATATGTTCCTCAGGAGCGGAAGGATCGTGATCGTACCTGATCGGGCATGGGCACAGGAGGAAGACGCCGTCAAGTCTCTACCTGAGGAGAACTTGGAGGTAGAGGAGCAGCACCACCACCACCAGCAGTAGAAGAAGAGGAACTCCAAGTCCTTAAAGAAGAAGGAGAAGAGCACCAGCAGTGAGTCCGACGTAACCGATGAGGAGCCCACATCTCCATTTGAGGAGGACATTCCAGACGCATCACCTGTTTCGCAACAACAATTTCTTTTTCGTCCGAGTCAGAGTCATAGTCAGTGTTTGAGTCCCGTAAAGAACTCAATTTCTCATTTCATTGAAGATCTTGCAGTTTCAAAATCTGAGTTATCTTCAATAATCCCTTTCCCCGAGCCCTTAAGGGTGGAAAGAAGAAAACTAAAAAAATCCAAAAGAATGACCCTGAGATGGCAGAGTTCTACAATAAGTATATCAAGGTCACAATCCCCTTTGACAAGTATGTGGATATGACACCTGCATTCCATAAGTACCTTAAGGTGAGATGCACACCTACTAGGGTCAACAGGAAGACCAAAAGCCGTGTTGAGAAGCACGTTCTGTCAGTAGTCGCTACTTGCGCTATAAAGAATGTGTTTCCAAGGAAATGATGGGACATGGGTGCCCATTATGTGGTGAGTCATATCGATGACACTGCGTTTGCATGCACTCTCCTAGATAATAGATCCTCAATTAACTTGATGCCTACGGCCCTCTTTGAGCGGCTTAATCTAGGACCTCTTAGGAAATCTAGAGCATTACTCTAGTTTGCAGATAAATAAACCAAGAGGTTCCAGGGAGAATTGAGGAATGTTATCATCAAAGTCGAGGGTCAGGAGTATATGAAGGACTTTACAGTCCTTGATATGGAGACCCCTCGAAATTGGAGAGATTCCCAGATCATTTTAGGAAGGCCCTTCCTCAGAACAGCAGGGGCCTTATTTGATTACAAGATCGGGAAGATTCAGTTCCAAACTCCAGGCGGAGATGAGTAACTTGAGATGACGCATACAAGGTGGCAGAGGCCAGATTACGAATCCACCACCGAGTACTCTTCATCTGAAGCAGATTGTGTTCATGTAGACATTGTTGGGCCATGAAAACAGAACCCAGCCAGCACCGATGTGTCCCTCTCCTCTGGAGAAGATCTTGTGCATGAGTTAGTTTGCGAGAACATTAGGAACGAGTACGGCGCAGAAAATGCATCCCCCTACATCTTTGATGACGTAGAGGCTCAGTTGGGCTTGTTAGTCCTTCCCTCTTTAGGACAATCAGAAGATGAGGATGATGAGTCGGACGTGGCTTTTACCGATTGCTTGGAGACTTTTCATGATCCGACACCAGAGTTGAATGAGTTGGTGGCAGTAACTTCAAAGATAGATCCAGCCACTACCAGCATAGAGCCAGAACTGATTGAGACAGACTTCCTTGATGATCACACCTTACCTGGCTCAAACCTTTACTCACAGCACTTAAATACGCCTTCCTTGCGGGATAAGAGAAGAAATATCCGATCATCATCAGTTCGTGATTGACCGAGGAACAGGAATCCCGCTTGCCAGATATCCTGGAGAAAAACCGCAAGGCGATAGGTCGGAGCATCTCTGATCTCTACGAGATAAATCCCGCTCTGTGTTCGCACCATATCTACTTAGAAAATGAGGCTAAACCCTCTCGTAAATTCCAACGCAGGTTGAATCCAAATTTACGAGAGGTCATGAAGAAGGAGATAGAGAAATGGTGTGACGCGGGTTTCATTTACCCCATCTCCGATTCCAAGTGGGTGGCACCTATCCATGTTGTTCCGAAAAAGTCGGGAATTCAAACGAACACCAATGAGGATGGAGAGGAGATCATGACACGAGTACCCACATCATGGCGTATCTGTGTGGATTACAGACGCCTGAATGCCGCAATCAAGAAGGATCATTTTCCCCTACCGTTCATTGATAAGATATTGGAGAGATTGACGGGAAAAGAATTCTTCTGCTTTCTAGATGGATTTTTGGGCTACAATCAAGTAGCCATTGCTCCTGAGGACTAGGAGAAAACCACGTTCACATGCTCCTTTGGTACCTATGCTTTCAGGCGCATGCCTTTTGGGTTATGCAATGCTCTCGGTACATTTCAAAGGTGCATGATTGCAGTATTCGCCGAAATGGTCAGTGAATTCCTGGAAGTCTTCATAGATGACTTCTCAGTCCACGACGATTCCTTTGATTCCTGTCTTAGGAATTTGGATCGAGTCCTCAAATGGTGTTGCGAGGTTAATCTGGTACTCTCCTAGGAGAAAAGTTACTTCCCGGTGACGGAGGGCATTGTGTTGGGGCATGTCACCTCCAAGACAGGAATGGAGGTTGACCCTGCCAAGGTGGACGTGATCAGACGACTCCAGCCACCAACCAATGTGAAATAGTTGCGGTCATTCCTCGGATATTTTGGATTTTATCGGAGATTTATCAAGGATTTTTCGAAGATTGCCCGACCATTAACTGAGCTTTTAGGTAAAGACGTGGAGTTTATTGTTGATCATAAATGTCTTGAGGCCTTTAAGCAATTACAAGGGATGATCATGGACGCCCCGATCCTACAAGCCTCACATTGGTCTCTTCCTTTTGAGATCATGACAGACGTCTCAGATTTTGTTGTTGGGGCTGTGTTAGGACAGAGGAGGGATGGCGTCCCACTTGCTATACACTACGCAAGCAAAATGCTTGATACCGCTCAGCGTAACTATACGGAACTAAAAAGGAGATACTTGTGGTAGTGTTCGCCTTGGATAAGTTCAGATCTCATTTGATTGGATCTAAGGTGATTGTGTTCACAGACCATACAACACTACGATACTTAATGGAAAAGAAGGACGTGAAGGCGCATCTTCTTAGGTGGATTTTACTTATCCAGGAATTTGATTTAGACATTCGAGATAAACCTGGAAAGTAGAACTTTGTAGATGATCACCTCTCTTATCTCAAAAATCTTGATGCTTCTGATGATACACCTATTCGAGACTCCTTCCCTGATGAGTCAGTTTTTGTTATCGACTCACTCCCATGGTACGCCATATCGTGAACTATCTTGTCTCCAAGAAAGTTCCCGAAGATTGGCCCAAGAGCCACATATACCGACTCAAGTCGGATGCAAGACATTACCATTGGGAGGATCCAATCCTTTTCTTTGAAGGACCGGATTGTGTCTGGCGACGGTGTATTCCTCAGGAGGAATATCATAGTGTCCTTACTTTATGCCACAGTTTGGAAGCAGGAGGACATCACACCGGGAAGAGGACCGCATGAAAGTTACTTCAATGTAGCTTATACTGGCCGACTTTGTTTCACAATGCGTTCACCTTTACGAAGTCGTGCCCAGTATGCCAGCGAATGGGAAGAACTGTCGGTTCCAAAGATGAGATACCGATGCAGCATGTCATCATTTGTGATGTCTTCGATGTCTGGGGCATCAACTTCATGGGCCCATTCCTCTTTAGCCATGGATTTGAATGCATCCTTCTTGCGGTGGATTATCTATCAAGGTGGGTGGAGGCTATCCGATCCTGAGTCACAGACAACAGGATTGTCTGTAAATTCATTGGTGATCACATCATCTCTAGGTTCGGGATCCCCAAAGTATTGATATCTGATGGGGGTAGTCATTTTGTGAACAAAGATGTGAAGAAGCTCTTAAAGGATTACGACATCGAACACCGTGTCGCTAGTCCTTACCACCCACAGATCAATGGCATGGCTGAGGTGTCGAATAGGAAGGTGAAAACCATATTGCAAAAGCTTGTCCGCCCAGACAGGAAGGATTGCTCTCCGATCTTGGATCATGTCCTTTGGGCGTATAGGACATCTTATAAGACACCTTTAGGAACCTCCCCATTCAAGATGGTATTTGGGAAGCCGTACCATTTGCCTGCTGAATTAGTGCACAAATCTGAATGGGCAATCAAGAAGGTCAACTGGAACACACACCTAGGGTAGAAACAGAGAGAGATGGAACTGAATGAACTTGTGGAAGTCAGAAACCGAGCATATGACAATAGTTTTGTGTACAAGGACAAGGTAAAGCGTTGTCATGATAGATATATCAGACGAAAGACCTTTGTTCCTGGACAGAAGGTATGGTTGTTCAATGCGAGGCTGAAGGTTTTCTAAGGTAAGCTGAAATCCAAGTGGACGAGACGATTCATAGTCCGTGTTGTGTATGATAGTGGATGCGTAGAGATCTCAGATCTTACAAATGGAGCACAGACATCCCTAGTCAATGGACAACTGCTAAAGCACTTTGTTGACCTCAATGAACAATTAGTCCATGTTGAGGAGATTGTATTCATGCGCGAGGAAAACTCAGTAGACAAGCATAAAGCCGCGCATGAGACCTTGCAACAGTGAGCTCTCGCCATCAGCAACATCTAAAAGATTCAGATCACGATCCTTGTATATACTCGCCCTTCTTGTATATTCTTTCCCTCCCTCCCGCGACTCTAATCACTCCCCCAGACTCCATATTTTTTCATGACTATACTTAGGATGGCCAGATCCTAAGTATAGGGGAGAGTGTCTTGAGTCCATTCACTATTCATTGTACATCCTCCAGATCCCATCGGTCCTCATACTCATTCATGTCCTATAGTTAGGCTGATCAGAGCCTAAGTATAGGGGGAACCGATGCCCATCATGTATATATTCTCCTCTACTTTCCCTATTGACCTCGTTCATCCCATTTTTTATCTTCTTCTACACTTAGGCTGCAAGAGCCTAAGTATAGGGGGCAGCACGACTTTTATACATTTTTGTTATTTTAGCTCTCCTACGCTTAGAACGAGCTGTCTTTTTCCTTGCTTTTCGTGCACTGAGGACATAGCACACACTAAATATAGGGGGCGTGTATATATTACATATATACTTTACCCATAGCTCGTACTTTTGCGTATTTGTGTATATACTATACAATAATTACGGAGTGGGTAAAAACTGATTTTTTTTGTAAAATACATGTATATTTATAATACTCTTATATCATTGTGGGAAAAATCAAAGGCTTCTTGTTTACTCTTGCATATCATCTCTGCATTCAATAGAAAAGAAAAGAGTCTTGCATTCATCTTCATAGCATGTCATCTGCACCTCATCTGCATATCTAACATATGCAAAGTGAAAAGTTAGTGGGTTCTGAACCAAGTTATGAATAGATGTTGAGGATGGAACTGTTTTGACCTTAATCTACCTAATTTCAGAGGAACCTTATAGGAACTGGAGTTAAGATTTCTCAGATCAAGTGACTTAATTCTTTGAGTCCGCAAGTCTATGTTCACATGTCATCTTGATTAATCTAAATAGAATATCTCGTGCACACGCATGATTCTTATAGACAGTGACCTAACTTGGACAAGCACAATGCACGTAGCTCTTCATTGATGATATGGTGAGGAGGTAGAATCCTTTAGCTTGGAGTAGCACACGGGTGGAAACATCCATCCTCCTCTAGGGAGGGTAGTGCAACTCAACCTATTCTGGTGGTGTTGACATCTAAAGACGGGATGTTGTGGGTTGCAATAATACTTCAAAAGAGGGATAGTCTACTTGCTCAAGGGGAAAAACTCTTGATGTACATGTTGCACCTTGTATATAGTTCAAAAAAATACAAGAACTCCAAAAAAATAAGACAGGCCTGAGTGAAAATAAAATACCTGTCGGAGTATGTATATTAGCAAGAAGCTTGCACTGGATGACTTGGCTACACGAGTCAGGCATCCTGGGATAGGGAGCTACACTAGCTGCCGTCCATTCTTTCTCCACCCCCTCCTCTTGAGATGGTCGCACTTGAACATAAAAGGGAATACCCCGCTCCTCGAGGAAAGAGTTAATGGCTCGGATAATTAGAGTTACCTTGTTAAAGGAGGTTGCTTCTTAGCCATTTTCTGATGTGGGAGAGCTATCTTTCACTTATACAGTACAAGTAAGAATCATAGTCATCAGAAATTTGCATATGAGGATTTGTTCTGACCTGATGATTAAGGTGTCTTGAATAGAAGACTTGTAGAACTTAAAGTATGTTAGGTCTTAAGTTCAGATCCCAATAATGTTCAGCCATACAATTAATCCAAAGGTCGAGTCAAGCTCCATTTTCAACTTTTGTTCATGACCTTGGTATGGAACCCAAAATCATTTCACTTTTGCATTTCATTTTAGTTGCTCGGGACAAGCAAGGTTTAAGTATATGGGGTTGATGAATATGTGATTCATCACTCTAAAAGTTGAAAATAGAGCCTTGTTCCCGAGTAATTAGAGACATATTTCCACCAATATTGCATAATTAGCATTCACGCATGCATTGATAATATCTGCATTTTAGCAACCACATTTGCATTAAATAAGAAGTCAAAGTCACATGTAAAAATCACTCAGTTGTATGTTTTTTATACTAACTCTAAACTCCATAAATTAAACTCTATATTGTTTATATTACTATCAATAATATCAAAAAAAGACTAAAAATGCTAACTTGTATAATTGACTAATAAAACCTCAATCCAAGTTTGACCCTGAACCTTAAAGTACACATATCTCTCTTATACAGCCTTCGATCTAGGTCTACTCACTTTTAAAATAATATATATTCAGAGACTTCAAAATGAGATCAATTTCATTTAAATCGGAGCTCGTATGCAAGATATGGGTTTTGGGCCCCCATTGTATACTATATGTATGTATATTTGTACCCTTGTATTTTATCACTTTATTCGACCTCATTTCCATTTTTGGTCAACATGAAACTTTTAGATCACATAGAGATATACAACTTTCATGTTTTGAGTTTTTCCAAATTCGTCCATTTGCCCCCTCTTATTTCACCTTCTTCCTCGACCACTCTGATTGGGCCACGTGGCGCCCTATGGTTGCGCCACGCGGCCCACTCATCCGCTCGCCACGCATCTCTTATTCTCCGTCGTATGATGGTTCCTCCTTCCTCCAAATCTCAGCCGTTCACGCTGCATCATCTCACAACCGATTGATCTCGGCCTAGATCGCATCTGGGCCGCTCACCAGCACCTCCATCTCAGTGCGCCACGTAGCGCACTCCACCACCATCCGATCGCCTCCATGCGCTTAAGATCTCAACCGCTCATTCCCGCTTCATCGTCGACCCTCCGATCCTCATCCCTTATTCAATCTCCACCGCCCATTAGCGCTTAACTCTCAGCTAGCCATGCGTCACTCCCATAGCCACCCGATCATCCTCTATGACCATAGATCATGGTCATTCATCTCCGATGTGATTCCAGCCGTCCAATTTCACTCCAGATCTAATCGCGGTTGTTTGCCAGCGTCACGTCCACATCTTGCCACGTGGTGTGCCCAGTGCCCTTCGATCTGACATGCCTGATCTAATCACGACCGCTCCCTGTTGCCTCGCTCAGAGCCTTGGATCACTAGATCCAACGGTCGGGGCATTGTCTTCTTCCTCCGGAGGAAGCCTCGCCCACCTCGCGCTTCCTCTCCCCCCTTTCTAATTTTGTCACCATACCTGCCACCTTCTCCACTCATTGATCTCTCCACGACGTAGCCCCGACATCCCTCATCCTCTCCAGAACCCACGACCACCATAAGCCCTTCTCCCTCGCTCCACAAACCCCAAGCCAACCACTCCCTCCATCACCTGGACCTCCACCTTCCTCCTATAAATACCCCACCTCCGTCCACCTTCACGGCTATCCGCCCTTGCAAGAGAGAACCTAGAGCTCCCCTCCACCTATCAGTGGCAGTGATTTGGGCTTAGAAGTCAGCGACGACGGGTATCCATCTCCGGCGAGATCCACGGCGTAGCCATGCCGTGCCAGCAACTTCTCCGATGAGCTGCACAAGCTCGGGCCTCTACCGACCCTCGAGTGACGACCGGAAGCCTCCTCTGAGCTTCCAACCCTAGGTAGACTCCGTCATTCCTTCTTCGATCTTCTTCTTTGTCCCCTTCGGTTTTTTCGCCTTTTTTCCTGCCTTCTCTGATCGACAACACATCTCATTGACCATCCATCGAGCTTCGCCTCGGAACTCTGATCTTCGCGCACCCTTTCATTCACCTCTATGACGCACCGATCCTTTTCAACCATCGCTTCGTTGGTCACGGCGAAAGAAGACCACCGACCGCTCACCGTTTCACGCCACAGGCCTCGCACCACTCCCTACACTTCACGCGAAGACGAGCACCATCTTTTGGCATCAGCTAACCTTGCAGGAGCTGCTATCTTCATTGGTCGGAAGCTTCACCGGAGCTACTTTGAGCTTCATCACCTCCAGCCTACAGACCACCTCCGTCTCGTCAAGACGCCCCGGTCGCTCCGTGAAGCTCCAACGATCATTCGCAGCTATCTAGGAGTCAGCGGACATCTTCTCCGAGCGAGAACCAAGACGACAGAGCTGTGGAGGCTTCGCCTAAGCCCAACCAAGTCTGTCGTAGGAGGCGGCAGACCTGAGGAACACGACAAGCAACCACCGTCCAATCGTCTTGATCGGACGGTCTAGATCAGGCCACGTCGCTTGCTCTAGTCTCCGTTGGATCAAGAGGATCTAACGGTCCTCATTCGTCCATGTCGCCATCGCCAGCCCAGCTCCAGATACCGTCGGATCAATCTTGATTTGACGGCCCGCATCACGCCACGTAGTCTGCTACCACTACCATTGGATCATCTTGATCTATCGGTCCAAGGCGTGCCACGTATCGAGCTCCAGCAGCTGTCTGATCATCATCGATCGAACGGCCCATCTGCCGCCACGTAACTCCTCCGAGCATGTTCCTCGACCCTTAGGCCCGGAGCACTCGAAGCTAATCTGAAGCACGTCCGAGCCTCCAGAGCACCCGAGCCGACGTCCGAGCCTCCGAAGCTTCCCGATCCTAGTACCTCACGTGTCCCTCATGTACGGTCTAGGTATTTGCACAGAGGCCCCTGTAAGTTTCTATAATTACAATTCAGTCCCTGCCAGGCGCGTCATGTGCGACGCATGCGTTCCCGTAGATATTTTGCATTCCTACCCCCAACATTATAGGTATTTGCACTTTAGTCCCTATATGCACATTTTAATTTTATCAATTTTACTTTTATTTGCATTTTAGTCCCTGCATTTAAATGTTCATTTAGGTATTCATTTAGCCTCATATTTCAATTCCAAAATTGCATGTTGTTAGGTAAACTTATGCTGTATTTTTGTGAACATGTGTCATATTTTTGTGAGCATCAAGGAATTAAATATTATTATTTTTGTAGAAATTGACATAGTTTGCCTACTGTGTACTTTAAATTCAGTATTAAATTATTTGTTGCTCCAAAAATCACCAAAAAATCACAATATGTTTAGTTTAAGTTGTTCTACATTGTGCCCAAAATCATAGCATTTGCACGCATCATGAGGCCTGAATAAATTAATTAATCTTTTGCTAAATTGATTTTTAATAGGTCCAATATACATCATTTTTTAGGTCTATCCAATTTTCCTGGATTCCTCTCACATAGATACATCTAGGATAATTTTTCTATCTAAAAATGAAATATTTTGGTATTTTCTTAAAATTAACTTTGCAAAAACTACCCTGCATTCATATTAAATTCATCTTTAATTCATTTATGAGTCTAAAAATTCCAAAAAAATTTATAGTAGCTTAGTTTCACCGCATTTCATATTCTGGTCAAGTTTCATTATTTTTGGACTTAATTTTTGACTATCTTTCAAATTTAATCCTTAAAATTTGCCTCGAATTTATTTCTTTTTCTTAATTGCATAAAAATATAAAAAACACTAAATTCTTCCTGAAAAACTAAAATTGAAATTGACTTCATATTCACTTGAGGAGAAAGCTGCCTCCCTGAGTTTGACCTTGGCTTGCCCAAGTAAAATAAATTTACCACTTACGTTTAATTGAATATTAATCTGAGTTGTTTTGAAGTAGTATTGATTTATCCGACTACAACAAACGACACATTTAATTCGATCATTAATCCGATTGAATTAGGTAAGCTTCCATGACTGCCACCAAAAGTGTTAACGTATCCTTCATCATCAACACAGCTCCATTGGTATTCTTCAATGCAATATCACTAATGCCAACAACATGGAACAAAGAACCATTCCCCATCTTCAATGTGCCAAAATCTCCAGCTGTATATGAAGAGAAAAAATCTCTCTGAAATGTGACATGTAAAGCAGATCCGCTATCAACAAGCTAAGAAGTATCATCCTGTGCGACATTTACTATCTCTCATCACAAATAATGAGGAGCTCATGCCATGCAGCTACATCAACTTGTTCATTCTTTTTCTCTTGCTTGTCGCCACATTTCTTGTTCTCTCTCTTGAACTGGTAAGCAATACTTCTTGATGTGTCCTTTCTTCTTGCAATAGTGACACTTCATATTCTGATATCTGGATCTGGACTTGCTTATGTCATTATCTCTTCCTGTATCAATCTTGGTCTGGCCCCTCCCCCTATTTTTCAGTGACAAGAACCTCTGAATGTGAAGAGGTTCCTTGGATTTTTCTTCGCATCTCCTCATTGAGAATGCCAGACTTGACTGCCTCCAAAGAAACGACCCCATTGATTATAGAATTTGTAAGTGGGACTCGGAAAGTCTCCCATGAATCTGGTATAGTAGCAAGCACTAACAGTCCCAACATCTCATCGTTAAATTTTATCACCACGCTTGTCAACTGGCTAGTTATTCCTCAGAACTCATTCAGAAAATCTAGTACAGAGTTGCCTTCGTTGAACCTCAAGTTCACTAGTCTCTTAAGAAGAAAGAGCTTGTTACTTCCCGTCTTGGAGGCATAAAGATTTTCCAACTTCAACCACAAGCTTCTAGCGTGAATTTCATCTTGGATATGGTTGTACACATTCTCATCAACAAATTATCTTATGAAGCCACAAACCTGCTCATGTTCAAACTCTCATTCCTCATCTGTTTTGGTTTCGAACTTCTGCATGGAAAACACTGGAAGGTGCATAGCCTTCACATATAAAAGATCTTTCATCTTGTTCTTCCACAAATTGTAATTAGTCTCATTAAGACCAATCATCATTCTCGAACCAAACTCCATCTTTTAATCCGCCATTGAATCTTACTCTGATACTACTTGTTGGGAACAGATTCTCCCGTATAAATTAAATTACGGAAAAATAATCAAAGTCAATAGGCGGATCCTGCATGATATATCAACTACGAGAAAGTATCTCAACCACACAAAAAATCAACCACAGATGCACGGAGAATTTTTTACGTGAAAAACCCTCAATGTGAGGGAAAAAACCACGGGATTGATCGCAACCCAAAACCAAGCACTATAATCAAAGTAGTCTCTCGTGAGGGGCTTACAAAAGCCGACCCTCAATACGGTGCTACAAATCATCAAACAATAGAGAATAATAGAGAGGAGAAATATCACCGTAAATCTGTCGCCAAACTGTAGGGAAGAATGCTGGAGAAGAACTGTTCCAAAGGTTACTCCCTCCAAACTTTGCCGCAACCACGAACTTTCTTTTTTCTTCCTCTATCTTATTTCTTTCTTGTGCTAGGAGAGCTTATGTTGGGATGATCCTGATATGCATTCCATACCTCATATTTATACTCTATGGAGATGAGCAAATAAGGAAACCTGAACTCCTATTTCCAATAGGATTAGGAAAAGATAACTCATAATCCAAAAAGGTATGATCTCCTTCTCCAATCAATAACTGATTTTTTCTTTTCCAAATAGAACTACTAATATCTTATATATATATGGAATAAGTTCCCACAAGGAGGGGAACCCATCCAATACCTCTCCCAACCAGTCTATGGAGGTAGGGAAACTCTTTCTCACAATGGAGGTTAAGGTTCGTCCTTTCAGAAGGGTATAGTATCAGATGGAGCAAGTTTACCACCATATAGGTTGCAAGTGAGGCCATACGTAGGTGACAACAGTTGTGGACAGTATGGAGTCCCAGGGCAAACCAAGAAACCCTTAGTCACCAAAGTGACGGCTCAAGGGAAAAATATAGGTGTCAGCGTAGAATGGACTCGTAGCAATAAAAAACAAAAGCACACGAGAAAGAGATGAAAGCATACTTGCACACCTGCCAGAGTTGGGGATCGAATAAGTAGGTGGGGAGAAGCAATGGAGGTAGCAAGAGGGAGAGGAGGAGCAATCTGTCTACTATCTTTCATGCCTTACTCATAGATACATCGCAGGGTAGTGTAGTTTTTCAATGTGTAGTTTGATTTGTTGGAACCATTCAAAAGCCAGTTGTTCCTAAAAAAATACTTCAATTACCAGAATGACCTCAAGTATTTGATTCCGTACTTAACAGGATACTAGGCCACGAGTCACAGCTCTTTTTTCTTTGTATGGTAGGCTTGATCAATATCCTCCTTTCTCTTTTTTTGCCCTCATGAAGGAGAGGGATGGACGAAATACTCCCCGCTTTAATTATAAAAAAAAAAGAGGTGGCAAAAGGAGTCCATGTGTTTGGGACTTACAGGCACTTAAGAAGAGCATTGGAATCAATGTCTTTATCCTTCTCCGTGTTCCCATCTCATTATCAAACCTCTTGTTGACTTAAGCCATCTCAACGAGCACATCTCAGCAATGTTAGCTAACGCCAATTAGAAGACTGAGTTATCTCAACAATGTCAAATAGCGCTAATTAGACAACTGAGTCCTCTCATTCCGCATCACGCATGACCAATAACCAACTTGAGAACGTAGACCATTGAAATACCCACCAAAAGTTGATTGAACACCAGCTCAACAGAAGTAGATTGAAAACAAAGTAATCCACGAAACTGACACAAAGCACTCTTATAACTATGTACACAGACTTGCATTTGACATTTGAACCCATCAGGATCTCTGAATGAACCCGAAATGTCAGCAACAAACAGACCAACTAAACAGCGACTCCATCGAACCCTATTGTCCTATTCTTCGTCCATATCGTCGAGTTCCTCGTCTGCAACCACTTTCAGCTTCTTGACGGCTTGGGCAGCATCACCTCTCACTCCATTAGGAATCTGAATCAAGATGTCAGATTTCTCGCCTGTGCTTGCATCCACTATCCCGCCGTTCTTCTCAACTCTATATGACAAGGCCTTCTTCTTTCCTGGCGCCCGATCAATGTAAACTGTTGAGTTCTCATCTATCTCCTCCCGCACAAGCATCTTGGAAAGCTCCGTCACCACCTTCTTTTCCAACCATCTCCTGATCGGTCGAGCGCCATAGATCTGGCAAGGGAAATTTCATCAGTGCGTCAAGAATATGTCAAACACGGATTAGAATAAGTAGTTTGAGTGTTCCTCTAGACTTACAGGATCATAAGATTCTTCTAATACAACATCCAATGCAGCATCCGTAACAGCAAGGGCGATGCCCCTTTCGGCTAGGCGTGCAGCTACATCCTTCATTTGAAGCCTGCTAACCTTCCTGAGCTGGTCATGAGAGAGCGGATCAAAAACCACAATCTCATCCAGTCGGTTCAGTAATTCAGGCTTGAAATGCTTCCGAACCTACAAAATATAGCAAACTCTTCAAGATCAATTTCAAGAGAAGTCTCAGAGACCAATTTCAAAATTTACAGATGACCATTACCTCCTGCATAACGTGATCACGTGCAATTTGCATTGACAACTGACCAACAAGTCCAGCAAGGAGATGCTCTGCCCCAAGGTTTGAAGTCATTATAATAACTGTGTTGCTGAAATCCACGGTCCTCCCCTGACCATCAGTCAACCTGCCATCATCAAGAACTTGAAGCAGGGTGTTGAATACAGCAACATGTGCCTTCTCTACTTCATCAAAAAGCACCACACTGTAAGGCCTTCTCCTCACAGCCTCAGTCAATTGTCCACCTTCCTCATGACCGACATACCTAAAATAGCCAATTGTATGTAACATCAGTAAAAAAATCCCTAGCAATATTGTCATATTATGAATTTTAGTGAAGTCAACTAAACTCACCCAGGAGGAGCACCTATGAGACGTGAAACTGAATGTTGCTCCATGTACTCTGACATATCAATGCGAACCAGAAGATTCTCATCATCAAAGAGTTGCTCCGCAAGTGCCTTGGCTAATTCCGTCTTTCCGACACCTGTTGGACCTAGGAACAAAAATGAGCCTGTTGGCTGATTTGGACGACCAAGGCCGGCCCTCGACCTAAGAACTGCCTCTGCCACGGCATCAACAGCCTGGTCCTGTCCCACTACTCGTTTGTGCAACCTCTCTGCAAGACCTATGAGTCTTTCCTTCTCATTCTGGCCAAGTCGAGTTACTGGAATGCCAGTCCACCGACTCACAACCTAAAAAAGCGCAGTTCGATCCAATAAACCAATCTGGAGACAAGGAAATGCTTGTTAGAATGTGTTATCAGATCATACCTCTGCTATCTGTTCAGGCCCCACAGTTTCGGTTAACATCAAATTTTCCTCAGTAGTGCCCTCAAGTTTTGCAATGGCTGCTTCAACTTCTTGGATAGCGCCATAGCGCAGGTCAGCAACACGAGCCAGGTCCATTCTCCTCTCCGCCTCTTGCAATGTGAACAACAACTCCTCTCTACGTTGTTTCAGCCTCCTTATTTCATCGATTCTTTCTTTCTCCTTCCTGTATTTCATCATCAAAGGTTGCAACTTATCCCTTAGGTCATCAAGCTCTTTCCTCACCTATAAGGCACAAAAAACATAATGTCATTAGCCTGCATGTTACGAAGTAATATCAATAGTTTTAACCCAAAAAATTTCTTACATCAAGAAGCCGAGCTTTGCTCGCTTTGTCTTTTTCTTTCTCAAGTGCATGCAGTTCAACTTCCAGTTGAATCCTCTTCCTTTCAAGATTATCGATTTCTTCGGGTTGGCTATCAAGCTGTACTCTTACATTGGCACATGCCTCATCAACCAAATCAATCGCCTTATCGGGCAAATGACGACCTTGATATGATATAAGAAAAGATGAAGTTAATAACCAGCAGACAACTATATATAAAGCACCATCAGTAATTGAGAATGATAGCCTAGTCCACTACATTTACTGATATATCAAAGTTGAAACCACAATTCATGATATAGCTATCATATGGCATATCCTGACTTACCAGTGATATATCTGCTTGATAGCTGAGCTGCAACTACCAATGCTCTATCCTGTATCCTCACACCATGGTGACCCTCATATTTCTCTTTCAATCCACGCAGTATGCTAATCGTGTCAGGTACGCTCGGCTCAGCCACGTACACCTGTTGAAATCGCCTCTCGAATGCAGCATCCTTCTCTACATACTTCCGGTACTCCTCCAAGGTCGTAGCTCCAATACACCTTAGCTGTCCACGTGCTAACATTGGCTTGAACAGATTCGCTCCATCCATAGAGCCTTCCGTCCTCCCTGAAATCAAACTAAAATACCATCACTACTAGACTCAATAATAAAAACTCCATTTTTCACTTTCACAATAGATAATGATGTCCTGCTACTGAGAAGACAGACCATTGTCCACACTACATTTAGCATTGCTCATAGTTACTTCAATGGGATATTGTAGGTGAAGAGATGATTGAGTTGCTCAAAAGCCGCATTTTGAATCGCGGCAATGTAATGCTGTCTCATGATGCATTTTGAATCGTAGTACTTGAATCATATCTGATTCTAATCTCATATAATTAAGTTTTGATTGATCATTTGACGATGGTAATATAAAAGAGAAAGAAGAGAAGAGTAATTCTCACCAGCTCCAAGAACAAGATGGATTTCATCAATGAAGAGAATAACCTTCCCGTCAGCATCCTCAACCTCCTTGAGCACGGCCTTGAGCCTCTCCTCGAACTCACCCCTGTACTTGGCACCGGCAACCAACGCACCCATGTCGAGGGCCACGAGCCTCACATCAGAGAGGTTGCTCGGGACATCACCACGCACGATCCTCTGCGCGAGGCCCTCGACAACAGCGGTCTTACCGACACCGGGCTCTCCGATGAGCACGGGGTTGTTCTTGGTCCTCCGGGAGAGGATCCTGATGACCCTCCGGATCTCCTCATCCCTCCCGATGACAGGGTCGAGCTTGCCGGCTACCTCGACGAGGTCCCTGCCGTAAGTACGGAGGGCCTGGAAGTTGGTGTCCCCAGTGGCGCTCTCCACCTTGCGAGGGTCCTTCCCGCGGAGGCGCTCAACCTCTGCGCGGATGCGGGCAGGGCTGACGCCGGCCTCGCGGAGGGCGTCAGAGACCTGGGGGTCGTCAAGGAGTCCGAGGAGGAGGAGGTCAACGGCGAGATGGGTGTCGCCGCGGGATTTCTGGGAGGATTGGGCGCGGCGGACGGCCTTGATGAGGGAGGTGGAGGCGGGGACGTCGTCGGGAGGGGGTTGCTGAGAGGGGAGGCGGCCGAGGGTGGAGGAGAGAACGCGCTCGAGGGAGGAGGCGGCGGAGGAGGGGTCGGGGGAGGCGGAGGAGAGGGCCTGGCGAAGGAGGCCGGAGGAGTCGGAGAGGAGGGCGTGGAAGAGGTGGACGGGGGTGAACTGAGCGTGGCCTGAGGTGAGGGCGAGCTCGTGGGCGGCGGCGAGGGCCTCGTTGGTCTTGTGGGTAAACTTCTCCGGGTTCATGGGCGCTGCTCTGTTTGTTTGCGGGAATGTGCTGTCTGTTGCGGTTTGTGTGTGATCAAAAAGGTTGCCGGGGATTATATATGGTTTGATGACGAAGGGTCGACACGAGTCGGGAGAGTTTGAGGAAGAGGGAGAAGGGACGAGAGTGTTCTCGAATGTAGAGAGCGTTGGGTCTTAGAATCGGCGACGCGTGGGTCATTTGGTTTTATATAGGTTGGGCCCACTGCATGTTGGGATAAAGTCGGCTACTCAATAAATAATAATGCTGACTTCATCTCTCATCCAAATGAATCATTTTTTATATTTTATCACTTCTAACCGCCCTAACTTCTGCAATATCACGGGTTCTCTCCTTATTTCAAAAAAAAAAAGGGATTTTATCACTTGTGCCCCTCCGAGATATTGCAATATCAGTTATGCCCCTATCTTTTTGGTAATATCAGTTGTGCCCCTCAAAACTTGCTATTTTATCACTTGTGCCCCTCGGGTTAGTGACCGTCCATCTACAGTGCAAACGGACGTTAACTTTGAGGACATAAGCGGAATTATTTTTTTTAAAGGTTATATGGTCATTTCTTCCTCCTCTTCCCCAACCTCTTCTTCTTCCTCCTCTTCCCATCTTCTTCCTCCTTCTCCGACCTCCTCCTCCTCCCTCTCCGCCTCGAGCTCCTCGCAGCCCCTCCCCTCCCCGGCGCCGCACCTCCTCCCCCCCGCACCTCCTCCCAGCCCGCCCCCCCCTCCCCTCCCCGGCGCCGCCCCCTCCCCTCCCCGACACCGCCCCCTGTGCCCCCTCCCCCTGGGCTGCACCCCTCCCAGCCCCGCACCTCCTCCCCTTGCCGGTGCCGCCCCCTGCTCCCCCTCTCCCTGGGCTGCACCCCCTCCCAGCCCCGCACCCCCTGCCCCGCACTGCCACCTCCCCTCCCCGGCGCCGCCCCCCTGCTCCACACCGCCACCTCCCCTCCCCGGCGTCGCTCCCCTGGTCATGCACGAGGCCAGCTTCTCCAGCCCTGCCGTCAAGCCCACCAGCAGCTCCGTGGAATCGCTCATGCCATCGAGATCTTTTCCTCCATTGGTCCTCGCGACGGCTGCGGCAATGATCCCGAAGTGGCAGCCGCCAGACCACAAAGACATGTGCCTTGTCTGCACCTCCGACTACAAGAAGGAGCTTTCCAAGCTCTCCGTGGAGCGATCCTCCAACTCCATCCCATTGCCCCAGTGGCTCCAGGCAGTGAAAGCCGATGCACCCGTGGCATGGCAGGCGGATGCTGCTGTCGTGGTTGCGTCCATCGTGTCAACATGTAGGTCTGGCAGAGGAGCGAGGCGACGAAGGGGGTGGGGGGAGGTCGGGGCGGCAACAGGTGGGAGAGGAAGAAGATGGGAGAGGAGGAGGAGAAGGGAGGAAGAAGACGGAGGAGGATAAGGGAGACAGAAGAGGACCATAATACCTTCTTAACCACACCATGGTTTGAATAAACCATGGTTATTTTAATTTTTTGACGGTCAATCTGACGGAAGGGCACAACTGATGACGGAGCAAGTTTTGAGGGGCACAACTGATATTACCAAAAAGATAGGGGCATAACTGATATTGCAACATCTCGGAGGGGCACAAGTGATAAAATCCCAAAAAAAAGTAAGAAAGGGAGTCTACTTTAGGAAGTAGATACGCTTATTTCGTGTTCATTTTCATCTTTCTTTTTTGAAAAAATACATTCTTCATAATTATATCTTTCTAATATGTCAATCCAATTTCATCACAAACAAAGACTCATATGTCCTCCATCCAGAATATGTCAATTACAACAATTCTAAGACCGTTAAAATTACATGTTCTAGATTGAAGACATATTAGATGGGATATAGGGGTGAAAATACATGATAATATTTTCCAAAAAATAAAAAAGTGGTGAAAATGGGCAAGGAGTAGATAAGCTTACCTACTTCATTAATTAAGCTCCCTTTTCTCTTTGAAATATATCAATTGTGCTCCTTAATTCTTGCTCCGTTACTACTTGCACCTTTCGAATTGGTTGATGTCCATCCACATACCAAACGGACATAACTTTTGGACATATTAGTAATTAGCAATGATACTTATTGCTAATCTCATCCTACTCCACCTCCCACCTCCAGCTACCTTCCTCCTCCGCTCCCACCTCTGTCACCTCCCCACCTTTTCCCCTTGCAACCCCCTTTCCATTAGCTACCTTCCTCCCCCACCCCCTCTGTCAAAGACAACGCTGAACTCAAGGCCTCCTCCGCCCCAAACCCTAGTGCCCCCTTCTTATGTCGCCACCTCTGCCTACTTGTATATGTTCGACGACTAGTTGAGCTACAGGGACGATGACATCATCCAGCAGCAAGCTACCATCCAAGTTGAGGAGGCACTCTCTTACGTGTGTCATCGATCTGGATCAGATGGAGCTCTATGTTCTCATGTTCATATTGAGCCCCGAGCTCTTGGAGGGGTCGTAGAGGATCATCGTGGAGGCCTTGATGGAGGTGGAGCACTCCATGACTTAGATTTTATTGTGAAATATCTCCTTCTCTTCTTTTATCTCTTTTTTCTTCTTATATGGATTTGGGTTCACATTTCCCATTCGGTTTAGAGATTGGGATCGAAAAGGACATGGCATATGTAATTCTTCTTCTTCCCTTTTTATTTTTTTGTCTCACTACTATTGATATCATCAAGATCGATTGGTAAATATCGGGTTGAAATGCAAGTATGGATTCCTTCAACATGATTGTAATGGAGTTGCGCTTATTTATGTAGTTAATCTACTTAAATTGAGAGAAGTTTGTATTGAAAACTTTTTACTTTGTTATTCTGAACCTTCATGAATTACCCACCAATTAAAACTCAAAAATTGGCATTCTTACAGGAATTCAAATTTAGAACCAGGGCTTCAGTATTGCATATCCAGTGTCAGGAAACCTGTATAACGAGCCACGCGTGATGTATGGAGATTTGGATTGTACGGAGATTCTCATCTTATTTATGATGCTTCTTTGTGTTCTAGTTATGAAACAAATGCTTTCTGTGCGATATTATTTCATGTGTTAGGAAACTGGATCAGTGAATTAGGCTTCTGATGAACTCAACTTTGGCGAGGGTATAAAAAATATACTCGCAAAATGCGAAGATGGAGTGTCGCTGAGGCAACTGCTCACTAAAGTCAAGTTGGCATCAACAAATAACCCACAAATAAATAGAGCGATGTAAAGCTAAAATAAGCGGATCAAAATTTATTATAACCCTACAAATAAATGTATATAGTGACCAAGTACAAGTAGGGATCGAACACATAGAGAACAAGGTAAACAATAAAATTGGCTAAAAAGATAATAATTTTTTTGGGTTTGGTATTCTATGATTTTTTAGGGGTTTTAATTATTTAATTCTTTGTAATTTTTTATATTTTTCTAGATTTTTTTATATTTTTATATTCTTTTTAAATTTTCTAATTTTTAAAATTTTATAATAATAAATAATTATAATATAAGTATATAAATAAAGATAGATTTATATTTATAAATATATAGAGAAGTACTGAAAAATCATAAATTAAAATATTTTTAGATTTTTATATTTTTATCTATTTTGAGCACATATAAGACATCCTTATGCGTCTCTCTCCTAGTTGTTGGATCATCTAATCCAACGGATCACCCACATCATCAACCTCTAGCTGCTTTGATCTCATGGGACCCTCCTCTCTGCAACCGACCGCTTCCGCATTTCTCTCACATCTCTGATGACCCCCTCGCCTCACCAACTGCACGTTGTCGTTGACCCATTGATGAATACACGATTTGTCTACTTTATATGGAAATTTTAGCAAAATCTCCTTAATAAAACACTAATTAAATCCTATAAAATTGATTTATTAAAGCTCACTAGCAATGCTGAAATAAAGGTTAAAATCTCTAATTAAATCACATGTGTTTTTTGACCTTGTTTGAGCTTATTATTTTATGTACAAAAATTAATTATTTTAACCTAATTCTTTCTCTACTATATTCTTTTATTAATTAACTGACTTGACAAAAAGAATTAAAACGCATAAAAATCGAAAATCGGAAGAAAATACAAGAATCTGACATTGTATATTTTGTACATATTTTATCTTTGTCGATTTTATTTCACAGTTTCTAACCTATAAGAATTCCATAAAAATACGATTATTTTGTATATATTTTATAAAAAATTAATTCACTAATTAAATTCAACTTAAAATACAAAAAATCACAAAATACAAATTACGGTATTTTATTATCTATATAGTACCATCGAAAATACTTTTTGTACATATTATCTCTTTTGATTTCGGTCCCTTAAAAAAGTTGTAGATCTCGTCGAGATGATCAACTTTCATATATACCACTTTTTCATTTGACATCATTTACTATTTTTATTAAATTTTATTTGAATTTTATTTTCGAATTTTCTAGGAGTGAAACGTGGCAGCTCCTGGATCTGCTATATGTCGCCCCTCTTCTATTTCCTTATTTTTTTTATTAATTTTTTTATTTTATTTTATTTTTTATTTTACTTTTATTTATTTTTTATTATTTATTTTGTCAGCAGACACGTGGCCGCTCCCCAACGCGCCACGTGGCCCCTCCCCTCTTCTTCTCTCTCTCTCTTCTCCAAGGCACGTGTGTCGCACATGCCTTCCCCTTCCTCCCATTGATCTTTCTCCCCCTTCCTCCTGCAATGGTCGACGATCACCCTTCCTCCCCACGACCGTTGCGCCTCCAGCCGCTCTTCCATTACGTCTCCGTCATTCGCTCCTCCGGTCATTACTCCTTTGCTAATAAAACCTGCACTCTACCGCCCTCGTCCGTTCATCCACCTCTTGTAGAGCTTAGCCACTCCAACCCTAACTCCCTCCTAGTAACATCAGGTGAAGGAGAACCTCACCAATGATGAAGAGAGGCAGAGCAAGGTGCGATCCTCGACCGAGTAGCAGCTGCTCTCCGAGCTATAGAGCTCAGGTCCATTCCTCGTCAGGACCCTTGGGCGAAGACCCAAGGAGGGTCTCTCCTCCAGTCCATATGTGCCCCATCACCCCACTTCCATCCATCTATGTTCAAGCTCCAGCTAATCCTCCCTCTCCTAGATCCTTCTTTTTTTCTGATCAACCTTTTCTTCTTCTTCGATTCTACCTAGATCAGAACTCAAAGCTCTGACATTGATTGATTCACCCTCATCCTCTTACACCTCCACTTCTCCTTCTATATCTCATATCCTCCCCACCTCCGGTCTTGCACAAGTCAGAGATCGAGTTTCAGTTCCCTCGCCAATACATGAACTCACGTGCTTCCCTCTTCTTTCGCATTTGTTTTGTTTACCTGTGCAGGTAAAAATTTAGCTGAAACCCTTCTAGAGAACAAAAGACACACCTACAGACATACAGAGATTACCGAACTCCTCCTTCGATGCTTCGCCCGAGACACCCCTGAGGAGGAGTCCACCCCCTCTCATCGACAAATGTGGAGCAGAGCACCGCCCACGTCTGCCATCGCTCCTGGTTTTTTCTTATAATTTTTACTATTTTTTGTATTCTAAATTGAATTAATAAAGAAAAATAGTAACTAAGATGAATAGGCCGAATTATTTTGGAGTTTAAAAATAGCTAAAAGCCTCAAAATTTTGCTAAAATTATTTAAATATATAATAAATATTATAGATAAAAATTTAAAAATAAAAAAATTAAAATTTTGATAAATTTTATAATTTTAAGGATTTTGGAGTTTTTTAATTTTTAGTATTTTTTATTTTTTTTAAGGATTTTTGGTCTGTAGGTTTAAAATACCATAATAAACAAAATATATTTTTTGTATTTTTTATTTTTGTATTTTTCTTGTTTTTTTTAAGATAAACAAGGGAAAATAGCGCTAAGCGCTATCTTTTATTTTTGATAAATCGAAAACAAATCTTAAATACCTAACATATATATATAATAGATATATGTTAAGTATTTATGATGATTTCATAGGATTTTTTAAAGGCTTGGAGCTATTTTTAGCAAAATAAAATCAACATAAAGAAAATATAATCTATCATGGGTATTTATATAAATATTCAAAGTTTATGGACCTATCTTGAACACCTTAGAGAAATCTAGGGATAAAAACACATTTTTTCATATATTTTCAATAATATATACCAGTTGGGCCATTTTTACAATTACCACAATGTTTGAGGGGGCAGATGCAATTTATCCACAAAATATTACACTTATATTACAAAAATGTGGACTAAAGTGAAATAATAAAAACTAGTGGGCCTAGGTGCAAAATACCCAGTCCCCTCACACGCACAGGCACATGAGGTGACGCGGATTGGACCTAATATAAATATGGAAAGTATAAGGGATGGAATGCAAAATAAACAAATAAATTTACTACAGTCAAAAGTTTAAGCTCTAAACATAAAATACAAAAGGTGGGGGTATGTGTCAAAATTACCCCCACATGTGATGGTCGACGGCTCAGATGCACCCACTTATCCATGCATCGCATATCTAATGGTTGGTACCCCTTAGCGGATGGAGCGCCCCGATTAGATCAAGGGTTGCATCTGACGGTGCAATGAGGCTCCCATCCAATGGTGTCTGGAATGTCTAGAGCTCGCTCTTCATCGGATTGTGGAGGCATGCGGTGGATGAACTAGGAAAGAACATGGATCCAACGAGCTTGATCTAATGTTGGGTGCGTCCCGGCTACCTAGAGCACACCAAGGGTCCAAAAATATTATTGGTGCTACTCCGCATCGATTGAAATCTTCAAAATGGTCCTAGACCCATCGATGGGGTCCTGGAGCTCGAGGAATGGTGGGGCACCTGGGATTGCTGCCAAGGGTCCAAAATCGCCTCAATTGAGGCTTTTACCCCCAGGACCTGCGTGGTTAGCAGCTGCAAAGAAAAGCGAGTGGTCCTAGGGGTCTCTTGGGTCGAATGAACGCGAATATAGTGAGGTGGAGCTTCCCGACGAACGACGAAGATAGCGAAGCTGATCTCCAGATCTAGTTATGATCTGGGTGAATTGATCTCCAGATCTAGTTATGATCTGCATATTATTTTGTGTCTGCATGAAGACGTATGACTAGAAAATACTCATTCAGTAATTAATCAATATTTTTTGATAAATAGACGGAGAGGCACGTGTCCATGTGTTCGACCTTGGTATACTTGCCAAGTAAAATTAACTTTCACATATTGAAAGTATGGTTTTTGCTGAACCATTTTCATCACCTATACTACGATAAAAGACGATTAATAACGTGGTGAAAATGTGCTTCATCATGATCCTAATTCCCCAATTCAACAACTCTTTCCTCGAGAAGCAAGGTATTCTCTTCTAAGTTCAAGTGCAATCAGCTCAAGAAGAGGATGTGGAGAGAAGAATGGATGGTGACCAATGTTGCTACCTATCCTAAGATGCATGACCAGTGTAGCGAAGTCATCTGGCTGCAGGCTCTCATGGGTTTTGACTTTGAATCTCAAGATTGCTTGTTGGCTATATACATAATCCGACGAGAATTGATTTTTCTTGATTTTCCCCATCTTTTCTTTTGGATTTTTTTTATTTTTTCCCATTTTTTAATACTATTCATAGCAACATTTACATAAGGATTGTTTCCTCTTGAATCAGTAGACTATCCCTCTTTTGAAGCATTATTGCAACCCACAACTTCTGTCTTTAGACCTCTTCTCTACTAGATCGGGTTGGGGTATAATTGTTGCAGATGTATGACTTATGATGCTTTCATTAGCTGTGTCTCATGTCGGCAAATCCAGCTCTACATGATAATATGTAAATAATATGAATAATTAAAATTTTATATTGCATTCATATCCACTTGTATATATTCACATAACTTCATACATTTCTATTTAATTCATACTCATTCGAAAATAAATAAAAGCATCTCCATTGTGTACATATCACTAATATTAACTAATAAAAAAATCTTAAAAAATATTATCTTGTATATATATGAAATAAACATAAATCCTAATTTGAGACTAAAAAGTCGTAAAAGCTGATATCTCTCACATAGAGTCTCGTATGAAACGTACTTTTGAATTAATGAACACTAAATTATCTACAAATCAATAAAAAATTCAAAAGAAGCAGAGTTCATATGTGAAAGTTAGATTTTGGGATTGAATTGTATATTGTATATATTTACTAATACTTGATTCATAATTTTATATAAATATTTAGCTCTTTTTACTCATTTATTTTTTCCTTCTTTATTGCATCTCATATTCTAAATAATTACATGAAAATAAAAATAAAAAATCAGGAAAATCAAGAAAAAGAGTATTTCTAACTTAAGCACACCGACTAATTCATATGTATACATCCACACTTTTTAATTATCCCTCGATCAAAAAAATCAAAAAATATTATATTTGTATCCATTACATCATTATGCATCATGTTTGATTTTTTGCATGCATTTATATACACAAAAAATCAAGAAAAAAATCATAACATAAAATCATGTATTTTATTTACATAAAATACCAACAAAACATTCATATCTTGCTTTGTTAAGTCCATTTGTACTTGGGTCCTATATGAACATTGTAGAATATATTTAGGGGACTTTTTTTAAAAAATAATTACTAATTTAATCTTAATTAATTAAATAGACATTAGAAATTTGCTATTTAAAATTTTGGGTATAAATCGTCGCCTGAGGTGTCGATTTGTGATGACAACCCAAACGACACCTCAACTATCGATTTGGGAGGGAACAATTACACCAACGTCCAAATATTTTACATACGTATCCATTCCAAAAAGCTAATTATATAAACAATCCACTCTCATAGACTATCAAAGAGACACATATTATATCATAATAGCTCTTGATGCATTGATTTTTGAAATCTTAATGGAAATTAATAATTGGTTATCATATTCACATCTGATTTTTGCGTATATGGATATAATATTTTTATTTTGATAGACATGGATACAGAAAAGAGTATTAGATTCCGATTATTTTTTCACATATATATATATATAAATGTATATATTATTTTCATTTTTTATACGGATGTGGATATAAGTATTGGTTGTAGGTTCGTTTGTGAATGTTCGCTCTTCTTATCATAGTGATGCAGTTGGATGATCTGTACTTGTCCCCTATCGATTACATTCTAAGAGAATATGGATATGTATTTTTATTTGATGAATGTGAATATGTAATTTTATTTTAGCAAATGAACTACAAATAATAATATAAGATTCCAATTTTTATAGACACATATAGATACATGTATTGTTTTCATTTTTTGTTATGGATACAGATCTAAGTATTAGTTCTATGTTGTTTGTTTTTAGGGTATGAATATGCAATTTTATTTTGACGAATATGAATATGAAAAAAAAATCAGGATTCGCTTAATTTGCAAATACGAATATAAATACAAACATTGTTTCATTATTTGTATACGTGGATACAGATCTAAGCATTAACTTTAATTTTGTTTATCTGTGTTAGCACCTATCATAGTGATGTGACTGGATAATTTGTATTTGTCCTCTATCACAGTTGTTTTTATGCGGATATGTATACGTAATTCTATTTTATGGATATAAACATGTAAGTTTGTTTTGAAAGTTAAAGATGTAGAAATGAATATGTTGTTTCAATTATTTTTTACAAATACAAATATAAAAACATGCATCGTTTCTCGTTTTATGTTTAGTATTCATCTATACATACAATAAAATATGTTTATAAAATTTACACATGTTACACATGTTAGTTAATAGAGTATAATAGATATCTATATCCATATCTCAAAAATTTATATAATTTTGTCCACTTCCACATTTTAAAGAATGAGAACTATAATAATATCTATATTTGCAAATAAATTGAAGCATATTTTCTTATCATTATCCATATACATCAAAATAAATATATATCCATGGAATAATAAATCTAAATTTTTCAATCATCATAATCATAAATTAATAATTAATTTTTCATCGGGATTATGAAAATCAATTCATCATGAAACATTACGATACAATGTGTCTCTTTGGTGGTATATAAGAGAGGATTATTTATATAATTGATTTTTTGGATAGGATACAAATGCAAAATGTTTGGACGTTTATGTAATTGACCCCTCCCAAATTGACGCTTGAAGTATCGTTTTGGGCTTTCTACCCAAATTGTCACATGAGGCGCCAATCTATACCTAAAATTGTAGATAAAAATTTTTATGCCTATTTAATTAATTAGGAGTAAGTTAGTAATTATTCAAAAAAGTCCTACATTTAAGGCTATGTTATTCATTTTTAGTGTTTTTTTTTGCATTGGACATCATTTTCTATTTTTAAATCATTTTCTATTTATTTTAAAGCATGGTCAAAGGGTCAACACTTCACTACTTGTCTCCTTATCACCAATCCTCTACCTCATACATGCACTCGCGCGCCTCACACCACATTCACTCACTCCCCCTCCAATCAGAAACCACGATTCGTTGACCTCGCAATCAATGGCTCATTCCTCCTCTTTCTCTGTTCTCTTTCTCTCCTCTTCTCCCTCACGAGTCATTGAACTTGCGTCCCCCTCTCTCTCATCCCTCTTCTCCCTCGCAAGAACTTGACCTAAACCAATACTAATCTTAATCAACACCACAACTCCCTCGTCCCTACACCACCTGGACCAAACTATATCCCTTCTCCTTTGGACGAGGAAACCTGACAAACCTACTGGACTTCTACTCCCTAGCCGAAACCACCCCCTTCTTCGTTGTAGAGGCGCCAACCAATGACCACAGACACCATCATCGAACCCTTCTCCTAGCGACAAACCAATAACCCAATATTTCCATGCCCCTAACCTACTTGATTTATCTTTCCTTACCCAAATTATTTCCTCTACGTTCCTAGTCCCAAATCACCATGACTTCATGTTATCCCCTACAAAACTCTGCCCTATCCTCCTGAAGATAGATAGTAGAAACCCAACTTTCCTTCACCTGATCCCCTTCTTCATCTCATGAACTGAACGGGAACCCAATCTACCTTCTCTTTGTAATCGTCAATCTCCACGACTCTGACAACATCACCACATGTGCTCTATAGGTGAAGACCAAAGCGTGCATTCACACCTCTACTTGCAGATGACCTACATGTATCTTATTTCTATCTTTACGATTCTGCTCTCCCCCTCCTCCTCCTTCGTGAACTCCGTCAAGATGTCCCCTTTCACATCTTCTTCTTGTTAGGAAGTAGGAGTCATATTAGGATTGTGAATCCTAAAGAAATAGGACTCTTAATCCTAATAATAATTGATTTGTATTCTATTTTTAGTCCTAATAAAAATATGTCTGGGTTTGTAACTAGGCAATATATAGAGGGGGTGGGAGGCATTGCCTCCACACCACAAACAATATGACAAGGATGATCCACTATAGACCCAAGACAATGAAGACACCGTGATGGAATCAACTCAAGTGGGAGATTGTTAGGATTAGAGTCATTTTAGGATTGAGAATCTTAATAGGATTGGACTCCTAATCTTAACGATATTTGAGTTGTATTCTATTTATAGTCCTATTCGGAATAGGACTATGGAGTTGTAATTAAGCTATAATATAGAGGGGGATGGGGGCATTGCCTCAACATCACCAAAAGAACAATGTAACCCCTAAAGAAAGTTGAGAGAGAGAGAGAGAAGAGAGCGAGAGAATGGAAAGAGTTGTACTCGTTCTTTTTTAGTGATCTTTCTTCTCCACTGGTCGTGAGAGGTGATCGACCATCATTATATCTAGTTGTTCTTTCTTTCACATGCTTTTGTGATTATGGGTGATTGCGCATCTACATGCGCATCTATATCCGAGGGTTCATCCGATATCCGAGAAGAGACAAAACCAATAGTTCGTATCCCCAACAACGGGTATCAAAGTTGGGTTCAACATTGTTAAAGGGAACGTGATGCAACGAGCCTAATCCTAATAATTGAGTTGTATTATATTTTTAGTCCTAATAGAGATATGACCATGAGTTTGTAATTAGACTATATATATAGGGGGTGGGAGGCATTGCCTCTAGATCACCACTAGAACAATGTAACCCCTAGAGAAAGAGGAAGAGAGAAGAGAGGAAGGTCAAGAAAACGAAGGAGTATGTACTCATTCTTCTTTTAGTGATCTTTCTTCTCAAGTGGTCGCGAGAGATGATCGACGACCGTTATATCTGGTTGTTCTTTCTTTCTTGTGCTTCTGTGGTGGTGGTCGATTTCACATATGCATCCGTATAAGGTGGTCGTATCCCAACAACCAATATTTGAGAGGATACAATGCAACTAGTATCAGAGTTGTATCCAGTGTTGTTGAAAGGACACGACATTGCGGGTCAAAGTGAGGCTCGATGATGATGAGTGGATATCGATGTAGCAGATACTCAATCCTAAGAAGTCGTGATATGGTGGTCTCTTGGATAAATTGACTAGAGGCGTCGAAGAATTCTGTTAGCAGCAGCTGGCAGGATATCGTGCAAGGTGACACGTCAAGGGGATCCAACGACAGGTGCGTGATGAATCCCTATTCATCACTCTTTATTCTTTTATTTTAGCTAATTATCTTGGCAGAGCATCATATAAATAGGTGTAAATAGAATAAGTTAGTAATATGCATGCTTGTGTTAACAATACATAATTAGCATCTATTTGTGCAAAAATAAAAGAATAAAGAGTAAAAAGAAAAAGAAAAAGAAGGAAGTATTTAGAATAAACACTGAGTGACCCGAACCCCAAGAGAGGGCCAGGCATTAGCCTCATCGCCAAATAAAATAAGTATAGAGATATAGGGCCACTCTAGATTGTATATATCATGTGTGTACATAAATAAATTACTTTTGACAAAATAAAAATAAAAATATGTTTTTCACTTCCTTGTATATATTTCTAAAAATAAAATAAAAATCAGAAAAATAAAACAAAAATAGAATAAAATTCTCTCTATCACTTGCACATAATACATGTATATATGTTTCCTTCCCTATTTATTTTATACTGTGAATAAATAATAAAAATAAAACAAAAATTATTTTATACTCCAAAAATTATGTTGTAAATAAATAGAATATAAAATGGGGGTATTTTGTAAAAATAATAAACTAAAAATAATTGTACAAAATACATAGGTATAATATACCTGTATATAATACTCTATATTGTAAACAAACTAATTTATTTTTCATAAAAATAAATAAAAATCACAGAAAAATCCCTTAAAAATAATAAACATTTTTCATTTTATTTATTTTTTAATTTAAATTCGTTTATTATTTTTAATCTATTTATTTTTTATTTTTATTGCTATTTTATACTGTAGCGACTTTTGTCTTCTTCCTGTGCCGCTTCTGATTGGTCTATGTGCACATATTGACCTGGGTCAACGCCATCTTCAAGGCTTGACCCGACCCGTTTGTCTTCATCGAACCTATTTCTCCCATTTCCCCCCAACGGATCGCGCAGTCTTTCGCCCGGATTTTTCTCCTGCATCTCCCTTGTGGATCCAAGATCCTCGCAGATCCCTAGGTAGGCGTGGATCCTTCTTGATTCGTGTGCCCTCACCCGTTCTTTCCAACCACCTGGGAGTGCTATAAAATCTCTCATCCTCTTCCCCAAACGCGGCAACTCATGCCTCGCTCCCTTTCGATACCCTATCCACCTTCAGCACAGTGACAGTCTCCTAGAGCGCCGCCTGGCGTTTGATTTGGTGCAGCGACGCCGCAGCTCAGCCTTCGTGGCCATAGTTCCGCCGTGAGTAGCCTCCCTTGCCTTCCGTCGCTTGGTCGAGGCCATAACTCTGACTACTACCTTAGCCTGGAGCCCAGGAGTTGATCCAGAACTTCAGGTGAACCTCTTATCCTCCACCTTTATCATTTCGATCCGATCTTCCATCTCAGTCGCTGCATCTTCATTTGCTCCGACCAGCCAGTCGAAGCTCCATCATCCACATTCAGCCGCTCCGATATCACCGCATAGTCGCCCTTAATCTAGCTCCGTATCGTGATCACCCTGATCTTTGTCTATCTAGCCAAGATTAGACGTGAGATCTCTTCCTTCACCTTCGTCGGAGATTGACCAGCATCCCCCGCTGCTTCTTTCACTTTCAATCCAAATAACAAGGATCGGAGCGTAGCTCTGAGTCAGGGGTACCCTTTGCATGTCCACTCGCGTGTTGAGAGCCCCCCATCCATCCTTTCCAGAGCTCGCCGGAGCAGCTCGAGGTGCTCGTCGCCGTCACGCCTATCCAGCCGTTGGAGCCCCCATCCGAGCCGTTTAGTCGACGTGGAAGCGTATCGTCGTCACGCCGGCGTCCTCCGATCTTCAATCGGAGCTGAGGGTCGCTTCCTTGGCTTCGGTGAACTTCGCCTAACACCTGTTCTTCCAGACGCCCTCCGCTCTGTTGGATCGACCGAAGACCTCCAGTTTACATCTTGAGCATCCATCCAGCCGCCATGTCAGACGTCAGATGTCAGTTCTAACGGCCACGCACGCACCACGTCCCCGACCATTCTGGCACCATCAGATCTGACGCCTGACACCATTAGTGCCACACGTTCCCGCCTTCTCCAGCGGTCGACACGTGTCCCCTCCACGCACGCCTCACATGCTGCAAGGGGATATATCCCTTTTTACCCTACACTTATTTTGTTTGTGCTTTAGTCCAGAAAATAAATGTTGTAGTTGAACCTATTTGCAATTTAGTCCCTATAGTTTTTATTATTTGCATTTTAGTCCCCCTGTTTGGAGGCACGTGCTTCATCACGTGAACTTGGGTGTTTTTGCTGTTTTAATCCTGGACTTTGTATATGTTACTTGTTGAATGAATGGTTTTATGAAATTGCACTTATGCCCCTGTGAACGTGGATTTGACGCATGTGCGGATTTAATTGGATAAATTGCATATTTGACCTCGGACTTTTTATTTGTGTTAATATTTAGTACAGGAACTTAAATAAATTGCATTTAGGTCCTTGCAAACTGTTTGTTGAGTTTTTAGTTAAATAAATATCAAAACTACTCTAAAAATTCCCAAAAAAATTACCAGTAGCTCCTGCTACTGTGTAATATATTGGTAATTTTTGTGACGTATTTTGATTTTATTTGTTTTTTTCTTAAAATAAAAAACCCTAAAAATTACTCCTGTCTAATTTAAAAAACCCATAAAAATAGAAAAATACCTTTAAAAATTCCATAAAAATTTGTGAGTGGTTGTTTTGTGTTGCTTTAATTTCTATACCATTTTCATTTGATTATCTTTTAAGACACATAAAAATCACAAAAAACTAAAAACCTTATAAAAACCATTAAAATTCTCTAAAAATCAAAAAAATGTGTTTTCAGTTTCTGTAGGTAGAATTTATTTTATACTTTCACATAAACTTGCTGTCAGGATTTTAGAGGCATTTTAGATATTTTTAATTTGCCTTTTCATCCAGGCTGTACACTGCTTGTTATTTTCATCTTTCTTTTATTTTTAGAAAATCTTATAAAAATCAGAAAAAGCCCATAAAATACCCAAAAACACTTGAATATTTTAAAAACACAAAAAGAAATTTTATTTTGAATTTTTGAGCTTTTTATATCTTAATAAAAATTGTTGTGTTGTGTTTGCTTTTATTTTCTTATTCATTTCCTCAATAGAAAATATAAAAAAATTAAAAATTAAAAACCACCAAAATAATTTTTACTTCCTTTTGGATTTCTCAGCTATGTAGGATTTTCCCGTGCTCCTTGTGTTCCACCCTGGTGGCTATACCAGGTAAAATAAATAGCAATACTGTTTGCCTTGTTTTCATGCTTGTTTGATTTTGTTGGTGGTCTCTTGTTTCTCGTTAAGCCCGATTCGAGTGGTTGAGGTTGCAATGACCTTTGATATCACTTAGCCTATGTCGCTTGGGTCGCTCATCAGAATGGCGTTGTTGCCAGGGAGCACAGCTTAGTAGTCGATTTCTATTTTTATGTTTGTTCTCTTTTTCTTTTTCTTTTCATTTTAAATTTTCCTTTTCTTTATTTGCTTTTTATTTTTGTATTATATCTTTTTCTTTATTTTTTATTTTTGTTTTTAATTTTCAATAACTGTGATCTGACCATCTTTTGTTTCTCTATTTCTTATGAGGGCCCGACGAGCGAGGGCTGCTTTCCTAGGAGTGCCAGAGCACCCGAGCGACGCGGAGGCGGCTCGTTTATGCATCAAGCTGCAGGAGAGCGCATGAGAAGAGGAGCAGAAGACTTGGAGGATTTTTAACTTTTATTTCATTTTTAGTCTATAACTTGTAATAAAATAGGACTCAGAGACTCTTTAAGCTTGGCAGTTGATTGGGGTCTGTTTCGCCGAGCACGGGTGTGCTCGGGGGACCTCACCGTGGTTTCTCGTCGGTTTTGTTTTTCTACACTTTTTTTTATTTTGGATTCACACAGAATTTGGCCCATAGACTTAGGATTTTATCTTGATTGTGACGTAATTAATTAAGGTCCCAGCCCTAATTATCTTCCTGTACGTATAGATCGTTAAGTGGACTTAATTAATTAAATCACAAAGAAAAAGCTAATCTGGTCGCCTGAGAGGTCACGTGCCACTAGAGGCTGTATACAACACTAGCAAGATTCATTGTGGTGAACACCGATCGGCATCAGAGACTGGACTCTGACCTCTCTTGTTGACTTTTTAGCTATTGTTTTTCGCGTGTAGAAATTCTTCGTCTAAGGTCGTTTTCTTCGTGCATCATATAGATAGTTTAATTTCTATCTTTATTTTATGCGCGGATCACCCTACATGTAGAGTGCTGGCGTCAGGTACGCATTTCTGACTTTGCATACATCATCGTGTTTGACCGCGTATCAGCTTTTTTGACTTCTCCCCCTGTTTTCGAACTTAAAATAATCAGGAGAATCGAAAAATTCGTTAGCGTTGTTTGTTATTGAAAAATACCTAAAAAGAAAAACCATAAAATTGAGACCGCTAAACACACTTGACCATAAAAGATATTTCACTGAAAAATCTGTCTTGGGAGAGCAATACCCTCCTTATTTGGTTTGGATGAGCGAAAGAGCGACCCGTACACTAGGATAGAGCCATGCCTGACCTTTCTTCAGACTACTGATTTCGGGATTAGTCGTTCTCCAATGAGGATTGTTCTGATTTCCGGTAAAGCGGGTCACAATATCCTTTGCAGAGCGAGTTGATCGGGCAGCCGGTAAACGATCCGCAACTTGTACTGGCTGGGAAAGATCTAGTTTCAGGATCGGGACAGTCTCCTGAGAGCGTCGGGTTCCTACCAGCTCGCTTAATCACTCTGATAGACTGAACTATCACCTATAAAATTGACAAGATAAGAGATCGAACCTTTATGGTCGTCAGCTTAGTGTTGAGTAGGTGAATTGGGGGTTTGTTTTCCTGATCTTGTGTGTTTCCAGATCTCATCCGCCTTTCTCTCCATATCACGATGATGGGCCAGAGGTCCCTTAGGCAGCCTTTGGCTGCACCTCTTTTGAGCACTCCACCCCATTCATCTAGGTTGGTTCGTGAGAGCCCAGACCCGCTCTCTGAACCTGAGTTTGACTCTGCCCTGTTCCCCTTCACCACCATTCTACCAGTGCTGAGGTGCCCGAGCAGAGATCACAGCAGATGTATATTCATTTGACGACACCTAAGTTCAGGTCTTTTGCCTTTGCAAAGTCCATGGCCAGCAGCGAGGAGCGCACTGATGGACCCAACCAGACTCACACGTACGTTCTTGATCAGAGTTCCATCAACAACACCCTGTTAGCTTCCTTGGAGACTATGCAACGCCAGATCAGAGACTAGGAAGCTTTCATGACCGGCATGCGCAGAGAGATGGCTCAGATGAGAGAGGACAGAGGAGAGCCGAACAGAGCCGGTGGAGGAGAGATTCTAGAGCTCGGAGAAGGAGAGGGACGAGATCTAGATGAGACAGTGGAGCTAGTCCGACCAGCATGCCCGATGAGTGAGTTGCACAACCCTGGTGCAACTCTGACACATTGTTGGATTCAGCTGCCTGCTATTCTTGGAGATTTCAAGCTCCCTGCTCAGACGATTCAGTTACTGCCCAGATTTCACGGGCTAGCCATCGAGGAGTCGCACCTCTATCTCCAAGAGTTCGAGATGATCTGCACCACGGTCCATGATCAATTCGTGGATGAGGATACCATCAAGATGATGGCCTTTCTGTTCTCCCTCATCGATAGAGCAACCTATTGGCTGAAGCATTTATGGAGATACGTGACATCATGGGAACAACTCCAGAACGAGTACTTGACCAAGTACTTCCTACTCGGTCGGATGAATGCAGCGAGAGCCCTCATCAACAACTTCTCCATGCTTCCCAACGAGCAATTTCATGATGCATGGGACCGATTCAGAAAGCTTATCGATCGGTGTCTACATCATGATATATCCAAGCCCAACCTCGTGCAGATCTTCTTTTGTGGGCTGACACCGGAGCTGCAGGGGCTAGTGAATGCATCCTGTGGAGGTTCATATTTCACGAAGGATGAGGATCAGATCTGGGCGATCTACGAGGAGATGGCAGAGAATTACACTATCATGTCCCAGACCCAACTCTACACATAGGGGAAGACCCCACCATAGGTCGTATCCTATCATAGGATAGCACGGGTTGATGCAGGTCCATCCACATCGTCAGCAACCGCATCACAGGTATCGGCCACTGATATGGGTATTATCAGCGAGAAGTTGGACTGCATCGAGATCATCGAGAAGAAGCAGTACCAGGGTATGTCGCAGATCGATCAAATGGCACATACGCTGAGTGACCTGAAGACCCAGATCATGTATCTCCAGGAGGCACAGACGGCTTCTTAGAGCCATCTCAGGTCACGGGCTGACCCCAGCAGCAGCAACAGCTCGACCCAGCCCTCTGCCCACTACAGACAGGTTCACCACATTCAGGCAGAGCCGTTCCAGCAGCCGCAGCAGCAGTACGTCCAACTACCACCATCTCAGGACACTCAGATGGTGGTATACCAGTGGGATCAACCCCTGGTAGTCCTACCCCCACCCCTTACGAGCAGGAGCTGTTGATGGAAGTCAACGGAATTTGGTACGACCGACCTCAGTCTGGGATCCGTCGAGACCATCCCAGATTCCGATGGTCTACCGGAGGTGCCTCATCCCAGCAGCAACCTCCAGTTCAGGGTGGGCAGTACAACCAGTAGCAGCAGCAACCCCAGCTCCCATAGCCATAGTCGCACTATCAGCAAGTTCCTCGTCCCTACCAGCAGGGACAACCGTGGAGGCAGCAGCAGCAGCCTCAGCAGTATTCTCAGCAGTATCCCCCTCATCCTTCCAACAGCAGTAGCCTTACTTCCAGAGAGGCAACCCGTCCGGTTCTTATGGGCCAGCCTATGAGAATCCAACACTTGATGACTTAGTCCGCCTTATTTCCGAGCAGCATGTTACTTTTAGGCGAGAGATGGACTAGTTCTGTCAGGAGATGAGGGAGATCGTCAAGGGCAAGGCTGCCATACCCGAACAGATTGAGACGAATCCGAACAACCTGGAGAGGAAGTCTGAGCAGGTATAATTTACAGAGGCTACCACTCCTACTGACCCATTGGGTGATATTACTTCCTATACTTTTGATGATGACTTTGTTACACTTAGGAGTGGTAGGATGCCAGCCGGCGGTGCCTCATCTGAGCGACGATACCACGAGGACTCAGGAGCACCAAACGAGGAGGAGAGCAGTGTTGATGCTGCCCATGATGATGATGATGATGACGGTGGTGCTGACACCATCGAGGATGTAGATCCAGCCGATGGTACTAAGGTCGTCGCTTCACCAGATGCAGGAGGTGGTGCTGATGCCACCAGATATTCTGATGCTGACTCACACAACGGTGCTGATGCCGCAAGTCCAGATGCCGGGGGTGGTACTGAGGCCACCCATTCTATTCCTGTTGCATTTCCTTCTATTTCTGTATCTCGGGACTATTCAGAAAAATCCAAAAAAATTAATAAAGGAAAGGGTTCTTTATTTCCGAGTCCATCTGCGATGCCTGGAGATGTTTGTATGGATTCTGTTTTGTCTCAACAATAGGGACCCGTTCCTAGCCCTCTATCTGAGGAGGGCCCAACCATCCTCTTCTCTCAAGCACTCCGCTTGGCTAAGGGGAATAAAAAAGAAAACCCAAAAAATCTCATCAGTTAGAGTTCAGCCAGCAGATGATAGACATATTTCAGATTCAGCTGTCTCTACAGGAGGCCCTTGAGCACATCCCTCGCTTCCAGAGGAACCTTATAGAGAAGACTACCATTCGCAGGAAGAAGAGTAACCACCATGCAAAGATCCATGTGCTCACTTGTGCCACCTGCTTCACCATTCAGAACCATCTGCTAACCAAGAGGCCAGATGCAGGAGCTCCCTATGTCAGATGTCACATCCATGAGCAGAGGTACGATCGGACTCTATTAGACAGTGGATCCTCCATCAACCTACTTCCGATAACCTTACTCGCTCGATTCGAGTTTGGCTCTCTTCGACAGAGCAGACAGTCCTTCAGTTTGTTGATAGATCTATCAAGAGGCCGAAGGGGTTTTTGAAGGACGTGGTCATCACAATTCAGGACTTGAAATTCCCCGTGGACTTCGTTGTGTTGGACATGGAGATCCTTGAGTCTGTGACTGATACCCCCATCATTCTAGGACACCCGTTTTTAGTCACAGCCAAGACAGTGTCCGAAAAAGATAGCGGGAAGGTATACTTTTGCGTCGAGTATGAGAGTATACAAATAGAGATGATCGACGAGACTAGAGCGCGAGATTCAGCCTGCTCAGAGCAGCTCAGTGAATCAGAGCAGATGACAGAGGTAGAGCGAGACGTCTACCAGGAGTGCGATTTCGTGATAACAGATGATGAAGCAGCTTGGTCTGATCCCATTTCATGATCCATCTTCTCACATTCAGATGCCACAGATATCCAGATTCAGGCAGAGGAGAGCTTGGAGAGCACACTCTTGGCAAAGGACACATTCGAGGCAGCAGACCGCGTTCTTGATAGTGAGGCAGTTTCTTTCCCTTGTGATTCGGATTCAGATCCCTCGGAGTCAGATATTAATTGGCAGAGTTTGATGAGTTGATACCGTGTATGATTCCTACAGAGCCAGCTGCTAGGGTGGAGACTGATCCAATACAGAGTACAGATACACCAGCAGAGCAGTCTCCACCAAATTCCCATGATCAACGAGAGTTCTCCCATGCAGATTTAGTTGCCTTCACTCAGACTTTTCAGAGGCCAGATTTGCTAGCTTTCAGTTGCTCAGAGCTGAAGCCCTTACCGCAGTCGCTGAAGTATAGATTCCTTGCGGGCGAGCATGAGATGCACCCAGTCATTATCTTAACAGATTTGATTGGAGAGCAAGAATCTCATTTGATGGAGGTTCTTGAAAAGAACCAGAAGGTGATAGGATGGAGTGTGGCTGATCTCCAGGGGATAAGTCCGGCCCTATGCTCCCACCATATCTATCTCGAAGAGGACGCCAAGCCATCACGTGAGTTCCAGTGACAACTGAACCCGAACCTTCAAGAGGTTGTCATGAAGGAAATCTCGAAATGGTGGAGCGTCGATTTTATCTACCCCATCTCCGACTCCAAGTGGTTTAGTCCATTACATGTGGTGCCCAAGAAGACGTTCATCACTACAGTTGTGAGCGAGTCTGGAGAGGAGATAGCTACCCAGGTACCCACTTCTTGGATGGTCTGTGTGGACTACAGACCATTGAAACAGGCCACCAAGAAGAATCATTTCCCAATGCCTTTTATTGATCAGATTATAGAGAGGCTAGCTGGGAAGAGTCGTTACTGTTTCCTTGACGGGTACTCCGACTATAATAAAGTGGCCATTGCGCCCGAAGACCAGGACAAGACTACATTCACCTGTTCATTTGGGATATATGCTTTCAGACGGATGCCCTTTGGTCTATGTAACGCTCCAACGATATTTTAAAGGTGCATGTTGTCCATCTTCTTGGACATAGTGGGTGAGTGCTTGGAGGTCTTCATGGATGACTTCTCGGTCTATGGCGATGAGTTTGATGCTTGTCTTGACTGCTTAGACCGCATCCTCCAGTGATAAATCGAGGTCCATCTTGTTTTATCCTGGGAGAAGAGTCACTTCATGGTGACTCAAGTGACGGTGTTTGGTCATATCATCTCCAATAGGGGCATGGAGGTTGATCCGGCCAATGTGAATATCATTAGAAAACTCAATCCACCATCCAACCTGAGACAGTTACGATCTTTTCTAGGGCATGTCAGTTTCTACCGACGATGCATTCATGATTTCAGCAAGATTGCCCGATCGTTGACTGATTTGCTGATGAAAGACACCGAGTTCATTATAGATGATAAGTGTCTTACATCATTCGAGACTCTCAAGAGTCTAGCTGTTGAGGCTCCTGTCCTTCAGCTGTCTGATTGGTCTCTTCCATTCAAGATCATGACGGATGCCTCTTATTTTGTCGTAGGGGTTGTGCTGGTACAGAGGAGGGATGGAGTGCCTTTTGCCATTCACTACGCTAGCCGTACATTGGATGTCGCACAATGGAACTACACCGTCACTGAAAATGAGATGCTAGCTATAGTTTTTACCTTGGACAAGTTCAGGTCGTACATCATTGGATCAAAAGTGACTATCTTTATTAATCATACCGCTATAAGGTACCTCATTGCAAAGAAGGATGCCAAAGCAAGACTGACTAGATGGATCCTTCTACTCCAGAAGTTTGATATTGAGATTAAGGATAAACCTGGAGTCAAGAATGTGATGGCGGATCATCTCTTCTGATTAGAGCATCTTGTGGAATCTGAGCATACTGATCCCATTTCTAAGACCTTCCCAGATGAGGTGATCCTTGCTATCGCCTCACTCCCGTGGTACGCCGAAATTGTAAACTTTCTTGTTGCCAAGAAAATTCCACAAGGTTGGCCTAGGCAGCAACTTGAGACCTTCCTTGCAAAGGCCAAGTTCTACCATTGGGAGGATCCCATCCTTTATCATGAAGGAGAGGATAGCATCTGGCGTCGATGCATTCCTCAGGAGGAGCACCATAGCGTCCTCACATACTGCCACAAGCTTGAGGCATGAGGACATCACTCTGGGAGGAGAATGGTACAGAAAGTGCTCCAATCCGACCTATGGTGGCCTACCCTCTTCAATGATTCTGATGAATTCGTGAAGAGGTGTACCGACTGTCAGAGGATGGGCACTTGTGGACAGCGTGATATGATGTTGATGCAACCCATTCACTTCTATGAGATTTTTGACACATGGTGCATCGATTTCATGGGTCCATTCCCTAAGAGTCAGGGATTTGAGTACACTTTGTTAGCCATGGATTATGTTAGTCATTGGGTTGAGGCCATCCCCGCCCGAGCTGCAGATGCTAGGACTGTTTACAGATTTTTGGGGAAGAATATCATTTCATGGTTCGGGGTACCTAGAGTTTTGATATCTGACAGGGGGTCTCATTTCGTCAACAACAAGGTAAAGGCCATTGCTAGCGAGTTCAACATAGACAATCGAGTAGCCACTCCATATCATCCTCAGACCAATGGTCATGCGGAATTGTCGAACAGGGAGATCAAGAAGATATTGTAGAAGGTAGTCCGACCAGATAGAAAGGATTTGACACAGCTTTTGGACTCAATCTTGTGGGCATATCGGACATCCTTCAAGACTCCTTTGGGTACATCTCCCTTCCGCCTTGTTTATGGCAAGCCCTGTCATTTACCTGTTGAGATTAGGCACAACTCACTTTGGGCTGTCACATATATATTATTGGATCCAGTGAGTGTAGGAGATCAAAGGAAGGCAAAATTGGCAGCCCTGGAGGAGCTTAGAGACTCAGCCTTTTCAAGCAACCTACAGTATAAGGAGAGAGTGAAGAAATGGCATGATTCTCATATCAGCCATAAGCAGTTTGAGCCAAATCAAAGAGTATGGTTGTTCGATGCTAGGCTTAGATTATTTCCAGGGAAGTTGTAGAGCAAGTGGAAGGCATACCTGGTCCGAAAGGTATATGACAATGGGAGTATTGACATATCTGAGATGTCATCTGAGTCTACCTTTCGTGTTAACGGGCAGCAGCTCAAACCATATCTAGATCATGAGCCACTGGTCGTTGACGTCGCCCCTATTCATTTTGCATGAGATGTGGTCTTTGACTCACATCTATTGCATCTCATGCCTGATTATCACTGTGTTCCGCCTTGTATAGATCCAGATGTCTATATCATCTCATTCTTCAGTCCAACACCCCGTTTGCATCTTATGATTATGCTATACTTAGGGTGTACTTTACCCTAAGTATAGGGGGGATGTCAGATTTTTGATTTCTCTTTGGATTCTTTTTACCTCTGTTCTGTTGCCTGTACTTAAGGATATTCAATAGGGGAGGTAGACTTTGTACATCTTTTCGCTCGGATTTCCCTTTATATACAGTCTGCTATACTTAGGATTACTTAGTCCTAAGTATAGGAGGAAACACCGAGATCTTTTCATTCTACTCTTTGATTCGTTGTTGTAGTATAGCAATCCTTTTCACTTCCCTATACTAAGCACGAGTTATGTCTTCTTCATCGCTCTTGATCCACTCTTAGGACATCGTTCAAGCTAAGTATAGGGGGTGTCGTATATATTTCATATATACTTTAGACATAACTCGTACTTTGTGTGAGTGTATTAATAAATAAAATGGCTAAAATCCTTTATCTAAAATTCGTAATTTTTTTAAAAAAAAATTTCTTGTACATAAAATTCTTTCTTGCGCATACATAGATATTTATAAAAAATATTTTGTACACATGTTTGTAAAAATGTTTTGTTTGTAAAAAGTTTGTAAATATTTTGGAATCAAAATTATGTATATAGTACAAAATTTTTGTAAAATGTTTGGAAAACAAAAGTTTGCAAAAACCCTTGTGTAAATGTGTGTAAATAGTTTGCAAAACTTCTGCATCCATGCATTCATTCATTAACACATTTTTCAAGAATTTTGCATGTTTTCAAAAATTATTGCATAAAAAGATTTTTGTATTTACTTGTACATTTTTTTCTAAATGATAGATTGACATTTAAACTAGCCTGGAATTAAATTGGGAAATGTAGCTTGGTTAAGACCTTAATCGATATAATTCTAAGAGGAACCTTATAGGGCTTAGGGTTAAGACTTTTCAGGTCCATTAGTGACTTAATCTTTAAGTCGACTAGGCTTTGATCACATGTCATCTTGATGAGCCTAAGTAGAACACTTAACAATGCACAAATCACTCTCACAGACAATGGCTTTACTTGCACCAGCACCTTACACATAGCTCTCTACGGATGAGGTGGCGAGGAGGCAATCTTCTTTGGCTTGGGGTAGCATACGAGGGTAGTACTTCTAGGCAGAACCTCTCGTCTTCTTTTAGTTAAGGAAGTGCGTTTCAACTTGGTCTGGCAGCATTGAGGTCTAAAGACAGGAGTTGTGGGATGCAATAATGCTTCAAAAGAGGGATAGTCTACTGGCTCAAGAGGAAAAACTCCTTATGTATATATGTTGCACCATGTAGACATGTTGTACATATGCACATCCAAACAAAATGCAAAAGAAAGAAAAACTCCAAAAAGGTGGTGGGTCTGATAGAAAATGAAATACCCACCGGAGTACATAGCCAAATAAAGCAAAATTTATGTTACACATTCTCATCTCATGAAGCTTGCAGCAGGGAGACTTAGCTACACTGGTTGGACTCCCATGGATACATGGCTACACTGGTCATGATCCATTCTCTTCTTCCTCCTCTTCTTGAGTCGGTTGAACTTGAACTTAGAAGGGAATATCTCGCTCCTCGAAGAAAGAGCTGCCAGACTAGGGCATTAGAGTTACCTTGTTGAGGGGGGTTGTTACTTTGCCATTTCTGAGGTGGGGAGCTACATATCACTTACACAGTACAAGAAAAGATTCATGGTCATTAGAGTTTGTGTGTGTAGACTTGTTTTTATCTAGATTATTGAGGAGTCTTGACCATATATTGGTGGGACTTAGAGGTTTTTGAGTTTTAAACCTAGATCCAAATAAGGTTCTGAGAAACTAATAATCCAGAGGTCTGATTGAGCTCCATACTTCAATTTAATGAAGACAAGTTTAATAATCAATCTTGATTCTCCTTCATTTTCCTTTCTTTTTCTTTCTCTTTTCACTTCTTCTTTAAATAAGTGTTTGCTAAGGGACTAGTAAAGGTAAAGTATAGGGGGTGATGAATCCCTGTTCATCACTCTTTATTCTTTTATTTTAGCTAATTATCTTGGCAAAGCATCATGTAAATAGGTGTAAATAGAATAAGTTAGCAATATGCATGCTTGTATTAATAATACATAATTAGCATGTATCTGTGCAAAAATAAAAGAACAAAGAATAAAAAGAAAAAGAAGGAAGTATTTAGAATAAATACTGAGTGACCCGAACCCCAAGAGAGGGCCAAGCATTGGCCTGATCGCCAAATAAAATAAGTAGAGAGAGATAGGGCCACTCTAGATTGTATATATCATGTGTGTACATAAATAAATTATTTTTGCCAAGATAAAAATAAAATTATGTTTTCACTTCCTTGTATATATTTCTAAAAAAATAAAAATTAGAAAAATAAAATAAAAATAGAATAAAATTTTCTCTCTCACTTATACATAATACATGTATATATGTTTCCTTCCCTATTTATTTTATACATGTGAATAAATAATAAAAATAAAACAAAAATTATTTTATACTCCAAAAATTATATTGTAAATAAATATAATATAAAATTGGAGATATTTTTGTAAAAAAATAAATTAAAAATAATTGTACAAAATACATAGGTATAATATACATGTATATAATACTCTATATTGTATAAAAACTAATTTATTTTTCATAAAAATAAATAAAAATCACAGAAAAATCCCTTGAGAAAAAACATTTTTCATTTTATTCATTTTTAATTTAAATTCATTTATTATTTTTAATCTATTTATTTCTGATTTTTATTGCTATTTTGTCCTGTAGCGGCTTTTGTCTTCTTCCTGTGCCGCTTCTGACTGATCCACATGCACATCGGGGTCAACGCCATCTTCCACTTCACCGAACCTATTTCTCCCATTTTCCCCCAACGGATCGCGCAACCTTTCACCTGGATTTTTTGCCCGCATCTCCCTTGTGGATCCAAGATCCTCGTGGATCCCTAGAGAGGTGTGGATCCTTCTCGGTTCGCATGCTCTCACCCGTTCTTTCCGGCCTCCTGAGAGTGCTATAAAATCTCTCATCCTCTTCCCCAAAAGCGACAGCTCGTGCCTCGCTCCCTCTCGATACCCTAGCCACCTTCAACAGAGTGACAACCACCTGGAGCGCCGCCTGGCATTCGATTTGGTGCAGCGACGCTGCAGCTCAGCCTTCGTGGCTGAAGTTCTGTCGCGAGTAGCCTCCCTTGCCTTCCGCCGCTTGGTCGAGGCCATAACCCCGACTACCACCTTTGCCTGGAGCCCAAGAGTTGATCTAGAACTCCAGGTGAACCTCTTATCCTCTGCCTTTATCATTTTGATCCGATCTTCCATCTCAGCGCCACCGTACCTTCGTTTGCTCCGACCAGCTGGTTGGAGCTCCATCATCCACATTCAGCCGCTCCTATATCACAGCATAGTCGCCCTTCATCTAGCTCCATATCCTAATTACCCTGATCTTTGCCTATCTAGCCAAGATTAGGTCCGAGATCTCTTCCTTCACCTTCGCCGGAGATCGACCAACATCCCCCGCCGCTTCTTTCACTTTCAGTCCAAATAACAAGGACGGGAGCGTAGCTCCGAGTCAGGGGTACCCTTTACAGGTCCACGCGCATGTTGAGAGCCCCCCCTGTCCATCCTTTCCAGAGCTCATCGGAGCAGCTCCAGGTGCTCGTCGCCGTCACGCCTATCCAGCCATTGGAGCCCCCATCCGAGCCGTCCAGTCGATGCGGAAGCGTCTCTTCATCACGCCGGCATCCTCCGATCTTTAATCGGAGCTGAGGATCGCTTCCTTGGCTCCAGTGAACTTTTCCTGACACCTGTTCTTACAGAAGCCCTCCGCTCCGTTGGATCGACCGAAGCCCTCCAGTTTACATCCTGAGCGTCCATCCAACCGCCATGTCAGACGTCGGATCTAATGGCCACGTGTGCACCACCGTCCCCGACCATTCTGGCACCGTCAGATCTGACGCTTGAGGCCATCAGAGCCGCACGTCCTCGCCTTCTCCAGCGGCCGACACGTGCCCCCTCCACGCTCACCTCACGTGCTGCAAGGGTATCTCGTCTTCGGAAATGACGTATAGATTGGGTTCTCACTGCGACGGCTGACTCAAAATGCAAGCCTCCCTACGAGGACTTTCATATCTCCTCGGGCCACACTTCTCTTTTCTTTACATGACCCTCATCTTTGTCCTATCTTGCACGTCGAGCCCCCTAAGGTGGGTCTCCTTCCAACTGGCCGGATGAGACTGATTTCTTCATTCTTTCTTGGGAAGAACTAGGACGGAACCAACTAATAACTAAGCATTGAGATTTTCTTACTTTCTGATTATATAAGTGGGAATATATAAGAAAGATATGCCACTATATATTATATAGGAAAGTCTCTTGTTATATACACTCCTCAGATCGATCAAGCATTGAATGCCTGGTTCTTTCTCTATTACCAGGAACTTTCTACTACTTGAGTTGAGGCCCTGAGACAGGTCTGATGATGAAGCGAAGACAGATATCTTCCCCCGAAAAGACAAAGAAAGCTAGGAATTTTGACGATTACCATTAAAGATCTCCGCCTCCCTCTTTGAGACTGCACCCTGTTTTATACTCAGGATGGAGTTCAGACTATTTTCTCTTCAAATTCTTTTGCGAAAGAAGATCAGGCTACCATATTATCCCTTTTTACAATGCACTTATTTTATTTATGCTTTAGTTTAGAAAATAAATGTTGTAGTTGAACCTATTTGCAGTTTAGTCCATGTAGTTTTTTATTATTTGTATTTTAGCCCCCGGATGAGCCACCCGAACAATCAAGGTAAATCAGGTATATCTGCGGTCGTTGTGACCTCAGTCACTCGGGACTCAGAGCTAAATCAAGAAAAATTCAGACCACCAAAGAAATATAAAAATCAATGAAACTCAAACTAGCGGTCTCGCTATTGGATTAACCTGGTATAGCGACCAGGGTCGAACTCAGAGAGCACGTGATGGCCTTGCGGCCTACGAAGTAATCAAAAAATAAAAAAAATCAAAACAAATTATTTTTGGTGGATTTTTAATATTTTTATATTTTTTTGGAATTTTTAATTATAAAGAAAATAATGAAACAAGCAAAACACACAACTCTCAACAATTATTTTAACTCCCAAAAATACTCTAAAAATTCAAACAAAAATATTTTTATAATTTTTATATTTTTTAGTGTTTTTGGTGAATTTTTGAGGATTTTATAATTAATATAGAATTTTCTAAAAATAAAATAAGACTGAAAACCAAAGACACGGTCCAGTCAGGCTTCTACAACCATTTAAAAATACTAAATGGTTGTTTCAAGGCCTCGAGGTATTTTTCTTGTGAAGTATGAATAAAAAGGAATAATCAGGAAAAAGAATTATTAATTTTTGGTTTTTCTATAAATTTATTAGAATTTTTATGATTTTTTTCAGTGTTTTTCAATTTTTATAGTTTTTATGAATAAAAAAATGACCAAAATTGGTCAGAAAATCAAACACACAAAACACACAAACTATGAATTTTTTAGAATATTTGAGAAGGTTTTAATATTTTTTGTGATTTTTAAAACTGGACAGGCAGAAAAAGAGAGGTTTTTGAATTTTTAAAAATAATAAAAGGGCTCAAAAAATTTCCCAAAAATGAGTTAAAATTCTACACAGTGGCAGGAGCCACGTGTCAAATTTTCACTTAATTTGGAGATGATTTCATATTTTATTTAAAACAACCAAGAGCCTACAGTGCACATGGACCTGATCGTAATAACAATATCTTCTAGGGGCCTAAAAGTAACAAAAATGGAAGTCCAGGGGGTCCAGGTGCAAAAATCCCACGTTCTCACATGCAAAGCACGTGAACTGGGCACTCAGGGACCTATCTGCAAATACTTTAAGTTCCTGGACCTATTAGCAACAGGTGCTAAAGGTCTAGGGGCTTAAGTGCAAATTACCCAAGAAATTCGGTACATGTAGAAATAAACACACTCACAGGGGTATAAATGCAATTATATAAAAGATATCTCATTCCATGAACAATAAGAAACCACAGGCCCATACATGCAAATTCTTCCAAAATGCACGTGACGAAGCACGTGTCCCACAACGTACAGGGGTAGAAATGCAAATATAAGAAACTAACAGGTCCTCTACGCAATTTACCAAACTAAAATAAACTTGATAAAATATTTACAGGACTGGATATTAAAGACTAAAAGACTAAGGGCCTAAGGGTAAATTACCCTTTATTTGCAGATGGACTGAGATGGCGCCACGTGGCTGATCAAATGGCTGGGAGTAGTGGCGCCTCTCCTCGTCAACGGACGCTCCAGATGACGCCACGTGCTGATCGAACGGTGCTGGTGCAGGGCGCCTCTTCAGATAAAAGAACGGTCCAGATCGAATCTAGGACCCCGGAGTCGAACGAACGGCTGAGGAGGTTCCTGGAAGAACTCCTCGTCGGCGAGCTTCGCCGGAGGACTGTGAACGCGCTGGACCTCCTCGCGGGCTGCTGACAGGTGGGAAATGATCGCCAAGGCCTCCCGCGTCGATCAGGCTCCTTCGATGACGCCCACGAGCTCCGAGAAGCCCAGGCGACAACAATGGAGCTTAGGCTCCTGTGCTGAACGTGGAGGACCTCAGATGGTCCTCCTCAGACCTGCAAAATGGCACATAACGACTGCTGGGTCGAGGGCAAAGTGCCTCGACCCGGTTAGGGGTGAAGCGTGTGGTCGGTGCGTCAGGGCGAATGGTCTCCGGCGATGCGACGGCGAGGGAGACCTACTCCCAGTTCCTGTGCGAATTGGGTTGGTTGAAGGGGCGGAGAACGTGCAGAGAAGTGAGACGGAGGTGAAGGTCGGGTCAATCGACAAAATGGGTGGATGGTGTGGCCGGAATCGATGATCGGAGGTGAAAGATGAAATTGGGCGTACTTTGAAATTAGTGAAAACTAAGGAAAACTACGCTTACCGAATGGTTGGAGTCGACTGGGAACGAGCTGTTGAAGCTCTAGGTCCTTGCCTCGAAGGTCGTCGATGCCCGAGGCTCGAGCACCACGCATGGGGCGGTGCACGGCGACGCTAGGTCGCCGGATCGATGGTCGGGTCACTCTCTCCTCACTACGACACCACCGGTCGCTTGCTGTCACTCAGGCGAAGGTGGTGGAGGTCCTAGGAAGGGGAATGCGGAGCCAAAGATGAGTGAAATGCGCGGCGGAGCTCAGGTTTTATATTCCTAGGGGTCTGGCTAGAAGGTGGTCGGGCGAGGAAATTGGAGCACGGATCCCCATAACCCAGCCCGGGCATGGATTAGGGACGAACACAGATGGATTAGGACCCGGGGTTTACGGATTTGGAGCTCGGATCAAGTGGTGATAATTTGGAGAAATCGGGTCGGGGCACTGGATCCGCGGGTCTGTGGTCCAGGGGGGGAGTTGACCGGGGGGTCAACATCCCCCGTGGACCAATGAGAGTCGGCCACGTCATAAAGAATTGGAAAATCTATATAAAATAACAAATGGCCTATTTTGGAAAAAGTTAAAATACAAAAATTGTTATTTATTTATAAACTATTTTTTTGTGATTTTTATTTATTTTTTTGAAATAAAAATTAGGTATTTACAATATAGTACTATATACATAGGTATATACTATATATATTTTTAATTTTTGATTTTTAATTATTTATTTTTATATATTTTTATTCCAATTTTATATTTTATTTATTTACAAGATAAAATTTGGAATATTGTGGTATTTTTATTTTATTTTTATTATTTATTTACAAGGGTAAAATAAATAGGTTTATTTATATACATATATGGTATATATACAATGAAGGAAATTGATTTTATTTTTGTTCTTTTTATTTTATTTTTGTTTTTATGATTTTTATTTTTATTTATTTACATTAAGAAGTCTAGAATATGTACAATTTTTATTGGGTTTTAATTTATTTATTTATAGGGATAAATAAATATATAAGTGGTTTTATATACAAGGGGAATGTAGACAATAGGGGATGAATTTTATTTCTTTTTATTTTTCTCATTTTTCTTTTAGTTTAATATTTACAAATATATACAAATAAATACAAACCCACTTTTATTTTTTGTTTTAGAGGAAAATATTTTTATTTACTTATTTACAGGTATATATACACATGAGCTTCCTTATCTCTCTCTACTTGGGTTTTTATGCGGTCAGGCCCATGTTGAGCCCTCCCTTGGGATTAGGTCGCTCAATATTTATTCTAAATATCTCCCTCTTTTTCTTTTTTTCTTTATTCTTTTATTTATGCACAAAAATATGCTAATTATTTAATTTTACACAATGCATCCTATTTGCTAATTATTAATATTTACAAATATATACATGTGTTTGGCAAATGTTTTGTAGCTAAAATAAAAGAATAAAGACTGATGAATGGGTATTCATCACCCCCCTGTTTGGAGGCACGTGCTTTGTCACGTGAACTTGGATGTTTTTGTAGTTTTAATCCTAGACTTTATAGATGTTACTTGTTGAATGAATGGTTTTATGAAATTGCACTTATGCTCCTGTGAACGTGGATTTGACGCATGTGCGGATTTAATTGGATAAATTTCATATTTGATCTTGGACATTTTATGTGTGTTAATGTTTAGTACATGAACTTAAATAAATTGCATTTAGGTCCCTGTAAACTATTTGTTGAGTTTTTAGTTAAATAAATATCAAAACTAATCCAAAAATTCCCAAAACAATACTAGTAGCTCCTGCTACTGTATAATATTTTTGATAATTTTTTTGTCGTATTTTGATTTTATTTGCTTTTTTTATAAAAATCAAAACCCTAAAAATTACTCATGTCTAATTTAGAAAACCCATATAAAATAGAAAAATAACTTTAAAAATTCCATAAAAATTTGTGAGTGCTTGTTTTATGTTGCTTTAATTTTTATATCATTTTCATTTGATTATATTTTATAAAACACCTAAAAATCATAAAAGACTAAAAACCTTATAAAAATCATTAAAAATTCTCTAAAAATAAAAAAAATGTGTTTTCATTTTATGTAGGTATATTTTATTTTATACTTTTACATAAACTTGCTGCCAGGATTTTAGAGGCATTTTAGATATTTTTAATTTGCCTTTTCATCCAAGCTGTACACTTCTTGTTATTTTCATCTTTATTTTATTATTAGAAAATCTTATAAAAATCAAAAAAACCCATAAAATAAGCAAAAACACTTGAATATTTAAAAACCCAAAAATAATTTTATTTTGAATTTTTGAGCTTTTTATATCTTAATAAAAATTGTTGTGTTGTGTTTGCTTTTATTTTATTATTCATTTCCTCAATAGAAAATATAAAAAAAATTTAAAAATTAAAAACCACCAAAATAGTTTTTACTTCCATTTGGATTTCTCGGCTACTTGGTAGAATTTTCCCGTGCTCTTTGTGTTCGACCCTGGTGGCTATACCAGGTAAAATAGATAGCAAGACCGCTTGCCTTGTTTTTATGCTTATTTGATTTTGTCGGTGGTCTCTTGTTTCTCGTTGAGCCCGGTTCAAGTGGTTGAGGTCACAATGACCTTTGATATCACTTAGTCTCTGTCGCTCGGGCCGCTCATCAGTGCGCCACCCAGAGGAGGTGAATTCCTGCTAACGAAACTTGCAGATGATGAGTATAGCCAAGTAAGAACTCAAGATGATGAAGAAATCATGATGGATTTCAACTCAATGGGGAGATTGTTAGGAATTAGGAGTCATATTAGAATCAGGAATCCTGAAGAAATAGAACTCATAATCCTAATAATAATTGAGTTGTATTCTATTTTTAATCCTAATAGAAATACGATTATGGATTTGTAATCAAGCTATATATAGAGAGGGTGGGAGGCATTGCCTCTAGACCACTACTAGAACAATGTAACCCTAGAGAAAAGGGGGGAGAGAGAAGAGAGGACGAGTGCGAGGGAACAGAGAGAATTATACTCCTCCTTCTTTTAGTGATCTATCTTCTCTCGTAGTCGCGAGAGGTGACCGACCACCATTATATCTGGTTGTTCTTTCTTTTATGTGCTTCCTGGTGATGATCAATTGTGCATCTACATCCGTATAAGATGGTCGTATCTCAACAACCAATATCTGAGAGGAGACGATGCTGGGTCATGTCCCATCAACTGGTATCAGAACAGAGTTGATACTGCTTCTTTTCCCAACACTTCTTCCCCTTTGTTTCGAACTCGACTCGATGCCGACCATCACACCCTCCATCTCTTGATACCCCTATGCCTTCTTTCTTCTTACACAACCCCCCACTGCCTCAGGCTCCATCCTCTGCCTATCGTCAAGAGCCTCTGTCGCCCACCATTCTTCAGTATTTAACCCCTTAGTAGAATCTTTGTTCGAGCACAATCCCATCTTCTACAGGACGGTCAAGGAGGATAACATCGCTAGAGATAGCCTATGCCCCACCTTGTCCCATCAGAACCATCTACAGGCGGAGGAGAGGAGAACACTACCGAAGGAGACGTTAGATGGGTTCCCCTCCTTGTGGGAACCTATTCCATATATATTAGGACATTGGTAGTCCTATTTGGAAAAGGAAAAATCAATTATTGATTGGAGAAGGAATTGCACTTTAGGATTAGGAGTTATCTTTTCCTAATCCTATTGGAAGTAGGAGTCCAGGTTTCCTTATTTGCTCATCTCCATGGAGTATAAATAGGGGGTATGGGATGCATACTGAGATCATCCCAACACAAGCTCTCCTAGTACAAGAAAGAAATGAGAGAGAGGAAGAAGAAAGAAAGTTCGTGGTTGCCGCGGAGTTTGGAGGGAGTAACCTTTGGAGTAGTTCTTATCTAGCATTCTTCCCTATAGTTTGGTGATGGATTTACCACTGGGTGATATATCTCCTCTCTATTATTCTCCATTATTTGGTGATTTGTAACATCGTATTGAGGGCCAGTCTTTTGTAAGCCCCTCAGGGAGATTACTTCGATTATAGTGTTTGGTTTTCGGTTACGATCAACCTCGTGATTTTTCCCTTCACATTGAGGGTTTTCCACGTTAAAAAATTTCTGTGCATCTGTGGTTGATTTTTTTTTCTATGGTTGAGATACTTTCTCGTAGTTGATATATCGTGCAGAATCTGCCTATCGGCTTTGGTTATTTTTCTGCAATTCAATTTGTACAGATTATCTATTCCCAACAAGTGGTATCAGAGCAAGGTTCAATGACGGATTATAAGATAGAGTTTGGTTCAAGCAGGATAATTAGTCTTAATGGGACTAATTACAATTTGTGGAAGAACAAGATGAAGGATCTTTTATATGTGAAGGCTATGCACCTTCCAGCGTTCTCCACACAGAAGCCCGAAGTCAAAACAGATGAGGAATGGGAGTTTGAACACGAGCAGGTTTGTGGATTCATAATACAGTTTGTTTATGAGAATGTCTGCAACCATATCCAATATGAAAGTCATGCTAGAAATTTTAGTTGAAGTTGGACAATCTTTATGCCTCCAAGACGGAAAGTAACAAATTGTTTCTTCTCAAGAAACTAGTGAACTTAATGTCCAAGGAGGGCAGCTCTGTACTAGATTTTTTGAATGAGTTCCAAGGAATTACTAGCCAGTTGATGAGCATGGGGATAAAATTTGAAGATGAGATATTGGGACAGTTATTGCTTGCTACTTTACCAGATTCATGGGAGACTTTTTGAGTCTCACTTACGAATTCTGCAATTAATGGTGTCGTTTCTTTGAAGATAGTCAAGTCGGGTATTCTCAATGAGGAGATGCGAAGAAAAACCCAAGGAAGCTCTTCACGTTCAGAGGTTCTTGAAATAGAGAACATGGGGAGGAGTCGGACCAAGACTGATAAAGGTAGAGATAATGGCAGAAGAAAGTCCAGATCCAGATATCAGAATATGGAGTGTCACTATTGAAAGAAGAAAGGACACATCAAGAAGTAATGCTTCCAGTTCAAGAGAGATAACAAGAATGGTGGCGACAAACAAGAGAAAAAGATTGAACTAGTTTCTGCAGCTGCATGGCATGAGCTCCTCATTGTCTGTGATGAGGAGATGGTAAATTTTGCATTGGTTGGTATTTTTTGGCTTGTTGATAGTGGATCTTCTCTACATGTCACATCTCAGAGAGATTTTTTCTCTTCGTTTACAACTGGTGATTTTGGCATATTGAAGATGAGGAATGGTTCTTTGTTCCATGTTATTGGCATTGGCAATATTGCATTGAAGAATGTCAATGGAGTTGTGTTGACGCTCAAAGATGTGAGGCATGCACCAGACATGCACTCAAATCTCATTTCTGCAGGCAAGCTTGATGATGAAGGATACCTTAGCACTTTTGGTGGTGGTCAATAGAAGCTTACCCAAGGATCCTTGGTTGTTGCTCGTGGCAAGAAGTATAGCAACAATCTTTACATTATGAATGCATCCATCTCCCACGATGTTTCATATGTGACTGGAGATGCACAATCCGTTGAGTTTTGGCATCGATGATTAGGTCACATAAGCGAGAAGGGGTTGCAGTGTTTGGTGAAGAAGAATATGCTGACGGATGTCAAGAAAGAGAAGCTGGAGATATGCACACATTGCTTGGTTGGGAAGCAGACGAGAGTCTCCTTCAAGAGCCATCCAACTTCTAGGAAGATGCAACCATTGGAGCTTGTTCACACAGATGTTTGTGGTCCGTTGAAAGTAAGTTCTCTTTGTGATGCACTTTATTTTGTTACATTCATTGATGATTTCTCCAGGAAAGTTTGGATCTACACCTTAAAGAGGAACGACCAAGTCCTTGATTTTTTCAAAGACTTCCATGCACTAGTCGAGCGACAATATGGAAAGAAGCTGAAGTGCATCCGCAGTGATAATGGCAGTAAGTACATTGGGCCGTTTGATGAGTATTACAGGTCTCATGGTATCATGCACCAGAAGACTCCACCCAAGACGCTGCAATTGAATGGTTTTGTAGAGAGACTGAACAGGACCTTGATGGAGAGAGTCAGATGTCTCCTTTTTGAAGCTAATTGCCTAACTCTTTTTGGTGTGGAGCACTTTATACTGTTGTTCATGTTATTAATCTATCTTCACATGTACCATTGGATGCTGATGTTTCTGAAAGGGTTTGGCATGGAAAGAATGTCTCATAGAACCATTTGTAGATCTTTGGATGAGGCGTATTTGTGCATGTTCCCAAGGATTAAAGCTCTAAGTTGGATGTAAAGACAAAGCAGTGCATCTTCTTGGGATATGGACAAGATGAGCTTGACTATAGGTTGTATGATCCAGTTGATAAGAAGCTAGTGAGGAGAATGGGTGTGATCTTCTCTGAAGATGAAACCATTGAAGACATCCAGAAGGTTGCTAAGGACTCTCTTTCGAGCAGTTATCAATCAGATGATATGGAGCCAGTCCCTTTGCAGAAGGCTCCACATGTGGTGTCAGATGATGCATATGAACATGTACCAGATGTAGGACATGAGGAGGATGTACCACAGATCTCCACTCCTGATGATGATGATGCAGATGATAGTAGTGATGATGATTGGCAGGATGATGAGAGCTCTTCTTCTTCCAAGTCTCTCCCTCCACAGAGACCCATGAGGGAGAGGCGACCCTCCACCAGATATTCTGCACATGAGTATATTTTGTTGACAGACAATGACGAGCCTGAATATTATGAAGAAGCCTTGCAAGATGCAAATAAGGACAAATGGGTAGAAGCTTGATGAATCCACATTTCATCATCTTTATTCTATCATTTTGGCCTCAAAAACCCTGGCAAATGCATGTAAATACCTATAATTCCCGCATCTTAGCATTCATGCATGTGCATGTAAATAGTGTATAAAATAGAGTTTTTAAAGCCAAAATAATGAAATAAATAAAAGAAAAGAAAAAGAATAAAATATTGTAAATATTTTATGACCCGAAACCTCGAGACCTAGGCATCTAGATGAATAGGTCGACAAAGAATAAAGTAGGGGGAGATAAGGGCCAGAATACAATAAAAATACCCTTTCATCTAATTCATTCTTTATACATTTTGGGACCTTTTTCTGGTTCTACTCTTTACACCTCAAATAAAGAAACTTTGTACATGAAAGTTGTAGATAATTAAATAAATAAAAATACAAAATTAATTTCACTCAAAAATAATACACCGATAAAAAGTTATGATCTGAATAAAATTCCAGAATCCCAACTTCCCAGACCTGTATCTCCCTAATAAAAGCTTGAAATGCATCAAACTCACCTTTAATTGTATATAATTTAAAATAAGCTATTTAATGGCGATGGTTTCGCATTTGGCGGATCTATGGTTCGAAAGTTGAGTTTTGGACCCCTATTGTATACGTGTGTAGGTTAAAATATTCATTTTATTATTTATTCATTATTTTTATAATTTTGTATTTTTAAATTTTGTAAATATTACTTATAATATATTTCTGCATTAAAATCAGAATAAAAATACAAAGGAAACCAAAATAAAATACTTATATATAACATACATAGGTACAATACCTATAAATATACATATACAATTACTACTTTTATTTTATTAAGTGTATAAATTACTTCATAAAAATAAAATAAAAAATATTTAAGTATATAAAAATATTTTATAAATTTATAAAATAATAAACAAAAATAAATAAATTAAAATTCCCAAAATAAAAATAAATTATTAAATTATACATGTATATATACCTATATAGACCTAAAAAGGTAACTCTTATTTTTAGACCTCATAAAAATAATGAAAAATCATATTAAAATACCTTAGAAAATAACAAATATTTTTTATTTTATACTCTAAAATTAATAAATTCATATACTATTTTTAAATGAATTTCTAAAACATTATCTAGGATTTTTCCTGGTTGGCCCACGTGGACCAACCAGGAGGCAGTCCACATTGACTGGTGGGTCAACTGGTTGTCTTCCCTCCTGTGCCCCTTGTCAGACCTTGTTTCCACCCCCCTTCTTCTCGATTTTTTCGAGGTCAAATCTTGCCATTCTTTCATATTGCAACCTAAAGCACTTTTTCTCCTCGATCATCCCTCTTTCACGCCCCCATCTCTCCTAGGGCCGAGGGTCGACGATTCAAGCCATCTCTCTCGATCTTCAGAGCGTCTGAGCCACAGCGTCAACCCTACTTATTCCCCTCTGACTTTTGAGCCACTTTTGAACCCCTCCTGCACAGGCTTTGCTCCCACTTTCATGCCCAAGATCTCGAGGAAGGTGACAGCTTCCTCTCCAAAGCTTCAGGCTGGTCGAGCGACGCCCGAGGCGGCTCCCAATCACCTCCGTCGTTTCCGGTGTCGAGGTATCTTCTACCTCAGGTTCAACCCCTTCGAGGTCTTTGTTTTCTTCCATTTTTTCTTTCGCATTTCATTCACCGTATTCATAGAATTAAACCCCCTCAAAAATCTTCGAGTTTCATCCATCGAATCGCCATAACGTTCACCCTCGCCGGAGTTTGCTCCGGCCACCACCTTGCGCCGTCGCCTCTCACCTCCATTCCACCCCCGCAGGGTCCAGGCACTTTGCCCTGGACCCTCTCACCACATTTTTGCAGGTCAAAGAGCTTTGACTCGAGCCTGGGGCTCGTTTTGCCTTTCGCTGGAGGCTCCGCGAAGCCCATCAGCTCCGCCACCTCCACGCGAGAGCCTCGGCCGTTGTCGAGGTGTTTTGGAGCACCTAGGAGATAGAGCATACCACCAGGAGCTTGCAGCCCACTTTTGGAGCCAGAGATCGCCGGAGGATGTCGATCGAGGGTAGGGAAGTTCGCCTCGCCAGGCGCTTCTTCCCTGTTCTTGCTCCACCCTCCTGCATCGTCGGATCGGGGCTGAAGACCAGGTGCACGTGGACCATTAGATCCTCCCGCCGCCTCAACCGTCAGATCTTCAGGGAAGATCTAATCGCAGCCGTCCATCAACGAACCGTCATCGGTCGTCCTTCACGCGCCACGTGTCAAGTGGCATCTTCACCGCCGTCGGATCGCAACTCTTTGGGTATTTTGCACCTTCCACCCTGAGAGTTTTTGTATTTATTATTTAGTCCATAAACTTTCACCTATATTTTAAATATTTTTGTAATATTTGCATTTAGGCCCCTGAACTTTCTTTATTTGCATTACGGTCCTGTCCACGTCACCTCATGTGACCCGTGCGCGTGAGGGGTGGTGATTTTACATAGGACCCCCTGCGGGTTTGTTTATTTTGTTTTAGTCCAGGAAATATTTTGTAACGTGTAATATTTTTGGTTATTTTGCAACTTGGCCCCTGAGGTTTTTGTATATTGCATTTAGGTCCTTCCCAGGTGCGTGTAAAGCAAGTACGGGGTTGGAAAAATTGCAGGCGTGCCCTTGCCTGTTGAGATATTTGTATTTGGACCTGGAAATTAGTTTATTAGTTATAAATTTTGTGGAAAATTACACTTTGGCCTCTGGATTTCTGGTTATTTGCATTTATACCCCTGTTAGTAGTGTATTTTCTTTTTGTTGATTCTATTTATTTCATGCATCTATAAATTTCTAAAAATCACCAAAAAATCAAGTTAAGCTCCTGTTTGATTTCTCTTTCTCGCCATATTTTATTTTTCATTTTTCTTGCATTTTTATATTTATAAAAATTCAAAAATATGTATTTTCAGCACTGTTTGCATTAAAAAATACATAAAAATTATAAAAATTTTTGAAAAACTCCAAAAAATTACCTTTTGTGTATTTCAGTGTCTTTTCACTTATATCTAAAAATCACTAAAAAGTTCAAAGTAATATCTCTAAAAATTAGAAAACTCTAAAAATCATAAAAAATCTTAAAATATCTACAATAATCCTAAAACTAAAATTTTATTTCTATTTTTTGTTGTATTATCTTTAGTTTAAAATTAATTTGGAGAATTTTAGTTACTGTTTGATATTTTATTTCTCCATTTTTGTTCCAACCTTTTACTTTCTACACTATTTTCAGTATTTTTGAATTTAAAAATACCAAAAAATTAGGAAAAATCTAGAAAAATCACAAAAAACATTAGAAAATTATATAAAGACGAAAAATATTTTATTTCCTGAATTTTGGTTATTTTGCCTATTTTTATAAATACTTTATCCCTCTCTTTCTTACTTTGTTTATATATTCTATTTATAGAAAAAGAAAATAAAAAAATTATAAAATATAAAAAAGAAAATACAAAATCAGTAAATTAAAAAGAGAAATATAAAAATACAAAAAACCAAAATCAAATAAAAATTATAAAATTAAAACCCACAAAAATTTGCATATTTGTAGACACATTATCACATTCAGTTTTGTGCATTATTTCCTTGATCTATCTTGTGTGCTCCCTGTGTTCGACACTCTACACATACTTGCACTATACACACTTATTGTAGAGTTATAATAAATTTTGACTCCACATTCGTTTTTCATTGATTGATTGATATTGTGCGTTGATTGTTGATTGATATGGGTTTCGTGAGCGGTCGCTCAGCGGCACTGTGGTCCTACCTTGTATGGACTATTTTGATTCTCGCAAAATCCATGTAATCAAATGTCGCCGTTGCCGGGGAGCAACAATGTATAGGTCATTTTGAGATTGATTGTGATTATTTGTTTATCATTATTGCTTTATTTCTTCACTTTACATTTGACTTACATTTTTTGAGCTATCTGACCACCTTCTTTGTTGTCTTTGTGCGAGGTACCACGGATTGAGGGAGGCATCTTTTCCTAGGCGCCTAGGCACCTACGTGAAGCCGGTTACGGTCTGCACGAAGAAGACTTAGAGTTTTTGCAGATTAGCTCTAGTTTACTTTTCTGTCTATATTCGTGTAATTAATTGTGAGAGAGAGACTCATAATGTGTAATATTCAGGACATTCAGACATTTGACACCTCACGAGGTCCAGTTCCAGAGGGATTTCTCCCTTGGGGGCCTCGTTTGCTTGTTCGGTTTTCTCACTGGTTTTGTTTTCACCGATTTTTCTTTTATTTTGATTCACGAAGGTTTTGGCCCCTAGACTTAGGATTTTCTTGTGACTGTGACGTAATTGATTAGGATCCCATACTTAATACCTTTGCATGTGCCTATAGATCGTTATGTGGACCTAATTAATAACTCACAAAATAAAAAGCTATTTTGGTCACATGAGGGGTCCTGTGCCACTAGAGGTCGTATACATCGCTGGCAGGATCCGTTGTGGCGGACACCGATCGACATCAGAGATCGGACTCTGACTCCTCTTGTTGACCATTTGGATATTGTTCTCCTCGTGTAGAATCTTTCGTGTAAGGCTGATTTCTTCATGCATCATATATGTAGTTTATTTTTTGTCTTTTATTATATGCGCGGATCACCCTGCATGTAGAGTGCTGGAGCAAGGTACACATTTCTATCTTTACATGCATCATTGTGTTTGATCGCACATTGGCTTTTCCGACTTCCTCTCCCATTTAATTGGACCTTAAAATAACCAAGAGATTGGAAAATTCGATAGGCGTTGTCTTTATTTCAGAAAAATACCTAAAAAAAGTGAAAGTCATAAAATTAGGACTGCTAATGCAAACTTGACCATAAAACTCACCTCATTTTTCAAAAAATTTGTCTTGGGGAGAGTCACCCCCTCATTGGTTGATTTATCTACAGTGAGAGAGTGACCCGAACACTAGGATAGAGCCACGCCCGATATCTTAGTTGACTACTGGTCTTAGGTGAGTCGTTCTCCAGTGAGGATCTCTCCGGTAACCGATAAAGCGGACCGTGACGTCCTTTGTAGAGGGCGTTGATCGGGTAGCCGGTAAACAGTCCGCAACTCCTACTGGCTGGGAAAGATCTCATTTAGGATTGGGACGGTCGGCTAGGAGAGTTGGGTTCCCAACAGCTCGCTTAATTGCTCTGATAGATTGATTGATCACCTAACTAAAATTGACAAGATAAACGACCGAACCTTCACGGTCATCAGCTCCAGAGTTGCGTAGGTGAATTGGGGGTTTGTATTCACATCTTGTTTGCATTCTAGATCTCATTCGCCCGTTTCCAGATCAAAATGATGGGAAGGAGATCCCTTAGGCCATGTCTGGTGGCACCGGTATTGAACACTCCTTCCTATTCATCTAGGTCGGCTTCGGGGAGTCCAGACCCACTCTCCGAGCCTGAGTTCACGTCCACCCTGTTCCCCCTCGACCACCCTTCTCCTTCCATCAGTTCAGTGGTGTCAGAGTTTAGTGCAACACATAGCTCAGAGCATTTGAAGGCACCTGAGATGGGTGTTGAAGCGAATTTTGCAGAAGTCGTGTCGATCCACAAGGCGAATCAACAGTCACTGATTTGACCTCACGTGAAATCCGCAGTTCAAACAACAATTAACCCACAATAATCAAATAAAGCAATGAAGGTGTATGTGGAGTTAAAATTTTATAACTCTAAGAAGGATGTGCATAGTGTGCAAGCAGTGTAGAGGTCGAACACATGGAGCAGACATGTAGAACGGGGCACTAATGCTAAAAAATGTGAAAGTGAATATTTGTCTATCTATGCTATGTTTTTTTTGGGTTTTTAATTTTATATATTTTTTATTTAATTTTTAATTTTATATTTTTATATTTTGATTTTTAATTTTCTAACTTTATATTTTCTTTTTATATTTTATATTTTTTTATATTTTCTTTTTCTTTAAATAAATTATATGTACAAAGTAAGAAAGAGAGGAATAAGGGTTTATAAAAATAGGTAAAAGTACTCAAAAATCAGGAAATAAAATGTTTTTAGGTTTTTTATATTTTTCTAATGTTTTTGTGATTTTTCTAGATTTTCCTAATTTTTTGGTATTTTTAAAGGTAAAAATACTAGAAAACAATGAACTAGGTTGCTGGCTGAAATTAAAATGAGGAGGAAAAATATCAAATAGTACCCAAAATTCCTCAAGTTAATTTTAAATCAAAGAGAATAGAACAAAGAAAATTCAGAGACAAAAATGGTATTTAAAGGATTTTGTAGAATTTGTAATATTTTTATAAAGGTTTTTGGGTTTTTTTGTACTTTTTAGGAGTTCTATTTTAAATTTTTTAATAATTTTTGGTCTGAAATTAAAACATGCTAAAATATGCAAAATATATTTTTTTGGGAATTTTCTGAGGTGATTTTATAATTTTTATGGATTTTATAATGCAAACAGTGCTGAAAATGTGTGTTTTTGAACTTTTATAAATATTAGAATGTAATAATTGTGCAAACTAAAAATATGGCGTGATACTATGATGCAACAGGAGCTTAATGTGATTTTTTTGAGAATTTTTGGGATTTTAGAAATGCATGCAATAAATAGATACAATAAATAGAAACTACGCACATGCAAGGGGTATAAATGTAAATATTGAAAGGTCTGAGGGCCTGCGTGCAAAATTTCCAAAAATATAAGATGCCTACATCAAGTTATTGGGGTGAATACAAATTAATAAAGCCTCAAGGGTGTCGCTGTAAAAAGCCCACCCACGCACGTGCGATGCATACACTTGGGGGAGGACTAGAATGCAATAAACAAAATTCCGAGGGGCTTAAATGCAAAATACCCTGAAGTTTATAACTACCAATAAAGGTTTTGGGCTTAATAATAAATATGCAAATAGCCTGGGGTACTTCTGCAAAATGCCCAGACGCACGTGACGAGCACGTGCGCCAGGCATGGACCAAAGTGAAATATCACAAACTAGGAGGGCTGCTTGCAAATATTACAAAAACTAATGAAAAGCCAATGAAAGTTTATAAATTACTTAATAAATAAACAAAAATGTGGGGGTCGAAATGCAAAATACCCCCGCAGGTGGATCGGACGGCTGATAGATGTCCATTAATACACGTGTCCACGATCCGTTGGCTCGTACCCCTTCGTGGATGCTCGGCTAGGATTAGATCATCCGAAGATGATCAACGGTGCTGGAGGCATGATTATTCGACGGTGGTTGTATGTCCTGAAGAACGACCCCGATCTGGCGGCCAGGAACGCGGAAGCAAGAACATGGAAGAAGGCCTCGACCGGCGAGCTTCCCCGGCCTCGCTCCGCCTCCTAGGTGACGATGAGCGCTTCAAAATGGGTCGGTCATCTCCTGCAGGTGTCCACGATACGTCTGGGACGTCAAAAGTGTCCGGCGTCCACTGGAGCTGATCCGCGAAGTCAAGGTCGAGGACGAGCTCCAGGTGGTCCGACAAGATCCAAAATTTGCCTCCAGATGTCCTTTTTGCTCCTGGAACCTGCAAGATGTGTTAAGAGGGTCGCGGGCAAATTGTCGCGACCCTCAAATATGCGAAATAGGGTGGAAGGGCTGAGATCAAGCTCGCCGGAGTGATTAAATGGAAAAGAATCAAAATGAAAGGGGAGGAATGGTCTCTACAATTACTGGAAGTGAAAACAAGCAAAAAATGAATAAAAATGGAACCTCAAGGGCGAAATACCCAAGTTTTGTACCTCACGGCCAAGCTTGGCCGGAGATGGATGGAGCCGCTCCTCGGCCCGTTGATCCTCGCCTCTCGACGACCGGAGAGTTCCCTGTCACGTCGCTCGATCCAGGGCCCAAGAGAACGGAGGACAATTGGGTCAAAAGAGGGTTCAAAGTTCAAAGGTGGAGGAAGGAGGTTTTTGAAAGAATGGTCGAGGCGGTTAGAAGATCGAGTGATATCGGGCAAGCAAATAAGATCTTGGAAGATCTAATAGGCCGGCGTGAATCATGGATGAACAGGGTACAACTTTCATGAAGGGTCCCCTCTTCCTCGAGCAACGGATTGAAGGCAAAAAAATCGAGAAAAGAGGGTCACGGGAAGGTCTGACAAGGGGCGCAGGGCTAGGGCTTAGAGAGTTGACCCGCGAGTCAACTTTCCAAGCCACCTGGTTGGTCCACGTGGACCAACTAGGAAAAAGCCTGGAAAAAACCTTTAAAAATTCATTAAAAAATAGTAAAAAATTTATTTAATTTTTGGTTATTTAATAAAAAATGTTTATTATTTTATAAAGTACTTTATAGTGATTTTTATTTATTTTTTTGAGGTGTAAAATAACAAGTTACCTTTTTAGGCTTGTATAGGTCTATATATCTATAGATTTTAATGTTTTATTTTTATTCTGTGTATTTAATTTTATTTATTTTGTTTATTATTTTATACATTTATAAAGTATTTTTATACACTTATATATTTTTTTTATTTTTTTGAAGTGTTTTGCACACTTAATAAAATAAAAGTGTGAATTATATAGGTTGTGCATAGGTATTATACCTAGGTACTATATATACAAGTATTTTATTTTTATATTTTCCTTAAGTTTTTATTCCTGATTTTAATATACAAATATATTATAAATAATATTTACAAAATTATAAAAATATAAAATTATAAAAATAATGACTAATAAATAAAATGAATATTTTAATCTGTACAAGTATACAATAGGGGTCTAAAACTCAACTTTCAAACCGTAGCTCCGCCAAATGTGAAACCACCGCCATTAAATAGCTTATTTTAAATTATATAAAATTAAAGATGAGTGACGCATTTCGAGTTTTTATTAGGGAGATACAGGTCTGGGAAGTTGAGATTCTGGATTTTTATTCAGATCATAAGTTTTTATCTGTACATTATTTTTCTATGAAATAAATTTTGTACTTTTCTTTATTTAATTATCTACAACTTTCATGTACAAAGTTTCTTTATTTGAGGTATAAAAAGTGGAACCAAAAATAGATCCCAAAATGAATAAAAAATGGATTGAATAAAAGGGATTTTTATTGTATTTTGGCCCTTATCTCCCCCTACTTTATTTCTCGTCGACCTAGTCATCGAGATGCCTAGGTCTCGGGGTTTCGGGTCATAAAATATTTACAATATTTTATTCTTTTTCTTTTCTTTTCTTTATTCTATAATTTTGGCTTTAAAAATCGCATTTTATACAATATTTACACAATAATGCATGAATGCTAAAATGCCTGAATTAACAGTATTTACATGCATTTACTAGGGTTTTTAGAATAAAGATGATGAAACATAGATTCATCAATGGGTTCTTTTGCCTTTGCAGAGACCCAAGATACGGGCGGCGGAGAGGAACACCCAGATGAGCAGAGACCACCACCATTCCTATATGATCAGGATGCCATCAACAACTCACTGTTAGCATCCCTGGAGACCATGAAGAAACAGATCTGAGACCAGGGAGTATTCATGGGTGACCTCATGAGGGAGATAGAACAGATGCGAGAAGGAAGAGATGACAGACCTGGTGGAGGAGACATACCAGAATCCGCAGGCGAAGGAGGAGAACCTAACCAGGAGAGGCCACCGCCGATGACCATGATGCAGTTGCACAACCCAGCCGCGACCCTCACTCACCGAAGGATTCGGCTTCCTCCCATTGTTGGGAACTTTGAGCTTCGTCCGCAGACCATCCAGTTATTTCCCAAGTTTCACAGGCTAGCCACCGAGGAGACTCATCTCCATCTGCAGGAATTTGAGATGATTTGCAGCATTGTCCACGACAGACTGGTGGACGAGGACACAATCAAGATGATTGCCTTCCCATTCTCATTAGCCGATAGAGTAGCCTACTGGCTGAAGCATTTTGGGAGGTACGTCACATCGTGGGCACAGCTCTGGCGTGAGTACTTAAACAAGTACTATCCACTCGACCGGACCAACGCATCATGAGCTATGATCAACAATTTCACCATGGTCCCGAATGAGCAGTTCCATAAGGATTGGGACTGATTTAGAGAGCTCATTGACCAGTGTCCACATCATGACATATCCAAGCCCAATCCGGTTCAGAGTTTCTTCTGTGGGCTGACACTGGAGCTGCAGGGGCTTGTCAATGCCTCTTGTGGTGGATCTTACTTCTCCAAGGGAGAAGACACAGTTTGGGAGATCTATGAGGGAATGGCAGAGAACTCCACAGTCATGGCCCAAGCCCGCGTCTATACACAGCCGAAGCTTCCACTACAGGTAGTTGGATATCAGAGGATTGCACGCATTAATGCCAGTACACACACTCCGTCAGCAGCCACAGCTCAGGATGAATCTACCGCTGCCGACATGGGGATCATTTATGAGAAGCTGGATCGCATTGAGATTTTTGAGAAGAAGCAGAGTCAAGGTCTTGCCCAGATGGACCTTATTACGAAGACCATGAGTGACCTGAAGACGCAGATTCTCTGCATCCAGGAGGCACAGACGTCTACTCAGCAGCCTCCCAGGTCACGGGCCGATCCCAGCAGTAGCATCTCCACCCAGCCCTCTGCCTCGTACCGTCAGGTTCACCACATCCAGGCAGAGCCGGTCCAACAGCTACAGCACTACTCACTGCCACCACCATCCCAGGACACTTAGATGGTGGTCTATCAGCCAGATCAGCCACTGGCAGTTCTTCCACCACCCCCCGTTGAGTAGGAACCGTTGATGCAAGTCAATGGGATATGGTACGACTGGTACCCACAGCTGCCCGGATTCGTCGCTATTACCCCGGATTCCGTTGGACCACAGGTGGCACCTCATCCCAGCAGCAGTCTCCAGCTCAGGTCATCAGAACAGCCATCAGCAGCAGCCCCAGTATGCCCACCAGCAGTATCAATAGGGTCGTCGTCCCATCTACCAGGGACAGCAGTAGTGTCAGCAGCCTCACCAGACATACTCCCAGCCTCCCCACTACTAGCATCAGCCTCATTTCCAGCAGGGGAATTCTTCCAGTTCTCAGGCACCTGCCTTTGAGAACCCATCTCTAGATGACCTCGCCTGCTTGATTTCTGACCAGCAGGCATCCTTCCGGCGGGAAATGGATGAGTTCCGGTAGGAAATGAGGGATATCATCAAGGGCAAGGCCTCCATACCTGCACAGATCGAGCCTAACTCGAACAATCTGAAGAGGAAGTCTGAGCAGGTACAGTTTATAGAGGAAACTTCTCCTAGTGATTATTTAAGTGACATGTCTTACTTCTTTGTATGATGCTGATTTCGCGACTACTAGGAACGGTAGGATGCCAGCCGACGGCGCCTCATCTGAGCGACAACCGCATGAGGAACCACGAGCACCAGATGACGAGAGTAGCGGTGCTGATGCTGCTGATGATGATGTTGATGACGGTGGTGCTAATGCCACCAATGATGGAGATCCAGATGACGGTGCTGAGGCTGTCGTGATGCCCGATGCAGATGGTGGTACTGAAACCACCATTTTATCTGATGCAGATCTAGAGCGTGGTGCTGATGCCGCGAAGACAGATGTCGTTTGGTGGTATTGAGGCCACCACTTCCACTTTTGTTGAGCTCCCACATGTTGTGTTGCCACCTTTTGTATCCCAGGACTGTGGTAACAAGAAAAAGAACAAAAATATGAATAAAGGAAAGGTTTTTGTATCCACATCAGGTCCATATGTGTTGCATGATGATCATTGTATGGATTCTATTCCTTCATAGGCACAGGAACCTCTTCCTAGTCCTCCATCTGAGGAGGCCCCTTCCATCCCCTTCCCTCAAGCACTCTGCTTGATGAAGGGGAATAAAAGAGAAAATCCAAAAAAGACTAAACAGGTAGAGTTCAGCAACTATATGATTGATAGATTCCAGATCCAGCTGACTTTACAGGAAGCACTTGAGCACATCCCCCTCTTCCAAAAGAATTGAGAGAGAAGACTACAGTCCGCAAGAAGAGGAGGAACCACATAGATCAGATCCATGTGCTCACCCATTCTACTTGTTGCACCATTCAGAACCGATTGCCAGCCAAGAGACCTGATGTAGGAGCTCCCTATGTCAGATGAGAGATTCAGGAGCAGTGTTTTGATCGTACTCTATTAGACAACAACTATTCTATCAACCTCCTTCCGGCAGCCTTACTTGATCGATTCGAGTTTGGTCCTCTTCTTCGGAGCAGGACAGTCCTTTAGTTTGCTAATAGGTCGACTAAGAGGTTGAAGGGGTTGTTGAGAGACGTGGTCGTTACCATTCAGGGCCTGAAATTCCCCATGGACTTTGTTGTATTGGACATGGAGATCCCTGCGTCGGTAATAGATACCCCATCATACTCGGACGCCCATTCTTAGCCACAGCCAAGGCGGTGATCGATCATGATAGTGGGAAGGTATGCTTTCACGTAGAGGGCGAGAGCATACAAATAGAGACGATCGAGGAAACTAGAGTGAGAGAATCAACATGCTCAGAGCAGTCCAGTGATACTGCACAGATGATAGAGGATGAGCGAGACGTCCACCAAGAGTGTGATTTTGTGATGATAGATGACGAATCCATTTGGACAGATCTAATAGCACAGACCCTCGCCTTGCTTGCAGATTCACTCTATTTACATCTTATGGCAGTTGAGAGCCTGGAGAGCACACCCCTGGACGAGGACACCTTTGAGGTTGATAGTTCCGTGATGAGTGGTGAAGCAGAATGTCATTCTTGTTCTTATAGTTTAGATCCCTCGGATTCAGACATCGATTGGGATGATTTTGATGACTATTTACCGTGTCTGATTCCTTCTGAGCCGACAGCTAGGACGGAGTGCGAGCCAGTACAGTTCATAGATGATTCAGCAGGGTTCCCTTCGTCAGATTTCCATGCACAGTGAGAGTTCTCACATGCAGACCTGGTAGCCTACACACAGACATATCAGAAGCCAGATCTTCCACCTCCCAGTTGTCCAGAATTGAAGTCCTTGCCACAGTCGCTGAAGTATAGATTCCTTGTGGGTGAGCCAGATATGCACCCAATCATTATCTCAGCAGGTTTGACTGGAGAGCAAGAATCTCGTCATATGGAGGTTCTTGAAAGAAACTGCAAGGCAATAGGATGGAGTATAGCTGATCTCCATGGGATTAGTCCGGCTCTGTTCTCCCACCACATCTATCTTGAGGAGGACGCTAGGCCTTCGCATGAGTTCCAGCGACGCTGAACCCGAATCTTCGAGATGTGGTCATGAAGGAAATATCAAAGTGGCGGAGCATCAATTTTATCTACCCCATCTCCGACTCCAAGTGGGTTAGTCCATTATATGTGGTACCCAAGAAGATGGGTATCACTACAGTTGTGAGTGAGTCTGGAGAGGAGATAGCTACCCGGGTACCCACTTCTTGGAGGGTCTGAGTGGACTACAGACGATTGAATCAGGCTGCCAAGAAGGATCATTTCCCACTGTCATTCATTGATCAGATTATCGAGAGGCTAGCTAGGAAGAGTCACTATTGTTTTCTTGATGGGTACTCCGGCTACAATCAAGTGGCCATTGCGCCCAAAGACCAGGAGAAAACGACATTCACCTGTCTGTTTGGGACTTATGCTTTCAGACGAATGCCCTTTGGATTGTGTAATGCCCCAGCGACATTCCAAAGGTGCATGTTGTCCATTTTCTCGGACATGGTGGGTGACTGTTTAGAGGTCTTCATGGATGACTTCTCGGTCTATGGCGATGGGTTTGATGCTTGTCTTGACTGCCTAGACCGTGTGCTTCAACGCTGCATAGAGGTCAACCTTGTCTTATCTTGGGAGAAGAGTCACTTCATGGTGACTCAAGAGACGGCCCTTAGTCATATCATCTCCAACAGGGGCATGGAGGTCGATCCGACTAAGGTGGATATCATTAGAAAACTCAATCCACCGTCCAATCTGCGTCAATTGCGGTCTTTTCTGGGGCATGTCGGTTTCTACCGATGGTTCATTCAGGACTTCAGTCGTATTGCCCTACCGCTTTCTGATTTCCTGATGAAAGACACTGAGTTCATTATAGATGATAAGTGTCGTGCGTCCTTCGAGACTCTCAAGAAAATAGTTGTCACGGCTCCTGTCCTTCAGCCACCCGATTGGTCTCTCCCATACGAGATCATGACGGATGCTTCTGATTTTGCCGTAGGGGCTGTGCTCGGATAGAGGAGGGATGGATTGCCGTATGCCATTCACTACACCAGTCGGACTTTGGATGCCGCTCAGCGGAATTACACTGTGACAGAGAAGGAGATGCTGGTCGTAGCCTTTGCTTTGGATAAGTATCGATCATATATTCTCGGATCTAGAGTGACTATTTTTACAGATCACACTGCCATCCGGTACCTCATGGCCAAGAAGGATGCCAAAGCTCACCTTACCAGATGGATCCTTCTGCTCCAGGAGTTTGATATTGAGATTAAGGATAAGCCCGGAGTTAAGAATGCGGTGGCGGATCACCTCTCCCGCTCAGAGAACCTTGAGGAATCTGAGCCTAGCGCACCTATTACAGAGACTTTTCCAGATGAGGTGATCTTGGCTATCACCTCGCTCCCATGATACGCCGACATTGTGAACTATCTTGTTTCCAAGACGGTTCCACAAGGTTGGCCCAGGCAGAAACTTGAGACCTTCTTGGCGAAGGCCAAGTTTTACCATTGGAAGGATCCCATCCTTTATCATGAAGGAGGGGATAACATATGGAGGAGGTGCATTCCTCAAGAAGAGCAGCATAGCGTCCTCACCTACTGCCACAAGCTTGAGGCAGGAGGACATCACTCTGGGAGACGGACAACACATAAGGTGATCCAATCCGGCCTTTGGTGGCCTACTCTTTTCAAGGATTCAGATGAATTCGTGAAGAGATGTAGTGAGTGTCAAAAAATGGGTACTTGCGGATAGAAAGACATGATGCCCATGCAGCCCATTCACTTTTGTGAGGTTTTTGACGCATGGGGTATTGATTTCATGGGCCCATTTCCTAAGAGTCAGGGGTTTGAGTACATTTTGCTTGCTGTGGATTATGTGAGCCGTTGGGTTGAGGCCATCCCTGCCCAAGCCGCAGATGCTAAGACCGTGTGTCACTTTTTGAGGAAAAACATCATTGCACGGTTAGGGGTACCTAGAGTTCTGATTTCAGACGGGGGGTCTCACTTTATCAATGACAAGGTTAGGGACCTTACAGACGAGTTCAGCATTGACCATCGTGTTGCCACACCGTATCACCCTCAGACTAATGGTCTTGCTGAAGTATCGAACAGGGAGATCAAGACTATCTTACAGAAGGTTGTCCGCCCATACCGAAAGGATTGGTCACAGCTTTTGGACTTGGTCTTGTGGGCCTATCGGACTTCCTTCAAGACTCCATTAGGGACATCTCCCTTTCGTCTCGTCTATGGAAAGCCGTGCCATCTACTAGTGGAGATCAAGCACAAGTCACTTTGGGCAGTTACTGAGTTATTGTTGGATCCCGAGAGTATAGGAGAACAGAGGAAAGCAGAGTTGGTAGCCCTGGCGGAGTTGAGAGATACAACCTTTTCTAGCAGCCTACAGTATAAGGAAAAAGTGAAGACATGGCACGATTCCCATATCAACCATAAACAGCTTGAGCCCGATTAGCACATATCGTTGTTTGATTCCAGGCTGAAATTACTTCCAGGGAAATTACAGAGTAAGTGGAAAGGTCCGTATGTGGTCAGGAAGGTTCATGACAATGGTAGTATTGATATATCCGAGCCGTCATCTTCTTCTACCTTTCGTGTTAACGGTCAACGCTTGAAGCTATATCTAGATCATGATCCGCTGACCGTTGACGTTGCCCCCATTCTTCTGGTATGAGATGTGTTCTTTGACTCATATCATTTGCATCTCATACATGATTATCACTTCCATCTTCCGCTGTATAGATCCATCTGTCCATATCATTCTTTCATTCTTCCATTATGTTTGTTATCCTGTCTTCATCTTTTGATTTTGCTATACTTAGGGCGCACTTTGTCCTAAGTATAGGGGGTACACACACTGAGTTGTGATCTATTCTTTTCTTCTTTTCTTCGTTTATTTTTTTATCTTCTCTTTGTATCAAAAAACAGTGCCGCCCCTTGTAGACAGTTTTCTGTATTTTGGTCGTACTTTGTCCTAAGTATAGGGGGTGTGCATACTGAGTTTCTCGATTCTTTAATCCTCTCCATTGTCTCCTCTTCTTGTCTATACTTAGGGCTGTTTTACCCTAAGTATAGGGGGAGACAATCTGAGTACGATCTGTTCATTCCCACCCTTGACCCTCCCTGCTTTGTGTACAGTCTGTTATACTTAGGATTATTTGATCCTAAGTATAGGGGGACGGTCAACTTCTCATTGATTCATTCATTTCTTTGTCCCTTTATTCTTTAGATTTTCCTATACTCAGTACGAGTTATGTCTTCTCTTTTCTCTCTGATCTATGAGGACATAGCTCAAGCTAAGTATAGGGGGATCGTATATACTACGAATATACTTTAGCCATAACTTGTACTTTTGTATTTTCCTAATAAATATGGCTAATGATTCTGTAAAATTCATTAAAAACCTTAATAAAAAGATGTTGATTATTCCTCAAATTCTTTTTGTATGTACTGATTAATAAATTAGGTGAAAATGTTTTTTTTGCAAAATGTTTGAAAAATAGTTTGAAAATCTTTGTGAAAAATCTTTTGAAAACTATTTTGAAAATATTTTGTTACATGTTTTCAACCTTTGTAAAAATTGTTTGTTTTGAAAATTTTATTTTCTTTGTGTGAAATAAAATGGTTGAAAAATGATTTGCAAATGGTTTGAAAAATGGTTGTAAAAATATGTGAAAAATCTATCTATATTGTTTGAAAAACCTTTGCAAAATAATTTTCAAATATGTGTACATGTTGGTAAAAATGTTTGTAAAAATTATTTTGGACTATAGTTTTCAAAAATTGTTTGAAAAACCTTTTTAAATAAGTTCAAGGAATATATACATCACACCTAAAATCCTCTATATAAGTATAAAATTGATCACTTACCCTGTAAATTCTTAAAATCCACTTCTTGTATATATAAGAAGCACTCCCGTGTAAATATTTGTACCTAGTTTTCAGCCAAATCTTTTTATTTTGAAAAATCCCAAAAACATTTGCAAAATTAAAATCCAAAAACATTTGAAAAATCTTACAAAAAATGCATATGCATCATATTTTCAAAAATCGATAAAAAGTTCAAAATCTTGAAAATTGCGTCACAAAAATATTTTCTGCATTTGCATAGCATGAGCATTTTTCAGATTGAGTTTGATAGTTGAACTAGTCTAAATAAAATCCGGAGATTGAAGCTCGGTTGGACCTTAAAATCTACCAAATAACAGGGACCTTATAGGAACTGGGTTTGAGGTACTTCAGGTCTAGATGACTTAAATCTGTGAGGATCACAAGGCTTGGTTCAATGGATTCTTGACTACCTAAGTAGAGTATTTTGGAACACACGCACGACTCTTGTTGATAATGACCTAACTTGGACACCTGCACCTTTCACATGACTCAACTCAGTTGGAGTGGTGAGGGGATTGGATTTGCCGGTATGAGATGCACACAAGTGGAAACACTTATCCTCCTCTAGGGAGGGAAGTGCACCCCAACCCATCCAGTGATAAGGAATTCTAAAGTCATGAGAGTGTGGGTTGCAATAAAGCTTCAAAAGAGGGACAGTCTACTGGCTCAAGAGGAAAAACTCCTTATGTAATTGCTGCTATAAATAGTATTTCAAAAAAATGGATAGGCATGTATGAAAAAATAAATGCATGCAAAGTATGTGAATATGTTGTGTAGCCAATAAGCAAGCTTAAGTTCTAAAGTCATATTATGTGAGCCTGCAGCTGGATGACTTGACTACACTCGTATTGCATCCTAGGGTAGGTAGCTACACTGTCTACCGTCCATTCTTCTCTTCACCCCTCCTCTTGAGCTGGTTGCCACTTGAACTTAGAAGGCAATACCCCGCTCCTCGAGGAAGGAGTTATTGGATTGGGGAATCATTGGGTTGTCATACTGGATAAATCAGTCTCTTTGTCATTCTAGTTGGGGAGAGCCACAATCACTTACACTGTACGAGTCAGACTCATAGTTGTAAGGTTTGCGTATGAGTTGAGATATTTCTGACCTGGCTATTGAGGAGACTTGAACAGAGTTTTGGGATTCTTAGGGACTGTTGGATTTCAAATCTGGTTCTCATTAAGGTTCCGCCCGCACTTAAATTCAAAAGGTCCGACTTAAGCTCCAAACTTTGATTTTGTGAAGTCAAGTTTAATAATTGAACTAAATCCACTTTCTTCTTTTTCTTTTCTTTGTTTATCTTTTCTGCACTTATTGCATAAGTGTTTGCTAGGGACTAGCAAAGCCAAAGTATAAGGGGATGATGAATCCACATTTCATCATCTTTATTCTATCATTTTAGCCTCAAAAACCCTGACAAATGCATGTAAATACCCTTAATTCCTGCATCTTAGCATTCATGCATGTGCATGTAAATAGTGTATAAAATAGAGTTTTTAAAGCCAAAATAATAGAATAAAGAAAAAAAAGAAAAAGAATAAAATATTGTAAATATTTTATGACCCGAAACCCCGAGACCTAGGCATCTAGATGAATAGGTCGACAAGGAATAAAGTAGGGGGAGATAAGGGCCAGAATACAATAAAAATACCCTTTCATCTAATTCATTCTTTATACATTTTGGGACCTTTTTTTGGTTCTACTTTTTACACCTTAAATAAAGAAACTTTGTACATGAAAGTTGTAGATAATTAAATAAATAAAAATACAAAATTGATTTCACTCAAAAATAATACACAGATAAAAAGTTATGATATGAATAAAATTCCAGAATCCCAACTTCCCAAACATGTATCTCCCTAATAAAAGCTCGAAATGCATCAAACTCACCTTTAATTGTATATAATTTAAAATAATCTATTTAATGGCTGTGGTTTCGCATTTGGCGGAGCTACGGTTCGAAAGTTGAGTTTTGGACCCCTATTATATACTTGTACATGTTAAAATATTCATTTTATTATTTATTCATTATTTTTATAATTTTGTAAATATTACTTATAATATATGTATTCAATAAAATCAGAATAAAATACAAAGGAAACACAAAATAAAATACTTATATATAACATACATGGGTATAATACCTATAAATATACTTTATAATTACTTCTTTTATTATATTAAGTGTATAAAGTACTTCAGAAAAATAAAAAAAATATTTAAGTATATAAAAATAATTTATAAATTTATAAAATAATAAACAAAAATAAATAAATTAAAATTCCTGACATAAAAATAAATTATTAAAATATACATGTATATATACCTATATCGACCTAAAAAGGTAACTCTTATTTTTACACCTCATAAAAATAATTAAAAATCATATTAAAATACTTTAGAAAATAACAAATATTTTTTATTTTATACTCTAAAATTAATAAATTCATTTACTATTTTTAAATGAATTTCTAAAATATTTTCCAGGGATTTTTCCTGGTTGGTCCACGTGGACCAACCAGGAGGCAATCCACGTTGACCGACGGGTCAACTGGCTGTCCTCCCTCCTCTACCCCATGTCAGACCTCGTTTCCACCCCTTCTTCTCGATTTTTTCGAGGTCAAATCTTGCATTCTTTCATGTTGCGACCTGAAGCACTTTTGCTCCTCGATCATCCCTCTTCCACGCCCCTATCTCTCCTAGGGCCCAGGGTCGACGATTCGAGCCATCTCTCTCGATCTTCGGAGCGTCAGAGCCACAACGTCGACCCTACTTATTCCACCTCCGACTTTCGAGCCACTTTTGAACCCCTCCTGCACAGGCTTCATGCCCAAGAGCTCAAGGAAGGTGACAACTTCCTCTCCAGAGCTTCAGGCTAGTCGAGCGACGCCCGAGGCGGCTCCAATCACCTCCGCCATCTCTGGCGTCGAGGTATCTTCTACCTCAGGTTCAACCCCTTCGAGGTCTTTGTTTTCTTCCATTTTTCTTTTGCATTTCATTCACCATAGTCATAGGAGTAAACCCCCCCCCCCCCCAAATCTTTGAGTTTCATCCATCGAATCGCCATAACATTCACCCTCGCCGGAGTTCGCTCCGGCCACCACCTTGCGTCGTCGCCTCTCGCCTCCATTCCACCCCCGTGGGGTCCAGGCACTTTGCCCTGGACCCTCTTACACATTTTAGCAGGTCAAAGAGCTTTGACTCGAGCATGGGGCTCGTTTTGCCTTTCGCCGGAGCTCCGCGAAGCCCATCAGCTCCTCCACCTCCGTGCGAGAGCCTCGGCCGTCGCCGAGGTGTTTTGGAGCACCCAGGAGATAGAGCAGACCACCAGGAGCTTGCAGCCCACTTTTGTAGCCAGAAGATTGCCGGAGGACGCCGATCGAGGGCAGGGAAGTTCACCTCACTGGCATTTCTTACCTGTTCTTGCTCCACCCTCCTGCACCGTCGGATCGGGGCTGAAGCTCCAGGTGCACGTGGACCATTGGATCCTCCCACGCCTCAACCGTCAGATCTTCGGGGAAGATCTAATCGTCGCCGTCCATCAGCGAACTGTCATCGGCCGTCCTTCACGTGCCACATGTCAAGTGGCATCTTCACCGCCGTTGGATCGCATCTCTTTGAGTATTTTGCACCTTCTACCATAAGAGTTTTTGTATTTATTATTTAGTCCATAAACTTTCATCTGTAGTTTAAATATTTCTGTAATATTTGCATCTAGGCCCCTGAACTTTCTTATTTGCATTTCGGTCCTGTCCACGTCACCTCACGTGACCTGCACACGTGAGGGGTGGTGATTTTGCACAGGACCCCCTGCGGGTTTGTTTATTTCATTCTAGTCCAGGAAATATTTTGTAACGTGTAATATTTTTGGTTATTTTGCAACTTGGCCCCTGAGGTTTTTGTATAATCCATTTAGGTCTTTCTCAAGCGCGTGTAAAGCACGTGCGTGGTTGGAAAAATTGCAGGCGTGCCCTTGCGTGTTGAGATATTTGTATTTGGTCTTGGAAATTAGTTTATTAGTTTAAAATTTTGTGGAAAATTACACTTTGGCCCCCTAGATTTCTGGTTATTTGCATTTATACCCCTGCCAACAATGTATTTTCTTTTTGTTGATTCTATTTATTTCATGCATCCATAAATTTTTAAAAATCACCTAAAAATCAAGTTAAGCTCCTGTTTGATTGCTCTTTCTCACCATACTTTTGTTTTGCATTTTTCTTGCATTTTCATATTTATAAAAATTTGAAAATATGCATTTTCAGCACTGTTTGCATTAGAAAATACATAAAAATTATAAAAAGTTTTTTGAAAAATTCCAAAAAAAATTATATTTTGTGTATTTCAGTGTCTTTTAACTTCTGTCCAAAAATCACTAAAAATTCAAAGTAAAATCCCTAAAAACTAGAAAACTCTAAAAATCTTAAAAATTCACCAAAATCCTAAAAATACAATCTTTGTTTCTAAATTTTCTTTGTTGTATTATCTTTAGTTTAAAATTAATTTGGAGAATTTTAGTTACTATTTGATATTTTATTTCTCCAATTTTGTTCCAGCCTTTTATTTTCTCATTGTTTTCAGTATTTTTGAATTTAAAAATACCAAAAAAATTAGGAAAAATCTAGAAAAATCACAAAAACATTAGAAAATTATAAAAAGACTAAAAATAGTTTATTTCCTGAATTTTGGTTATTTTTTCCTATTTTTATAAATACTTTATCCCTCTCTTTCTTACTTTGTCTATATATTCTATTTATAGAAAAAGAAAATAAAAAATTATAAAACATAAAAAAGAAAATACAAAATCAGTAAATTAAAAAGCAAAATATAAAAATACAAAAAATAAAAAATCAAATAAAAATTATAAAATTAAAAACCCACAAAAATTTGCATATTTGTAGACACATTATCACATTCAGTTTTGTGCATTATTTCCTTGATCTATCTTGTGTGCTCCCTGTGTTCGACACTCTACACATACTTGCACTATACACGCTTATTGTATAGTTATAATAAATTTTGACTCCACATTCACTTTTCATTGATTGATTGATATTGTGGGCTGATTATTGATTGATACGGGTTTCGTGAGCGGTCGCTCAGCGACACTGTGGTTCCACCTTGTGTGGACTATTTTGACCCTTGCAAAATCCGTGTAATCAAAGCTATGAAAGAGGAAATGGAGTCCCTTCATTACAATCATACTTTTGAGCTTGTCAAGTTGCCCAATGGCAAGCGGGCATTAAGTAACAAGTATGTTTATAGATTAAAATATGATGAATACTCTACAAATCCAAGGTACAAAGCTAGGTTGGTTGTGAAAGGTTTTAACCAAAGGAAGGGAGTTGACTTTGAGGAGATCTTTTCTCTTGTGGTGAAGATGTCTTCTATCAGGGTGGTTTTCAGCTTAGCAGCTAGTCTTGATTTGGAGGTTGAATAGATGGATGTGAAGACAACTTTTCTTCGTGGTGACCTTGAGGAGGAAATCTACATGTTGCAACCAGAGGACTTTACAATCAAAGACAAGGAAAACATGTTTGCAGACTGAAGAAGAGTCTATATGGCTTGAAGCAAGCATCCAGACAGTGGTAAAAGAAGTTTGACTCGTTCATGGGGGAGCATGGTTAGTCCAAGACCACTTCATATCATTGTGTGTTCGTGACAAAATTCTCAGGTGATGATTTCATCATATTATTGCTTTATGTTGACAACATGTTGATTGTATGCAACAATGGAGAGAGAATTTCTGGCTTGAAGAAAGAGTTGAGCAAGTCCTTTACTATGAAGGATTTGGGACACACAAGTCAGATACTGGGCATGAAGATCACTCGAGACAAGGGAGAAAGGAAACTTCAATTTTCACAAGAGAAGTACATTAAGAAGGTACTTCAAAGATTTCGTATGGAGAAGGAAAAACCAGCTAGTACCCCTCTTGGAGCGCATTTCAAGTTAAGTTTCAAAGATAGCCCACAGAACAATGCAGAGAAGAAAGATATGGAAAGAGTTCCCTATGCATCAGCCACAGGTAGTCTCATGTATACCATGATTTGTACGAGGCTAGATATTGCTCATGCAGTTAGAGTTGCTATTAGGTTCATCTCAAATACATGAAAACAATATTGGTAAGAAGTTAAATGGATCTTGAGATATCTTCGAGGTACTAGCAGTTACTCTCTTTGCTTTGGAGCAGATAAGCTTATTTTTCTTGGATACAAAGATTTAGAGATGGCGAGTGACATTGATGGGAGAAGATCCATATCTGGTTACATGATGTCCTTTGCAGGTGGCGCAGTTTCTTGGCAGTCTCGTCTCCAGAAGTGTGTTGCTTTATCCACTACAGAGGTTGAGTTCATTGCAGCTACAAAGGCATGCAAGGAGTTGCTGTAGATAAAGAAGTTCATGCTGGAACTTGATTTTCATCAGGACAAGTATGTGCTTTACTGTGACAATCAAAGTGCTATTCACCTTAGCAAGAACTCTACATTCCATGCAAGATCGAAGCTCGTCGATGTCTGATATCATTGGATATGTGATGTATTAAAATTGAAGCAGCTTGTACTTGATAAGATCCACACATATGACAACGATTCTGATATGATGACAAAGACTTTGCTGCTTGGAAAGTTCGAGAGATGCTGCTCCCTCTCAGGTTTGGAGCAGTTCCCACATCGTCGGTGAGAGGGAGATTTGTTGGATGGGTTCCCCTCCTTGTTGGAACATATCCCATATATATAGGGCATTGGTAGTCTTATTTGGAAAAGGAAAAATCAATTATTGATTGTAGAAGGAGATCGATTATCCTTTAGGATTAGGAGTTATCTTTTCCTAATCCTATTAGAAGTAGGTCCAAGTTTCGTTATTTGCTCATCTCTATGGAGTATAAATTGCGGGTATGGGGTGCATATCAGGATCATCCCAACACAAGTTCTCCTAGCATAAGAAAGAAATAAGACAGAGGAAGAAGAAAGAAAGTTTGTTGTTGCCGCGGAGTTTGGAGGGAGTAACCTTTGGAGCAGTTCTTCTCCAGCATTCTTCCCTGCAGTTTGGCGACGGATTTACCATTGGATGATATTTCTCCTCTCTATTATTCTCCATTGTTCGGTGATTTGTAACACCGTATTGAGGGCCGATCTTTTGTAAGCCCTCACAGGCGATTACTTCGATTATAGTGCTTGGTTTTGGGTTGCGATCAACTCCGTAGTTTTTCCCCTCACATTGAGGGTTTTCCACGTTAAAAATTCTCCGTGCATCTGTGGTAGATTTTTTTTCTGTGGTTGAGATACTTTCCCGTAGTTGATATATCATGCATGTTCCGCCTATCGACTTTGGTTATTTTTCCGCAATTCAATATATACGGGGAATCTGTCATACCGATCAAAGAAGAGCAGTAAGGTATTGTGTCTCTCTAGTTTTCCCTTGACAAGATTAGAAGAGAAAATTGGTATTTGGCACGTTAGGTTAAGTTGGAATTAATAAAAGGGAAACCAACAATGGCCTTTGTAATCTTATTCTTGTATTTGAATAGATTCTTAAGTGGATCATTCCCAAATGCACCTACCACTTTTTTCTACTAATAAGCATTATTTGGGGATTCGATAAAACCTTATTCATCAAAACATGAAATCTTGTGAAATGAGTCCTTCTCGAGGTATACAAGTGAACTAGGTTTGCAAACAAAAGAACAACCATTACATATTCAAAGTATAAAAAGTTATAAATAATATAGAGACATCAAACTAATTTTGTTTCCCAAATATCTTCTCCCTAATGATGCTCCTCAAAAACTTAAGAGAATATCTTCTATTCTACCATACTGTGTGCATAAATCACTAAACAGAGATAAGCAAGCCGAACCCTAAGGTTGAAGTTCATGTTTATGTATCGTCTATTCTACTTTAATGTAATCAAAATGTTATGGGAGTTCAGTTCACTTGTTTAGGAGTGATATCGTTGGGGGAACATTCAAAAAGGATCTGTGGATCTTGCAGGATGATTACATTACAACAGGGTAGACCAAGTTCTACCTGATAAACCTGTATATATGTCCTCTGAATAACATCAGAAGGAGATGGTCTCTTGATACCCACACACAATTGAAGAAATTTGGAGATTGCGATGTTTCAAATACTACTGCAGGTATAGCGTACTCCAATCATAATAATAAACATAATTCCAGACACCGAAAGATTTTACATATTGCACTCAGTCTAAAGATTTCTTCGAATCTCTTTTTCTATACTCATGGTAAACACACAAACACACCCTAGTAATCACAGATCTTACATATTCCACTCAATCTGAAGATTTCTTCGAATATCTATTTCTAAAGAATACTATAGAATTCAGTGACATAAAGGTCAAGCATATGAAAAATCTCTACAGTACATGAAACAGAACCAAACTAGAACTAGAATTTTGGAGAACGCCCATTTGAGACGGCAAACGTCAAAAATTTCACTTTAAAGTTAATGGCAATCAGTACTACAATATTTAACGACAATGTCGATAACCGAGAAAACAACTGTAATTTCCAAAAAACAAATTTCAGCACCGTATATAATCCACCAGACCAAATTTAAAACCTAACAGATACGTTCCTCAAAGACCCACAATCAGAAGCACCGGTGCAACCACTGCTCCAAGACCCCACGCAGCCAGTCCCGCAGCACCGCTTGGCCTCGGGGTGGGTGCCGGTGCCACCGGAGGCACGACGGACGGAGGAGGTGGTGGAGGGGCAAAGTAAGGTGCCTGCCTGGGAGGGTGCAGCGTCATGACGTCGACGATCAGCCTCTGGCCGTTCTTGCAGTGGTCTGGCTCACCGCTGATGAAGTAGAACAGGCCGGGATTGTCGAGCGGATATATCGTCTCTCCGTCATCGAACGCAGCAATCGGGTCCGTCGTGTTGCAGTGGTAGTATCCCTTCTTGTCCACCACCAGCACCGAGTCGTTGGTGTACTGGAAGTCTATTGAACAACAGAGGAAAAGAGCAAATCAAGGACGGAATTATTGATATAGTACCAACAAGCTCAGATGATGAGAGAAGAGGACCGACAGAGGGAATCGCCGACGCGAAAGCGGATCCTGCCAGACCAGAGATTGTAGAAGTCAGCGTGATCGGGATCCGGCACACACCACCCTTGCTCATCTCCCACGTGAAAGCGGTCGGGCCCCTCGCCGTGAACATACCCGATGGCCGTGATGATGATGAGAACGACGACGGCGGACCTCGCGAAAGCCATTGTGAGGGTGTTTTTGTGTGGAAGGAAAGGAGGAGATGAGAGCAGTGTTCTTGCTGTGTAGATTGAGGGGAAGAGGCAGGGAATGGTGATTTGGGAAGGTTTAAAGTGGGTGAGGGGGAGTGGCGGTTACTGGCAGTTATGGTCGCGGTCAAAATGGCGTGTGCGGAGTGGGGTACGTGGGGCTTCAACCGTGGTGGGGTCCTTCGCGGTTGGTTTTGGTGACCGTTGACCGAGGAGAGCGGGAGCACTCTCTGCGTCGCTTCGCCGTTGATCTTAAATCGTTCGGTTGTGACCTTACGATGTTGTTAAATCTGATCAGATTAAAATTATCTCGAAGTTGTTTATGGTAACAAATAATGTAAAGATTTATCGTACTAATGGTGAGTGTGAGGATTAATTTTTGTAAATCTTAATTTTGATGACCTTTATTGTCGTAGACAGATGTCAATATAGATCACACTCAACATCGATAACACTAAAATAAATTGATCTATAGCAACAAATAATTAGAGCTATCCTTGTCGTATCTCCCTATTTAATGAAATATTATCTGTCATAAAATTATATTTTATTTTTTTAGTTCGCAATGTGTTTAATATTCACGGCTAGTGGTTCATATAAAAACGTCTATTCTTTGATTTTTTTTCGTCAAAAATGTGTACTATATAGTCGTTGCTAATTTAACGATGATTATAAGATCAAAGTCGATTAATACTTTGTTGAGTGATTCGTTGCAAGCAACATATGGTAATTGTTGGAAATTTAAAAGATGAAGCAACAGATATTAATTCGATGTTATAAATTTAACTACGGAGAATAAGTCAACGAATCTTTAATTATTCTTTACTGGTGTTCTAGTGTATAGAACATCCTGATCATGGTAGATCTATTTGGAATCTGATATGACTTAATTTGAAGATTCATTGATATATCTTGCGATATTGAATTTATAGCGATGAATAATATTTGTTGTGAAGTTATAATTGATTCTTCGATTTCGCAACGAAATTCGTATGTGTTGCTATTTTACTAGCTGGCTACAAATAACATAACAACAATTATCGTCGTTCTAAGAATTTTTCTATTATTCATTGTTAAATTAAAGAGAATTTGATACAAACCTAAATGAAAAAGGTAATTGATAATCATTGTTAAATGAAAGTTTAACATTTTTCGTGAATTCCAAGAAACATTGGCAATTATAAATCAAATAGCATTTGTTGGTGTACACTTAGACGTATGGTTGCGAGGGCATGCTTGGATGTATAAGCAAAAGGTTATATGGGAAAGGTATATGTAAAACTTTGTATTTAGATTAAATAAAATGTTGCCGTATATTTACATTAAGTTCGTGGACATGCAGAGCTTAACCTGATTTATATTAACGGATGACCCACTCCAAACAACATGAGTATCATTTTCAATTGATATCTATATATCAAAAGTAGTAGATATGTCACCTTCTATCATTTGTCATTAACCTAGTTATTAATAGGAGTGAGGAGAAATCATTATTAGAACATCAACATGCGCTTAGCAGATTGGGATGTGATGTTCAATTGGTTGTTAAGGAAATACACCAAATAGGAATAGTATTACAGGGAATTAGCTATCATTTTTTTCTTTTCTTATTTTCTTTCCTTAGTACTCCTTATCCTCCTTTATATATTAAAAGTTCTAGGGCAAGAGTTAAGAGATAAAAGTACCGTTTACATTATTATACCTTTCTCAACGTGGTACCAGAGCCACTCAACACCACTGATGAATCCATGATTCATCACCTTTATTCTTTTACTTTAACTTTATTTCCTTAGTCAAATTACCTGTAAATACCCACTAATTTCATGAAATTACCATTTTACATGCGTTTGTTAAATACACATTTTTAACACATTTTATATTGAAATAAAAGAATAAAGAAGAAAAGAAAAAGAAAGTAAAAAAATAAAAATAAAGGATGTACTTATGAAATAAATGCAGACTGATCCGAACCTCGAGAGAAGGTCAAAACTTGACCTGATCGACCAAGAATAAAGTAGGAGGAGATACAATCTTCAATTAGAAAATTCAAAAAAATAATTTGTAAATATTTTTCCTTGTATATTTGTACAAAATTTACATGATTTTATTTGTATATAAATCAACCTCAAATTAAATATTTTCTAAATAGAAATTGTAAATAAAAATATTTTGTAAATAATAAAAATAATTGCAAAGTAAAACCATGTATAGAGTAAAAGTAACCACACTTAGAAAAAAGACGTAAAGTGACAATTGAAAGATCAATTCAGCTCAATAGGAAATCAAATCAAATTAAACTCACTTCCATTGTACTCTAAATTAAATTATCTTTAAAATAGTTGTGGTTTCATAATTTTTAAAGTTGCGGTTGAAAAGTCAATTTTCTAGAGTGGTTTTTACAATTTTGCCATTTATTTATTATATATATATTCATCTTCATTTTTTATACACAATGTAAATAATTGTAGATATTTTCATAATTATTTCAGATAAAAATAAAAAACTAAAAAAATAAAAATTAATAATAATAAAATAATTTCCTTATTTGTAAGTGTGTATAATGTATTATATGTGTATATTACTTGTATATAACTGATTCCCTTACATAAAAAACCGCCAAAAAATAATTTCTAACAATAATAATTAAATTAATATAATTACGAAATTTTGATTTTTTTTTATTTTTTTACTTAAATATTTGATTTGAAAACCTACCATGTATATAAGATTTGATTTTCTACCTTAATTAACCACCATTAAGGTGTCTAATTAATTTTTTTAAAATTAATTATTTAATTATTTTATTTCTTTTATAAACCACTAAATACCTTCCTTTTTGTAATTATTTTCCTTTTTTATTTTTATTTTTCTTTTTATTAAGCTCCTCCTCCCTCATTTCCTCTTGATCAATCTTTGGTGGAGAGGAGCCCGATCTCCAAGAGCTTCTTATCGCAGAAGGGTGCCCAGCCTTCGAGTTTTTCGATGACATCGAGTCGGTCCTTATCGAGGCCATCACGGCGTGTCCGATCCCAAGGTGAGATCCACCTTAATTTCCATCATTCTTTTAGATAAATTTTAGATTTAATTTGCGCTTTGATTTCATGATTAAAGTTTGGATCTTAATTCCAAAAATATCCATCCCGATTTGATTTCGCAATCTGAACCGATCACCATTTCATCCTCTCGATCTATCTATTTCACATTCTACCGTACATGATCTCTCACCTTCAACTACGCACGGTGGCCGGAGATCCGGTTCTGATCCCTCACCTTCGTTGGAACCTTGCTCACATTTTCCTCTTTGATTTTTGGACCGAATCGTAAGCTCGAGTTAGTTTTTCGAATTACTTTGTTACATGAATAAATATAAATATAAAAAAATTATATATTTGTTTTGCAGGTTTACAATAACAATAAAAAATCTTTCTTTTACTTATAACGTTTTTCTTACATGTTAAAAGAATATACATTACATTTGATATTAAAAATATTAAAAATAAAAAATTGCAAATACATCTTCTTTACAGCTACATTTTACAAAAAAATAAAAATAAAAAGCTGATGTTTAACAAAAATACAAAAAAAATAAAAAAACAAAAAAAATTTTGCACAGCAGGCGGCGTCCGCTGCCCACACAGGAACCGCCACCCTCGATTAGACTGCGACGCAGCTGCCCGCCACGCGACCCAACCACCGCGGAGGTCCGGGTGGCGTGTGTCGTCTCCCCCGCCTAAGCGCTCCTCCGCCGCAGTCTCCGACTGAGCACCATCGCTGGCGCCCGCCACCTCCGTCGACCTGCGTGCAGGCTACTTCGCATGCGCCAACCTCCGTTGTGCGACTCCTAACCGCCGTGAGCATGGCCCTGCCTTCCAGATCCGTCGCGATCGCCGCGATCTCTTCACCTCCTCCACTCCGTCGTCCCCGACCTAGACCACCGGCCAACCGCAACCGCCTCGATCCCTTTGCCTCGTTGCTTTTTCATCGAGATCAGGAGCCGCAACCCCCAAGTTGGCAACCCTCTCTGCCGATAGCCACACCACACCTCCACCGGTCAGCTGCCTCCGGAGTCCACCGCTGCCCCAGCCATCTGATGAATATGTGATTCGTCATCTTTATTCATTTATTTTAGCTTAAAATCCCTTATAAAACACCTGCATATAACACTAACTCCACATTCTTACTAACTTGCATCTGTGTGTAAATATTGTATATTTGTATATTATTTTAACCTAAAATAAATAAATAAATAAACGAAAGGAAAGATAAAGAAAATAAAATAAAAAAAATAAAAAAAAGAACACTGTATATTTGTAATAGATACAGGCTGACCCAAACTCCAAGAGAAGGTTAAGACATGACCTGATCGACCAAGAATAAAGTAGGGGGGATAGGGTCCTCAAATAGAAAATCCAAAAAAATGTGTCTATTGTGTATATTTGTATACTACACTATTTTATTTGTACCTTAATTGACCTCAAATCAAATAACTTTCAAAACCAAAGTTGTAAAAAAATGTGTCTTCTAATTGCACAATTAAATCATGTACAGAATAAAAGCAACCAAACTTGAAAAAAGCCACTAAGCACTAATTGAAAGACCAATTCCGGCTTCATATGAACTCAAATTAAACCAATCTCACTTCCATTGGATTTTAAATTAAATTATCTTTAAAATGGCTATATTTTCATAATTTTTGGAGTTATGAGTAAAAAGTTGATTTTCTGGAGTAGTTTGTGAAATTTCCCATATATTTTGTACATATTGTATTTGTATATATTTGTAAATATTTTTACTAATTATTTAAAATAAAAATTGAAAAATTTAAAAAAGAAGCTAATTTCCTCATTTACCCATGTATATAATGTCATATATTTATATAGTAAATGTATATCGTTGCTATTTTTAATTAACCACCATAAAAAAATAAAAAAATAATATTTTTTATTTCAATAAATAAAGTGACAAAAATAAAAAATAGATAATTTTGTAAATAGTTTTATCTCTCTTTATCTTTATCTCATTTATGTTACATTTCTCTTATCTCTTTATCCAAAAAGTCAAAAATTCAAATTTCATCTCCATTATCTTTTTTTCTTATTTGACTCCTTCTCCATCATTTCGTCTTGATCAATCTTTTGGGGAGGAGCCCAATCTCCGAGAAAAATTTTCATCAAGAAAGGTGCCTAGCCTCCGAGCCGTCCGGTGGCAGCGCGTCGGCCTCGTCGAGGCGATCACGGTCATTTTCGCTCCTAAGTGAGATTCATCATCATTTTTCTTATTTTTAATTTAGGCTAATCATAGTTTTTATTTCCACAAATTTATTTCGTTGTCAATTTTTCTTTAGATCATAGAATTCACCATCACGATTTGATCCACCCGATCCAATTTTTCATCCATTTTCTTGATCATATCACGTTCTTTTCTACCTTTCACGATCTATCAACTCCGACCACACACGGTGGTTAGAGATCGGATTCAATTCTTCCACTTTCGCCGGATCCTCGTTCGCGTATTCGTTTGATTTTAGGATCGATCCTTCGTGTTCGCATCCTATTTGTTTATAAATAAAAATATATAATAAAAAAACAACAATATATATATATATATATTATTTTCTTTGCCTAACATTTGTTTTGCAAGGATTAAAAAAATAATAAAAAAAGAAAAAATACATTAAAAACCTGTGTTATCTATTTTGCTTTTTTTTAAAAAAATATTTTAACAAAAAAAAGTGTGCTCGCATACGCTGCTTGGGAGCAGTCGTTGCCTGAGGTTCGCTCGCCGGCCGACTACTCCTGTTGTGGCCGCCACCCCGCTCCTAACAGTGAACCATGCCGCCCAGCCGCGACTGTCTTCATCGCAGGGGAGGAGGGCGTGTGTCGCCCTCCACCGCCACTCGCTCCTCCACTTCTCCACCGGTCGAGTACCTTCCGCAAGCTGTCGCACGACCTTCACCCCCGAGCGCCATCTCCGTCGCCATCAACTCGTGCAAGCTCCAGCGAGGAGTACCTCCGCGCCTTGGGTGGAGTCGTCTCAGTAGCTCCTCGTCGGTCCAACGCCCCCGACGCCGCAACCCACCTCCAACGGGGCGGCACCGCCCCTCCATGCCCGGCGCGCAGTCCTCCGCCCCTCGAGCACGGGCCAAGCTTTCGCCGCCACTAACGAAGCCTCCAGCGGTGGAGGCCGATCCAACCCAACCGCCCTCCGCAGCGGCCAATGCCGTCGCACGTGCGCGACGTTGCGCATGCCCGACCTCCATCGCTACTTCTGGCGGCGGCGGTCCCATCTACGTGCTCCCTTGGCTTGTGAACGAAGGAAGAATAGAGAAGGAACCCTAGGCCTTATTAAAATAAAGTTTTTTGGTAAACTGCGAAGAAGCCCTTGGAGGTTTTAGCATTTACAAAATAGCCCCCGATTCAGAAATATCTTTGGGTAAATTTCACATTTTCTCTCGCAAGTTTATATTTTTATATCTAGTGCAATACTTTGGCTATTTGCAAATCAGCCCTATTTCAGACTCTTCAATTTACATGTTTTTTATTGAAATAAATGTTTTTATTAGTCCAAAAATTCTCAAAAAAATTAACTTAGACTCATGTAGTGAGCTTCTTCATTGTGTAAAAATTTCATTTCATTCTGTCTTCATTTTTTATTATTGAAAAAAATTAAAAACAATGTCTTTTTGCTTGCTCGAAATTCAAAAATTCATAAAAGTTCTAAAATAACTCCAAAAATGCTAAATTAGAGTAGTTTTATTTCATTGTCTTTTAAATTATGTGCAAATTTCGTGCACTAACCATTTATAAAATCCAAAAAAAATGCAAAATACTAAAAATCTTATAAAACTCACAGAAAATTCTACAAAAATCCAAAAATAGTACTTTCAATTCTTGTTTGTAGATATTTATATATAGTTCATCATAAAAATAATTGCCAGGAGTTTTGGGCACTTAAAATATTTCTAAATTGCAAATTACCCCAGGTTGTGCATTGTTTCTCATTTTTATCACTGTTTGATTTTTAAAAAAATATATATGAAAATTCCACAAAAATTCTCAAAAATATTTCAAAACCCAAAAATATTTTCTTTGAATTTTTCCGAGCATTTCTTATAAAAATAAAATTACAAAAAGAGTTGGTGTGTGTATTTTTGATCTTGTGAATATTGCTCCGTATTATTTTTGAAAATAAAAAAATTCGAAAAATCAAAATCACTAAAAATTTAAAAATTAGAAAATACAAAACAAAATTGGAATAAAAAATATTAAAAAATAAAAAAAACACAAAAAAACACGGATAGTTATCCTTTGAGATTCATGTTTTTCTCTTAATTGATTTTCGATTAATTGAATAACCTTCGGGATTTGTAGCCTCCCTGAGTTCGACCATGTCCGCTATACAGGTAAATAAGTAGCAAAAATAAAAAAAATTGTTTGTCACTGGATTTTTGGGGATAACAACGACATATTTATCATTAATTTCAGATCCTCGAGAAAAAACCGCAAACATCAAAATGGCGTCGTTGCCGGGGAGGCACGTCGAGGGTAGTTAGGTTTCTCTTTTGACCTACTATTCTTAGTTGTAAATATCTGTTTACATTTTGTCATTCACTTCATTGTTCATATCCACTGCATTCATTTCATTTTTTCTCATATTTGATAATTGTATTTCTTACACATTCTCTTTTCTTGTTCTTGCGAGGGCCCGCGGAGCGAAGGAGGTGATCTTAGGAGAGCCGAAGCACCCAAGCGATGTGGAGGTGGCTTGATTCTTCACCAAGCCGCTGGATAGCGTGAGAAGAGGAGAAGAAGAATTAAAAAAATAAAAGAGAGAGAGAGAGAGAGAGTTTTTCTTTTCTAGCGTTTGAACTCTTGTAAACGGGCATTCAATTTATTGTGGGGTCTGTTTCGCCAAGTGCCGGTGCACTTGGGGGACCTCATCGGTTTTGTTTTCATCGCCTTTATTTTTCTTTATTTCCCGCGGATTTCGTGAGCTACCTCTTGATTGCTTTAATTAATTTGCTTAAGCCAGGTAATTAATTAGGTCCAAACACCCTAAACAAGAATGTCTGTACCTATAGAGTAGAGCGTAATTTGGACTTAGTCAAATTAACTTGTTCTTACCCGTTAATTGAAGCTATCATCTAGGAAGGTTCACTTGCATCATATAGGATAGTTTATTTAAATTCTGCGCAGATCACTTGCATGCAGAGTGCTGGCGATAAGGTACGCATCTTAACCTCTGCATGCATCATTGTTTTTAATCGCGCATTGACATTTCCGATCTCCTTCCTTGTTTTCACTCACATAAGTTAAAAAGGAAATTGGACACTCGGTAGGCGATTCTTTGAAAATATTTAAACCAAGTGACAACTGCTTAAAATACATGACTGCTAAAGAAAACTCGACCCTAAAATAAATACAAGGAAAAATCATTATTTTGGGGAGAGTAACCCCCTCATTGTTTGGTTTGTATGTAGCGAGAGAGCGACCCACACACTAGGATAGAGCCACACCCGAACTCTTTTCATACTACTATCTTGGGTTAGTCGTTCTCCAGTGAGGATCTCTCCGGTAGTCGGTAAAGCGGTTCGTAACATCCTTAACAGATTGAATTGATCGGGTAGTCGGTAAACGGTCCGCAATTCATACTAGCTGGGAAAGATCTAACTTTGGGATTAGGCCAGTCTCCTGAGAGCATTGGGTTTCTAACAACTCGCTCTAATCGCTCTGATATATTGTATTCTCACCAAACTCTAAAATTGATAAGATAATTGACCGAACCTTCACGGTCTTCACTTTGAGTTGAGTTGGTGAACTGGAGGTTTGTATTGTGTTTAATTGCTTGTGTGCATACAATATCCTTCTGTGCATTTGCGCCTTTTTCTCCATATCTTTTGACTTGACCGTTGTGTTCTACCGATCCCCGTCTTTTGTTTCGGAGATGGCCGACTAGAATTATTTTAATCCGATCTTCGTGGATACCTCGTACTCTCTAAAAGAACCACCTTCCTTTTTCCTGGAGGACTTTCCACCTGATCTTTGTGCATATCCGCCTAACCCATTATTTCAGGAATCGGATTACTTTGATTTTCACCCACCCTCATTCAACCCACCCGATCCTGGGATTTTGGAGTCATATTTCATGTTTTCCACACTTGAGACACTGAACCAGATGATGGAGCATATGAATTCGAGGATTAAGAATCTATTTAACATAAATACGAGCCAGAACGCTGCTCCACTATTTGAGGATATAGATTCACTTGAGGATAATCATGAAAGCTTGCAATCGCCCAAAATACAAAAAAATTGAGAAAATTGTAAAAATCCAAAAAGATTCTAGGAGACACATAATTGATTCATTTTGTGAGGAGAGGACCCAAATGCCCGATCATTTACCCACACATCTATTCACATCATATCCCACCTTGACCCCGAGAATTCCATTACACAGACTGCTCTTGGCAATCCTCGTGTAAATGCTGATTCCGACCTGATCCCTTGTATGGAGGAGGTCCAAAAATTCAAAAAAAAAATTGATTGAACCTGAAGTGTTGGCCACCATTCACGAGATTATTAAAGCCCCACTTTAACAGGCCATGACAGATTTATCAACTCCTCAACACAAGAAGATAAAGCAAAGGAGAAGATCTGAGCGTCACATCTTGACCATGGCCAATACCTACGCCATCTCTCACCGTCTGTATTTTAAGAAAGGGAACACTGTCACACCTCTTGTGAGTTGCTCCATATCTGACTATTCTTGTGATAATACTCTCCTTGACGGTGCTTCATTAATCAATATAATACCCTTCTCTATGGTATAGTCTTGATGAATCTGTGATTTATCACTCTTAAAGTTGCAAATAGAGCTTTGTCCCCAGGTATTTAGCAACATATTTCCCTTTATCTTGCATAAATATCATTCATGCATCAATTCACAAAATATGCATTTTAGCATTCATCCTTGCATTTAAATAAGAAGCCAATCCTTGTATAAAATCCACCTGTAAAATATCCACCTATTCTCTTGTATTGTATCCCCTCCAAAATAAAATAACATCTTCCCTATAGTGTGTACACCATTAGTTAATAATATAGGGAAGAAGACCAGAGCCCCTCTTTTGTAAAATACCCAATAAAGCCCTAAAACTCCTGGACCTTAGAATGCACATATCTCTTTCCTACCAACTCCGAATTAGGTCTACTCACCTTCATAATAATACACATCCTGAGCCTTTAAAATGAGACTAATTTCATTCAATTCGGAGCTTGTAGGCAAAATTTGAGTTTTTGGGCCTCCTTGTATACTATACATATGTAAATTTGTATTCTTGTATTTTTGTATCACATTTGACCTCATCTCCGTTTTTAGTCAACATAAAACCTGTAGATCTCATTGAGATCTACAACTTTCATGTTTTGAGTTTTTCAAAATTCGGCCTCCTTCTCTCTCTAATTTCATTTCTCTATTCAACCACTCACAGCTGGCCACGTGGCACCCTCTGATTGCGCCACGCGGCCTGCTCCCTTTGACTCATCCGCCCTCACTGGCAGCCGTTGGATCCTCATCAAAATCCAGCGGCTTGAGAGTCTCCACGTACGCCTTAACTCATCACCGTCAGATCAATCCCTGGACTTCATCTACGTCGCACGTTCTCGCCTTTATCCCCTGCCGCCACATGGTACGTTAATTACCATTGGATTTCGCCTGAGAGCTTTAATCCTAACTGCTCAATTCACTCGATGCTCTCAACCCTCCGATCGCCTCTAGCAAAGTCATCCTCACCGTCCGTTGATGCTGCATCCTCATCACGACACGTGGCATCCTCCACGACCATCCGATCACATCCCCTTGGATCATATCATAGCCGCACATTAGCGCCATCTTCTCAGCCGTTGGATCGCAAGATCCAGCGGTCGAGACCTCGTTTCCTACCTCCAGACCGTCTCTCTCCCACGTTCTCAATTTCACGCAGCACCCGTCCCCTTTCTATTTTCGACTCCACGACGACCACCTTCTCCAACCACTAACGCCACCACGATGGAGCTCACTCGTCCCTCATCCTCGCCATCTCCCTCGATCTTCACGACTACCCCTAGAGTCGCTCCACGACGTCCACGAACATCACCTCCCAGCCATCCCTACCGTCACCCTCGTCCTATAAATTAGCCACCTCCGGCCACTTTCACCCCTATACGCCATTACGAGAGGTATCCTCGAGCTCAGAGCGACCTATTGGTGACAACAATTGAGTGTATATCCGAGCAAAGACAGGCCTTCACCTCCGGCGAGATCCACGACGTCGCCACGCCATGTTGCAACTCCTCCGACGAGTTGTGTGAGCTCAGGCCCTCTACCGACCTTCGAGCGACGACCAGGAGCCTAGATCCGAGCTCCATTCCCCAGGTAGCACACTCCAGCACCCCTCCGATCTTCTTCTATGTTCTTTTCACTTTTCTCCTAATTTATTCGACTCCTCCTCATATCATCACCACCTTCCGACCATCCTCCGAGATCCGCCTCGGAGTAGGCATCTTCGCGCTACACTCTATTCACGCCGACGATACATTCCATTCTCCACCGCCGCCGGCTCTTCCACCTTGGCGGAGCTCGATCACTGGACCACCCGTATCGCCGCTCAGGCCTCGCACCTCATTCATGCTCACTCTACGTCCACGTTGCACGCCTCGTCTATCAATATATCCCCCTGCAGGTACCTTCACAGTCACTGGCCGGAACTTCATCGGAGCTCAGTTCGAGCTTCACCGCCCCTGATCTCCAGTTCACTCCTACCTCAGTTGAGACCTCCGGCCGCTCCCTGATGGTCCCACGACCATCTCTAGCTTCTTAGCAACCTTAGGAGAGCTTCATCGACGACCCAAGGAAGAGGCGGAGCTCGAGACCCTCCGCCGGAGCACAGCCTCCTCCGCCACGGGAGGCGGAGGACCATTGGGCACGAAGTCCAGCCGCCATATGATCCCTTCGATCGGACGGTTCGGAGCCATCCAAGTCGCCATCAGCTGCTACCCTCGGATTAGGAGGATCCCACGGTCCAAAGCAAGCCACATCACCGTCTCCCCCTCGCGCTCCAGACGCCATTGGATCACCTTCGATCTGACGGGCGTTGATCGTCCACGCCTTCGTCTCAGGAGACCACCTCCACCGCTGATCTTCAATAGATCAAATGGATCCAGGCATGCCACGTCTCTAGCATTCACCAACCGTTGGATCTTAACTGGATCCACGGCCCAGATTGAGCCACGTTGCCTGATCCGAGCCTCCTCCCCGACCACTAGGCTCGGATCCACCGAAGCTAGCCGAGCCTCCTTCTTAGCCAAGTCTGAGCCTTCGAAGTACTCCAAGCCTCAGGACCCCACGTGTTTCACACGTGTATCCTGGGCAAATTGCATCGAGGCCCCTGAAGGTTTTCAATATTACATTTTAGTCCCTGCCAGGCGACCCCACGTGAGAAGCACGTGTCCTGTGGAGAAATTGCATCCAACCCTACTGCATTATAGGTAATTGCATAATAGTCCCTGTCAGCACGTTTAATTTCAGAAATTTTAATTCTTATATTGCATTTATACCCCTGTCTTTGCACGCATATTTAGGCATTCATATTAACTCATTTTTTAATTTGAAAAATTGTATTGTGTAGCTTACATTGTCCTCTTCATTATGTGACGTGTGGCATATTTTTCTATTATCACTAGAATTTTCTATTGGTTCATTTTTTCTACATTTTGCCCATTTTCGCCTCTTAATTAATAGTAATTTTTCTGTGATTCCAAAAATTCCCTAAAAATCACATTAGATCTAGATAATTAGATTTACCTTGCATAAAAATTTCATATCAATTGCACGCATCATGAGGCCTAAATAATTCATTTGGTGAATTTCTTAATTAATTTTTAATACGTTCATTTCACATCAAAATTAAGGTTTGATAATTTTCATGGACTCCTCACCTTTAGATTTATCTAAGATAATTTTTATTTCCAAAAATAATGTGATTTGATATTTATTAAAATTTATTTAGTTAAAATCACCTTGCATTCATATTTAATTCACAGTAATTTCATTTAGTGTCCGGAAATTTCAAAAAAAATTAGGGTAGTCTAATTTCATCTCATTTCATCATCTGGCCAAGCTTCTTAATTTTTGGACTTGTTTTGACCATATTTCTGAATTAACTTGTAAACTGGCAAGATCTTGCATGTGTCTTGCATCAAAAACCCGAAAAAAGACCAAAATATTATTCCTCGAAAATCAAATCTTGGACTTTGCTAATAATTTACCTAAGGAGACAACTGCCTCCCTGAGTTCGACCTTGGGCTTGCCCAAGTTAAAAAAATGCCGCTCGAGATTAACTTGTTTAATTAAAAATGGTTTTGAATCGCTCTCATTATCCGACTGCAACGAACATTCTTAATTAATTTGACCGAATTAACAAGGGTGGTGGGATGCTTTTCAAAATGGCACCGTTGCCGGGGAGGCACGACTTAGGTTAATTTGCAGTTATTTCTGAGTGTTTGATTTTCTATCCCGGGGTAGTCTGACCCCCAGTTTTCTTGTGAATATTTTCTGTCTTTTAATTTTTGCATTTTTTTGTCATTCTCTGACCTCAAGTTATTTCCGTTCGAGGAATGCGAGGAGTCAAAGATGCTTCGAGGAATCGACATCTTAATTTCTTGAGTGATTTGAGAGAATTTGTATTTTTATTTCTTTATTTTTTTCATCATTTCCAGCGGTTCCCGTTTGGGTTCTCGCGTGTGTAAAGATAGTGAAACCGTGTCCCCGTGTGCTGTGTGGATTGAATGGTAAATTAGGCTTACAATAGCGGCTCATCGAGCCACTCTAGGATTTGCTCGTGCTCGTAAATTTTTAGGACCACACAATACACTTAAAAGATGCACCTAGACCGCAGATCTAGTCAAAGTAACCTGTGCTTCACTCGCTAATAGAACTGCTTGTCTAGGAGCAGATTTTGTCGCTTGCATCTGCATATAGTGTAAAAGATCTCAATTATGTTCTGCATCCTGCATAAAAGCGAAGGGAACACTGTAAGTATTCTCTACTTAGCATACTCATCATCGTTTCTTGTGCATCATTTTTTTTTTCCGATTTCCCCCTGTATTTTCCAAACTTAAATTAAACGGTAATTGGGATTGGACGATAGGTGTGCTGTGTGGTTGGACTAACAAGTGATAACTAAACTTAAAACCGGGACTGCTAACATTATTGATCCAAAAAAAATAATAAAATTGGAAATCTGTTTGCAGGAGACTAATCCCTGACCTTGTTTTCAGGTTGAGTGAGGGTACTTGAGTGTGTGTGAACACCTTAAGGCAGAGCCCAAATCCCCACCTTCCATATCATATAGGGTAGTCTAATTTCATCATATGGCCAAGCTTCGTAAATTTTGGACTTGTTTGACCATCTTTCTGAATTAACTTGTAAACTGGCTAGATCTTGCATGTGTGTTGCATCAAAAACCTGAAAAAGACCAAAATATTATTCCCCGAAAATCAAATCTTGGACTTTGCTAATAATTTACCTAAGGAGACAACTGCCTCCCTAAGTTCGACCTTGGGCTTGCCCAAGTAAAAAAATTGCCGCTCGAGATTAACTTGTTTAATTAAAAGTGGTTTTTGAATCGCTCTCATTATCCGATTGCAACGAACATTCTTAATTAATTTGACCGAATTAACAAAGGTGGTGGGATGCTTTTCAAGTCTCTTCTTCTTGGGCCTCTCAAGAAAACCAGGATGATAGTTCAATTTGCTGATGGATCTATCAAGAGGCCGAAGGGTATTTTAGAAAACGCTGTCATTTTTATTCAGGGCATGAATTTCACTTGGGATTTTATTGTAATGGAGACCTCCACTCTTGTGGAGCACATCCAATCATCTTGGGACGGCCTTTCCTCGCCTCTGCGGGAGCCGTTATTGATTATGGTTCAGGAGAAATTCGCTTCCGTTCTGATGTAGGGAGCGATGTATTGATCACTACACCCACTACCGACCAGAGACCTACATCCCATGAGAGCCCACCTTTGTTAGCCAACCCAAGGAATTTGACCTCGATGATAATATCAGAAATTCTTGTTATATGTTGGATGATAATAAAACCTAAGAATTCCTCTTCAATGAGGAAGACTCGGAAAGCATAGACCTCAGAGTTCCCTCTTCTGGTACATGGCGATTCATTGATGATATCCGCGGAATTTACACGATAGACACCTTAAAGCGGAAGGCAGAATCTGAGACTAGACAGGGAAGACATGATTCGACTACTTCCACTGATGAGTCCTTTCCTATTCAGCCTGATTCAGATGAGACCGATCAGACCAAATTTGATTTGATTGCTTTTATAAAGGAATTTGGGCCTTTTGATAAAGATGATGATCCGGTAGAGGCTCGCCAGGCTGAAATTGATCCTACTTTTTCTTATAATGATTTCAAGCCATTTTACTTTGATGTTTGCGAGAATTCTCAGGCAAGACATGACCACACTACTTCCAATAATCGGTTTAGGCCTGCACAATCTGAAACCGCTGAGGATACATTCTTGATCGATCCTATTCAGTTTATGTCTAATGATGATCCCAATATCGACCTATATCTTGTCAAATCCATACCTCAACGGTCCCGCAAGAAGGTTTGTTTTCGACCTTCTTGACCTTTGTACATCCACTCCTCTTGTATATCCTTTCGTCTCACTCTTTCTTCTCCTGTTTTATCATTCACCCCTTTTCTGTGTGTGCGTGTATATATGCTATACTTAGGATGTGGTTTATCCTAAGTATGGGGGGTGAATGATTTGTGTTGTTCATATTCGTCCTGTTCATCACTCTTGTTGTTGCCTATACTTAGGGATACTCTACCCTGAGTATAGGGGGTGATGTTCATATCGTATCTTTTTATATTTTTTTTGAGTCTGTACATTCTCTTCATCGGTTTTCCCCTTTTGTACAGTCTACTATACTTAGGATTACTTGATCCTAAGTATAGGGGGGATCACCAACTTCTCTTCTTTTTTATCTTTTCTTTGGGTCATTGTAGCATAGGATTCTTTTCACTTTTCTATATCTTCCTTTTCTGCTCTTTGATCACTATAAGGACATAGTTCGAGCTAAGTATAAGGGGGTGTCGTATATATTGAATATATACTTTAGACGTAACTCGTATTTTTAAATATATTTATTTGGAGGGTTATGTATATAATTTTGTAAAATCCATGTATGTAAAAAAACAAAAAAAACAAAAAAACAAAAAAAAACAAAGAAACAAATAAAAAACAAATAAAAAAATCTTACATATACTTGTATATATTTTACTAACCCTTTTTCCTTTAAAAACTATAAAACCAAAAATCTATAAAAACTTGCATAATTCAAAAAAACTCTTCTTTTACATGTGCATTTTTCTCCAAAAATTCATAAAAAGTTCAAAATTAGAAATTTGTTTGAAAAAATGTTCTTTTCACATGTGCATAATTTCTTTTCAAAAAAAAACCTTTGCATTGTTCATATTATCTTGCATTTGCATGTGCATTTTTCAGGATAGTATTGACATTTAAACTATGTCTGGAATAAAATTGAAGAATGGAGCTTAGTTGGACCTTAATCCACCTAATTCTCAAAGAAACTTCACTGAGAAATAGGATTTTAGAAGCTCCAGGTCTTTGACTTAATTCTTTGAGTTCCACATGACAATGTGCAGTGTTTGGCTCTTAGTGTCTAACCTGGTCTCTTCATTCTGGGTACAACTCTAGAATAGGGAATTAATTTGTACTCTCGCACTATGCACTTAGCTCAACTCAGATGATATGTTGGAAGACTGTGTGAGTTTCTTTTCTGGTAGCATGGAAATCTAAAGACCAGAGTACGAGTTGAAATAAAGCTTCGGAAAAGGGATGGACGGCTGGGCACAATTTTTTCTAAGACCCCAAAACATGTACGGAAAAAAAATATTCTATATACGTAGGGGCACAACAAGATCCAAGCAGAACCACCAAAAATCCAAATACAAAGAAGCCACCACCAAATAAATATCTGATCAAAAATGTCCAAGCTTCAAGAAAACCTGCAGATCTTGGTGGAGACTCAGCTACACTAGCCAGCTTCACAAGGAGAGGTGACTACATTGGCCACCCTCCAGTTTTTTTCTCCTTCTTCTAACTTCTCCCCCAATTCGATTGTGAACACAGCGCGACCGACCTTAGAAGGAAATACCTGACTCCCTGAGGACGAGTTACTGGAGAGGAGATTTGCATGGTAGTCCAGCATTCTGGATGGGAAGAGCTAAAACCTTTCACACACATCAGTCGATTGTTCAATGTTCATAAGGTATGCTTTGGGAAGAGGATTGATCTAAGATGACTTCTGAGCCGAAATTGTGATAATGATGTGCAGAATTTGAAGGCTGTTGAATTTAAAATTCTAAGTCTCAAAGAAGTTCCGACACACTAATAATCCAAAGGTCCGACGGAGCTCCAAACTACAATTTTATGAAGATAAATTCAATACTCAATATTGTCCTACCTTCTTTATTTTTCCTTTCTTTTTCTTTCTTTTTCTTTTATTCACTTATTCTTCCAAATAAGTGTTTGCTAAGGGACTAGCAAAGGTAAAGCATAGGGGGATGATGAATCTGTGATACATCATCCTTATTCATTTATTTTAGCTTAAAATCCTTTATAAAACACCTGCATATAACACTAACTCTGCATTCTTACTAACTTGCATCTTTATGTAGATATTATATATTTGTATATTATTTTAACCTAAAATAAATAAATAAATAAAAGAAAAATAAAGAAAAAGAAAATAAAAAAAGAAAATAAAAAAGGAAGATTGTATATTTGTAATAGATACAGGCTGACTCGAACCTCGATAGAAGGTCAAGACTTGACCTGATCGACCAGGAATAAAGTAGGGGGGATAGGGTCCGCAAATAGAAAATCCAAAAAAATTTGTGCGTTGTGTATATTTGTATACTACACTATTTTATTTGTACCTTAATTTACCTCAAATCAAATAACTTTCAAAACCAAAGTTGTAAAAAAATGTGTCTTCTAATTAATAATTGCATAATTAAATCATGTATAGAATAAAAGCAACCACACTTGGAAAAAGCCACTAAGCACTAATTGAAAGACCAATTCCGGCTCCATATGAACTCAAATTGAATCAATCTCACTTCCATTGGATTCTAAATTAAATTATCTTTAAAATAGCTGTATTTTCATAATTTTTGGAGTTATGAGTAAAAAGTTGGTTTTCTGGGGTGGTTTGTGCAATTTTCCCATATATTTTGTACGTATTGTATTTGTATATATTTGTAAATATTTTTACTAATTATTTAAAATAAAAATAAAAAATTAAAAAAAGAAGATAATTTCCTCATTTACCCACATGTATATAATGTCATATATGTATATAGTATATGTATATAGTTGTTATTTTTAATTAACCACCATAAAAAATATAAAATAATATTTTTATTTCAAATAAATAAAGTGATGAAAATTTAGAAAAAAAATTAGATAATTTTGTAAATAATTTTATCTCTCTTTATCTTTATCTCATTTTAATTTTCATCTCTCTTATCTCTTTATCCAAAAAGTCAACAATTCAAATTTCATGTCCATTATCTTTTCTATTTATATGGCTCCTTCATCATTCCATCTTGATCAATCTTTGGGAGAGGATCCCGATCTCCGATAGAAATTTTCATCAGAAAGATGCCTAGCCTCCGAGCCGTGCAGTGACAGCGCATCGACCTTGTCGAGGCGATCACAGTCATTTTCTCTCCTAAGGTGAGATCCATCATCATTTTTCTTATTTTTACTTTAGGCTAATCGTAGTTTTCATTTCCGCAAATATATTTCATTGTCAATTTTTTCCTTAGATCATAGAATCCACCATCACGATTTGATTCACCCGATCCAATTTTTCATCCATTTCTTGAACATATCGCATTCTTTTCTACCTTCCACAATCTAGCAACTCCGACCACATACGGTGGTCGGAGATCGGATTCGATTCTTTCACTTTCGCCAGATCCCCGTTCGCGTATTCCATTTGATTTTAGGATCGAACCTTCGCGTTCACATCCTATTTGTTTATAAATAAAAAATATAATAAAAAACAACAAATATATATATATATATATATATATATTATTTTCTTTGCCTAACATTTGTTTTGCATGGATTAAAAAATAATAAGAAGAAGAAAAAATACATTAAAAAAACTTTGTTCTATGTTTTGCTTTTCAAAAAAAATTAACAAAAAAAATTGTGTTCACGTGCGCTGCCTGGGAGCAGCCGTTGCCTGAGGTTCGCTCGCTGGCCGCCTACTCCTGTCGCGGCCGCCGCCCCGCTCCTAACAGTGAACTGCACTGCCCAGTCGCGGCTGTCTTCATCGCAGGGGAGGAGGGCGTGTGTCGCCCTCCACTGCCACTCGCTCCTCCACTTCTCCGCTGGCCGAGCACCTTCCGCAAGCTGCCGCATGACCTTCACCCCCGAGCGCCATCTCCGTCGCCACCAACTCGCGCAAGCTCCAGCGAGGAGTACCTCCGTGCCTTGGGTGGAGTCATCTAAGCAGCTCCTCGTCGGTCCACCGCCCCCGACGCCGCATCCCACCTCCAACGGGGCAGCACTGCCCCTCCAGACCCAGTGCGCAGAGCTCCACCACCCCCCCCCCCCCCCGAGCACGGGCCAAGCTTTCGCCGCCACCAAAGAAGCCTCCAACGGCGAAGGCCGATCCAGCCCAACCGCCCTCCGCAGCGGCCAACGCTGCCACACGCGTGCCCGACCTCCATCGCTACTTCTGGCAGCGGCGACCCCATCTGTGTGCCCCCTTAGCTTGTGAACGAAGGAAGAATAGAGAAGGAACCCTAGGCCTCATTAAAATAAAGTTTTTGGGTAAACTGTGAAGAAGCCCTTGGAGGTTTTAGCATTTACAAAATAGCCCCCGCTTCAGAAATATCTTTGGGTAAATTTCACGTTTTCTCCCGCAAGTTTATATTTTTATATTTAGTGCAATACTTTGACTATTTCTGAATCAGCCCCTATTTCAAACTCTTCAATTTACATGATTTTTCTATTGAAATAAATTTTTTTATTAGTCTACAAATTCTGAAAAAAATTAATTTAGACTCATGTACTGTGCATCTTCATTGTGTAAAAATTTCATTTCATTTTGTCTTCATTTATTATTATTAAAAATAAAAAATAGTGTCTTTTTGCTTGCCTGAAATTCAAATTTTCATAAAAATTCGAAAAGAACTCCAAAAATGCCAAAAAATTAGGGTAGTTTTATTTAATTGCCTTTTAATTTCTGTACAAGTTTCGTGCATTAATCATTTATGAAATCCAAAAAAATACAAAATACTAAAAATCTTATAAAAATCACAAAAAATTCTACAAAAAATCCAAAAATTGTAATTTCAGTTCATGTTTGTAGATATTTGCATATAATTCATTATAAAAATAATTACCGGGAGTTTTGGGCCTTAAAATAATTTTAAGTTGCAAATTACCCCAGGCTGTGCGTTGTTTCACATTTTTTATCACTGTTTGATTTTTAAAAAATACAAAAACATCTGAAAACTCCACAAAAATTCTCAAAAATATTTAAACTTTTAAAAGCCAAAAAGTTTTTCTTTGAATTTTTCTGAGCATTTCTCATAAATTGAAAATTACAAAAAGAGTTGGTGTGCGTATTTTTGACCTTGTGAATATTGCTCCGTATTGTTTTTGAAAATAAAAAAATTGCAAAATCAAAATCACTAAAAATTGGAAAATCATAAAATACAAAAATTTTGAAATAAAAAATATTAAAAAAATAAAAAAGATAAAAAAATCACAAAAAAACCAAGGATAGTTATCCTTTGAGATTCATGTTTTTCTCTTAATTGATTTTCGATTAATTGAATAACCCTCGATATTTGTAGCCTCCCTGAGTTCGACCATGTCCGCTATAAAGGTAAATAAGTAGCAAAAATAAAAAAATATTTGTTTGTCATGGGATTTTTGGGGATAATAACGGCATATTTATCATTAATTTCTGATCCTCGAGAAAACCCGCGAACAACTTCCATCCTACTTGGTAGCAGCGGCGTCCCCTGTTGTTTGGGTTGGAGAACAAAGCACGAAGAGAACCCTCGATGAGTTAATAAAAAAATTGGGAAAATTGTGTGTATGCCCCCCAGACATTCTGAGAATTTCAAAAACATCCCCGCTTGTATTCAAGTCACGTGTTGAGCACGCCCTTAGTGGGTAAATTGTGATTTTCCCCTAATTTTATTTCCTGTTAATTTCTCATTCAAGAACTTTGAATAATTACAGACAATTATTGTGCATGATCTTCTTATTGAAATAATTTTTATTATTACTCAATAAACTATGGAAAAATCACGTTTTGCTCCTGATTTTTTCCTCTTCATTGTGTAAAAATTTCATCGCATTTTACTTTTATTTGCTATTTTAAAAATTCAAAAACAGTGTCATTTTCTCTGCCCGAAATTTGAAAAATCATAAAAATTCAAATATTGTCTAAACAAATCTAAAAAACATTATATTAGGTGTATTTTATCATACTTTAAATTCTATGCAGTTTTCATGCATTAATTAGTTTTAAACCTCTAAAAATTGTGAAATATCAAAAATCTTAGAAAGTCATGGAAAATTGTAGCAAAATAAAAAAGTTGTGTTCTGAAGTGTTGTGTGTAGATATTTTTCTATATTTTAGTATAAAAATAATCTCCAGGAGTTCTGGGTACTTAAATTAATTTTAAGTTGCAAATTACTCTTAGTTGTGCACTGTTTACTGTTTTACCACTCTTTGATTTTTATAAAATCACAAAAACATCATAAAAACTTGGAAAAATTACCAAAAATATTTTAAAAATTATAAAACCCCAAAATATTTTTTTACAATTTTCTGAGCATTTCTGAATACTCGAAAAATACAAAAAGTGTTGTGTGTAAATTTCTTCCTTTGTGCATATTTTGCCTTATTTGAAAATTAAAAAAAATTAAAAATAAAAAAACCACTAAAAATCCATTATTTTCGAAATTTGACTACTGAGTTCCTTAATCGTGCTCCTTGTGTTCGATCCTGATCGCTATACCAGGTAAATAAAATAGCGAAGACCGCTTACATTACATATTGTTGATTTCTCTTAAGTGGTTTTATTAATTTTTCTCATTGACCGAATTGATTGACTAGGGACAAGACTTTGTGATTTATATTCACCTTAGCCGACCGGATTTTTGGTGTCATCAGAATGGCGTTGTTGTCGGAGAGCACGATTTTGTAGTCATTTTTCAGTTTTATTTTATTTGTATCTCTATTTATTATACTTGCCTTATGACCATCTCTATTTTGCTTTTTGTACGAGGAACCATCAGCGTACAATTCAGATTCTTTAGAAGGTCCATCACAGGAGGAGGAACAGAAGAGCTAGAGAGCAACTATTCTATTTAAAGAATTTTGTGAATATTTGTAATAATTTAGGATTATTCTGGATACTTGGACTCATTTGGACACTCGGACTATTTCGTGGCCTGTTTCGCCAAGTGTCGGTGCACATGGGGGACCTCACCGTCTTTTGTTTTCTCGCTTTTATTTTTATTTATTTCACACAGATTTTTTGTGCTTGAGCCCCTAGATTTAGGTTTCTATTTGATTGAGCAAGGTAGCATTAGGTCCAAAGCACCTAATAGAATATTTGTTCCTATAGAACTCGCTTGGACTTAGACAAATAAATATGTGCTTCACGATAATAGAAGTTCCTGTTTAGGACGGTTCGCATATTTCATTCAATAGAGTAGTTTAATTTTTCTGCGCAGATCATATTGCATGTAGAGTGCTGGAGTCAGGTACACACCTCTATCTCTAGCATTTGCATCCATATTTTCCCGTGCATTGGCTTTTCCGTTTCCCCCTCCGTTTTGTGTATATAGGAATAAAGGAAATCAGAAATCTTGTTAGTCGTTTCATTGAAAAATAAAAAAAAAAAGAGAAAATCAAAAATTAAAAATCGGGACTGCTAATTGAACTTGACCACTAAAATGAAAACGAAACCGATACACTTCATTGTTTTGGGAAAGCAACCCCCTCATTGTATTCACATTTTACTTGCTCACATACACACTAAAGTTAGTGCCCCAATCCTATAAGCCAACCTAAGTGTTTGTAAAACTTTGATCACCTAACTCTAAAATTGAAAAGATAAAAGACCAGATCTCACAGTCTTCACATTACGTAGAGTTGGTGAAACGAGGGTTTGCTTTGTATTTGGATGTCTTTGGAGTGAGTTGGTTACGATCATCATCTCAAGATCATTAGCAGACACCTTCTGTTTCATGTCTCTTCATCACTCTGTATCCCTCCCTCCTACCCTTATCTGTCTTATCCCCTCTTCATTTCTTCTTGAATCATAATGATGGATCGTGTTTCATTTCAACCATATCTTGTGGCTTCTTCTCCTCATTCCCATCATCTTCGATCACATTTTAAGGAGGTTGGGACGTTGATCGACCTCTTGTATCCTTCTCTTTCTGCCCCCTCCCATTCCCTCTTTCTACTGGGTATGTTGTGCTTGACGCCCGCGGAGATCAGACTAAGCATATACGAGTTCCGGTGATTTCTTTGCTGGGATGACAGTGCATTCCATAGGAGATCACATTGAGAAGTTGCGAGTTTTAGAAGACTTCTATCCTTGGATGATGGATGAGCAGCCCGATCAGGAAGCGCAGTCAGCTTCTACATTAAGTCCATTCATTCTTGATTTAGAGTTCATTCACCTACTACCAAAGTTTTTTGGGGAAGTGCACGAGGAGTCGTATCTTCATATATCTAAGTTTGAGGACTTTTGTGTGAACTGTGCATACCTAGATATCACTTCTAAGGAGCTGATGTTGATGACCTTCCCATTTACACTTCAGAGCAGAGACATGAGTTGGCATCGATGGTTGGGAAGGAAGTTCGTTACGTGGGGAGATTTACGTTCATAGTTTCTACAGAGATTTTATCCCCAGCGTAGAGTAGATTTGATGCGGTCTTGCATTTGAGATTTTTCAGTAGACCCCCAGGAGCCATTGAGAGATTCATGACTTAGGTTTATTGACCTATTAAGGAGATTTCCAAATCATGGAATCTCGACGACTGACCTTGTACTGATCGCCTTGAGGGGGATGACCGTAGAGCAGATAGGACTGGTACTGACCTCATGTGGTGGCTCACACCACCGTCCCGACATGGACATACTTTTTACCATCTTGGGAGATATTTTAGCCAATTCGTCAACTTCAGAACCTTCACGAGATGATTTATTCGGGACAACACACGAGGGTGTTGTAGTGTTAGTTAGATGTGCTACACTTCATGAGGACTCAGTCACTACACACCAGCTAGAGGACATGGATTCTGCTGCAGTACGGATGATGGACTAGATGACTGCCATCGAGGGTTTTCAGACCCCAAAGATCGATCGAGTTCATGTTGGTCTTCCAACCAAAGTCCGAGTCAGTCCTGTACTTTTCAGTTAAAGAGTCTTGGATATCAGATCTTCTGATATTCCAAGATAGGTAGGAGGAGCCCACGCTGCTTCAGTCGTCAGTCCAACCATTTAAGTTTCCATGCCCAGCTCATTCAGCTTCTACTCTTCAGAGGCACTTTCTCTGATCCAAATGGATATCTTGATCCAGTCCAACAACCAGAGCATTATGAGGGACACCATTTTGAGATGCAAGATACATATAGTCCCATATTTGAGCCTTGCGTCCTCCAGTTTGATGAGATTGATACATTCCATGAGGATCAGATGTTAGCCAACATTGCTGTAGTTCGAGGATCAGATCTTTGAGACGTCTACTGCTTCTGTATTGTTGACTAGTACCATGCCATGCCTCCAGGTTTTTCAGATGTCCTTTACAGCAGATGACTTACTTTGGTGCAGTTGGTTGGTGCTTGATAGTGGCGCATATTTCCAGTTAGACTTTGATTCCTCATTCTTCACTGATGATTTTATGTTACTCCCCGAGGGTTATCTGCAGGAGGATGCCACATACTCTGTGTACTCAATTTCACTTTCTGGGAGTGTATCCGATCTGTCGGATCACAAGACCGAGTCTTTCGATTTTCCTAAGTCTGAGTTTTCTCTCCTCGACGACCCTTACGAGGATGAGTTGATCTTTGAGATATTCGACGATGTTGTTGATTTCTCTACATTACATGCATCGGATATCGATTTTTTTAGTGAGTCTCATGATCTTTATCTTCCTTATCTATTCGAGATGGTGATTGATGTGGAGGATTCCCTGACAGATCCTTCCTTCTCCACATTCGATTTTCTTCGGCTCCATCCATTCACTCCATTTAGACCCTGAGCCGATGATTTCTTTTGTGCTACCGGAGTATGATCATACATCGTCTTCTCTTTTCCCGGTAGACAACACCCACTTGAGTGCATATTCGGGTGTCTATTTTGACCATCCCGAGTCCGTTGTTGTTCTCCCACTGAGATGACAACAACAATACAGTATTTGTCTGATAGATGTCGTCCTGAATCTTGATACTTTGTTGTCCTTGCCTTTGCGCCCAGCTAGGGCGTAAACTCTAGTGCTTGTTGAGAGGCACCTCAACATTGTCGTACTTGTATAGATCCATTCGATCCATATCATTCATTCTTTCTGTCTAAACACCCCATCTTCATCTCATGATTATGTTACACTTAGGGTGCACTTTACCCTAAGTATAGGGGGTGTCGGACTTGTGATTATCCATTTGATTCTATTACCTCTGTTTTGCTGCCTATACTTAGGGATATTTTACCCTAAGTATAGGAGAGGTAATATTTGGACATCATATGACTCGGTAGTTCCCTTGTGTACAGTCTTCTATACTTAGGATTACTCTATCTTTAGTATAGGGGGATCACCGACTCCTATTGATTTTATTCTTTTATTATTCATGTAGCATAGTATTCTTTTCACTTTTCTATACTTAGCACGAGTTATGCCTTCCTTTGCCGCTCTCTGATCACTATGAGGACAGAGTTCGAGCTAAGTATAGGGGGTGTCGTATATATTGTATATATACTTTAGCCATAACTTGTACTTTTGTATTTTTAAATAATATGGCTAAAACACTGAATAAATACATGTAAAATTCAGTAAAATCAACCAATAAAAAGATGTAGATATTCCCTCAAATTTCTTTTTGTATATATTGATTAATGAGTCAGGCTAAAATATTTTGAAAAATATTTTGAAAGTAGTTTGAAAATCTATTTGAAGAATCTTTTGAAACTATTTGAAAAATGTTTTGAAAAATATTTTCAATCTTTGTAAAAGTATTTTGGTTTGTAAAAATTTTCTTTTCTTTGTGTGGAATAAAACTATTTTATAAAACTATTTGCAAATGTCTTGAAAATGATTGAAAAATTATTTTAAAAAATCTATATATACTGTTTGAAAAATGTTTGCAAATAGTTTTCAAATGTTTGTAAATGTTTGAAAAATTATTTGAAGAAATTATTTTGGGCTATAGTTTTCAAAAGCATTTGTAAAATTATTTGCAAATAAGTTTGAAGAATATATGCATAATCCGTAAAATTCTTTACCAACTGTATATATACATACTTGTATAAATTATTAACACTCAAGTTGTAAATCCTTTCACCTAATTCTTGTAAACAATTGACTCACTCCCGTGTAAATATGTCTTATCTACTCACCCTAACCCTTATTTAAAAAATCTCTAAAAAATACAAAAACCAAAAGTCTACCAAAATTTGCATTAAAAAAATCTTTTTACATTTGCATCATCTTTTCAAAAATCCATAAAAAGTTTAAAATTAGAAAATTATTTCAAAAAAAAGAGATTTTTCTCTTCTTTGCATTGTACATATTTTCTCACATTTGTATGAGCATTTTTCAGAGTAATGTTGACATCTAAACTAGTTTGAAATTAAATTGTAGAATGGAGCTTAGTTAAGACCTTAATTCACTTAATATCAGAGGAACCTTATAGGATCTGAGTTTAGGATTTTTTCAGGTCTTGAGGCTTAATTCTTCAAGTCCACTAGGTTATGTTCACATATCATCTTAATTGGTCTAAATAGAGCACTTAGCAATACATGCATGACTCTCGCAGACAATGGCTTGACTTGCACACACACTTTACACGTGGATCAACATGGATGAGGTGGTGAGGTGGCAGTTGACCTTGGCATGGAGTAGCATACGAGGGTAGTACATCTAGGAGAAACCTCTCGTCTTCCTCTAGGGAGGGTAGTGCATCTCAACCTGATCTAGTAGCATTGAGGTCTAAAGACAGGATGCTGTAGTATTGCAAAAGAGGGATAGTCTACTAGCTTAAGAGGAAAAACTCCTTATGTACATGCTGCACCTTGTATATATTTAAAAAAAAAGTAAAAAAAAGAACAAATGCAGAATCTCCAAAAGTGGACATGCCTGATTGAAAAGTAAAATGTCTGCCGGAGTGTATATACAAGTATAAAAAAAGAGAGAATAAGAGCTTCAAAGTTAAAATTTTGTAAGCTTGCAACAGATGACTTGGCTACACTGGTCATGCATCCAAGGATAGGTAACTACACTGGTTACCATCCATTCTTTTCTCCATATCCTCTTCTTGAGCTAGTTGTACTTGAACTTAGAAGAAAATATCCCTACTCCTCGAGGAAAGTTGCTAGATTGGGGGATTAGAGTTACCTTGTTGAGGGAGGTTGTTTCTTTGTCATTTTTAAAGTGGGGAGCCAAAGTACACATACACCGTACAAGTACAGATTCATAGTCACCAGAGTTTGTGTATATAAACTCATTCTGACCTGACTAATTAAGGTGATCTGACCATAGAATAGTGGAATGATGAATCCCAGATTCTCACTCTTTACCTTTATTTTAGCTACATATCTTAGAAAAACAGCATGTAAATACCTTTAAATACAATAACATAACATTTAGCATGCATTTGTTAATACTACATAATTAGCATGTATCTGTGCAAAATAAAAGAGTACAGAAAAAGAAAAAGGAAGGAGGTATTTAGAATAAATACAGAGTGACCCAAACCCCAAGAGAAGGTCAAGCCTTGACCTGATCGTAAAATAAAATAAGTAGAGAGAGATAGGGTCTACCTTGTGTTGTACATATCACCCATGTAGATAAATAATTATTTTTGATAAAATAAAACTAAACCATTATTTTTACCTATTTTTCAGAAAAATAAATAAAAATAAAAATAAAATTCCTCTTTCCTTATACAAAACACATATATGAACACCACATCCCCTATTTATTCTATACCTGTAAATAATTCATAAAAATAAAATAAAAATTATTTTGTATTCCTAAAATGATGTTGAAAATAAATAAAATACAACATGAGTGTATTATTGTCGAACCCTTGCATTTTTTGATATTTGCATTTCAATCCCTCCTTATGTGTAGCACATGGACTTACACGTGACCTTCTGGGTTAATTTCAGTATTGGTCATGAACTTTAGTTTTGTTATGGATTAAATGTTTATTAATAGTATTTGCATTTATACCCCTGATTGCCTGACTCATGTGTTGTGTATGTGCTTACCTGGGCTTTTTGCATCTTTGGTCCCATGCTTTTTATCTGTGTTATTGATCGCCCCTGAACTTTCTCATAATTGTAAGTAGGTCCCTGCAAGTTGTGTGCCTTATTTTTTTATCAAATAAATACCTAATTAATTTTAAAAATCTTATAAGGAATACTGTTAGCTCCTGTTAACATGTAATATTTATGGAAATTTTTGTGAATTAATTTAATATTATTTGATATTTTCTAAAAATAAAAAACCCATAAAAACTATTATGTCTATTTTAGAAAATACATAAAAATTAAAAAATATGCTAAAAATTCTAAAAAAATTAATGTTTATTAGTTTGTCTGTGTTTTAACTCTAGTAGCATTTTGTTGTAAAAGCATTATAAAACCTCTAAAAAAGTAAAAACTCTGAAAAACTTATAAAAATCATTAAAAATCTAAAAAAATAAAAAAAAAATAGGATTTCAGTTTTTATTATTAGACATTTTTATTTACTTTCTCATAAAATTCACAACCATATCATTAGGGCACTTTAGCTATTTTTAATTTGCAATATTGACCTGGCTGTGCGCAGTTTGTGTTTTTAGATCTTGTAATATTTTTATAAAATCACATAAAAATTAGAAAAACACCAGAAAATTACCAAAAACACATGAATATTTGAAAAACTCGAAAATGTTTTTATTCCTAATTTTTGAGTATATTAGCCTTAAATAAAAATCTCCAAAGCCTGCTTGTATGCTTTAGTTTCTTATTTGCTCATTTTTAGTCTCTTATTTAAAAATATAAAAAAATGCAAAAATTAAAAATCATTAAAAAATTTGCATTTCATTGTATAATCTCGACTACTTCGAAGATTTCTCATGCTCCTTGAGTTTGACCATGGTCTCTATACCAGGTTAAATTAAATAGCGGAGACCGCTAACATTATTTTTATGCTTTGATTGTTTGATTTGAGTGGTTCTCAATTTTTCTTTTTGATCCTTGTCCTTGTGATCCACGTCGCAACGACCCTGTGTTTTAATTTCTAACCCGTGTCGCTCGTGCCGCTCACCATGGTACTTGAGGGTTGTTGAGTTTTAACCTGTTTCCCAATAAGGTTCCGCCAAACTAATAATCCAAAGGTCTGATCGAGCTCTATACTCCAATTTTATGAAGATAAGTTTAAAAATCAACATTGGTAACTAATTGTTCCATTTTTCTTAATTTTATAACCCGTTGTTCTCAATTTTTCTTTATTTTTCTTTTCACTTATTTTCCAAATAAGTGTTTTCTATGGGACTAGCAAAGGTAAAGTATAGGGAAATGATGAACCCGTGATTCATCACCTTTATTCTTTTATTTTAGCATTACTTCCTTAGTCAAATACTTGTAAATACCCACTAATTTCATGAATTTACCATTTTACATGCATTTGTTAGATATGCATTTTTAACACTTTTTATATTCAAATAAAAGAATAAAGAAGAAAAAGAAAATAAAATAAAAAAATAAAAATAAGGGATGTATTTATGAAATAAATGGAGATTGGCCTGAACCCCAAGAGAAGGTCAAAGCTTGACCTGATCGATCAGGAAAAAGCAGGGGGAGATACAGGTCTTCAATTAGAAAATTCAAAAAAAATCATTTGTAAATATTTTTCCTTGTTACAAAATATACACGATTTTATTTGTATATAAATTGACCTCAAATTAAATATTTTTCTAAATAAAAATTGTAAATAAAAATATTTTGTAAATAATAAAAATACTTGTAAAGTAAAACCATGTATAGATTAAAAGTATCCACACTCAAAAAAAGCCGTAAAGTGACAATTGAAAGATCAATTCCAGCTCCTTACGAAATCAAATCGAATCAAGCTCACTTCCATTGTACTCTAAATTAAATTTATTTATAATGGCTATGGTTTCATAATTTTTGGAGTTACAGTTGAAAACTCGATTTTCTAGGGTGGTTTTTGCAATTTTACCATTTATTTATTATATATTTATTCATCTTTATTTGTTTATACACAGTGTATATAGTTGTAAATATTTTCATCATTATTTGAGATAAAAATAAAAAATTTAAAAATAAATAATAATAATAATTTCCTTATTTGTACATGTGTATAATGTACTATATGTGTATATTACTTGTACATAACTAATTTCCTTATATAAAAACATCAAAAAATAATTTCTAATATTAATTAACTAAACTAATATAATTAACAAAATTTGATTTTTTTATTTTATTTAATTATTTGATTGAAAACCTATTATGTATAAAAGATTTGATTTTTTACCTTAAATAACCACCTGGCTAATTGATTTTTGTAGATTAATTATTTTATTTTTATTTAATTACGAATTTTATTTTTAATTTATTTATTAGTTTATTAATTTATTTTATTTATTTAATTAATCACTGAATACCTTCCTTTTTGTAATTATTTTCCTTTTTGATTTCTCTTCTTCTTTTTATTGAGCTCTTCCTCCCTGATTTCCTCTTGATCAATCTTTGGTGGAGAGGAGCTCGATCTCTAAGAGCTTCTTCTTGCATAAGGGTGCCCAGCCTCCGAGCCGTCTGATGACAGCGAGTCGGTCCTTGTCGAGGACATCACGGCATGTCCGATCTCAAGGTGAGATCCACTTTAATTTCTGTCATTCTTCTAGATAAATTTTAGATTTAATTCGTGCTTCTATTTCATGATTAAATTTTAGATCTTAATTCCAAAAATATCCATCCCAATTTCATTCACAATCTGATCCGATCATCATTTCATCCTCTCGATCTATCCGTTTCACATTCTACCATACACGATCTCTCACCTCTGACCACGCACAGTGGCCGGAGATCCGGTTCCGATCCCTCACCTTCGTTGGAACCTTGCTCACATTTTCCTCTTTGATTTTTGCAGACCGAGTCGTATGCTCGAGTCAATTTTTCGAATTACTTAGTTGTGGGAATAAATAAAAAATAAAAAAACATATATATGTTTGTTTTGCATGTTTACAATAAAAAATAAAAAAAAACTTTCTTTTATTTCTAATATTTTTCTTGCAGGTTAAAAAATATGCATTACATTTGCTATTGAAAAAATAATAAAAAATTTGCATATATATATATATATACTTTCTTCGTTATAACTACAGTTTACAAAAAATAAAAATAAAAAGCTGTTGTTTAACAAAAAATACAAAAAATAAAAAAAACAAAAAAATTCTGCGCAGCAGGCGGTGCCTGCCGCCTACACAGGAACCGCCACCCCCGATTTCACTGCAACACAACCTCCCACCACGCGACCCAACCGTCGCGACGCTCCGGGGGGCGTGTGTCGCCTCCCCCGCATGTGCCCTCCTCCGCCGCAGTATCTAACCAAGCACCATCAGCAGTGCCTGCCACCTCCGTCGACCCATGCACGGGCTACTTCGCCCGCACCGACCTCTGTTGTGCGACGCCCTCCGCCCAGAAGTGCAGCCCAGTTGCCGTGAGCGCGTCCCTGCCTTCTAGATCCGCCGCAGCCGTCACGATCCCTTCGCCTCCTCCACTCCGCCATCCCCCGCCTAGACCACAGGCCAGTCGCAGCCGATGCGATCCCTTTGCCCCACTACTTTTCCGTCGAGCTCAGGAGCTACGACCCCCGAGCCGACTACCCTCTCCGCTGATAGCCACACCGCACCTCCACCGATCAGTTGCCTCCATATTCCACCACTGCCCCGGCCATCCCACTTGCTAGCGGCAGTGTGCCCTGTTGTTTGGGTCGGAGAACAAAGCACAAAGAGAACCCTAAGCGAGCTAATAAAAAATTAGGAAAATTGCGTGTATACCCCTGGACATTCTAAGAATTTCAAAGAAGCCCCCGCTTGCATTCAAGTCACATATTGAGCACGCCCTTAGTGGGTAAATTACGACTTTCCCTAATTTTTTTTCTTGTTAATTCTCATTCAAGAACGTTAAATCATTGCAGTTCAGTTCTTATTATCCAAAGAATTATTTTGCATGATCTTCTTATGGAAATAAATCTTTTTATTGCCTCAATAAAATATGGAAAAAATACATTTTGCTCCTGATTTGCTCCTCTTCATTGTATAAAAATTTCATCGCATTTTATTTTTATTTGCTATTTTAAAAAATTCAAATACAGTGTCATTTTCTCTGCATGAAAATTGAAAAACCATAAAAGTTCAAATATTATCTGAAAAATTCCTAAAAATATATTAGATGTGTTTTATCATACTTTAAATTCTTTGCAATTTTACACATTAATTATTTTTAAAAACCAAAAAAATACAAAATATCAAAAGTATTAGAAAAATCATAAAAATCATAGAAAAATAAAAATTTTGTGTTCTCAAGCCTTCTGTGTAGATATTTGTCTATATTTTAGTGTAAAAATAATCTTTAGGATTTTTAGGTACATAAATTAATTTTATGTTGCAAATTACTCTTAGCTATGCAATGTTTACTGTTTTGCCACAGTTTGATTTTTATAAAATAAAAAACATCAAGAAAAACTTGGAAAAATTATCAAAAACATTTTAAAAATTATAAAACCCAAAAATATTTTTTTTGTAATTTTCTGAGCATTTCTGAGTACTTTGAAAAATACAAAAAAGTGTGGTGTGTAAATTTCTTCCTTTGTGCATATGGTGCCTTATTTGAAAATTAAAAAATTTAAAAATAAAAAACCACTAAAAACCCTTTTTTTCAAAATTTGTCTACTGAGTTCCTTAATCTGCTCCTTGTGTTCGTCTTTGGTCGTTATACTCGATAAATAAAATAGCGAAGACTGCTTACATTGCATATTGTTGATTTCTCTTAAGTGGATTTATTAATTTTTCTCGTTGACCAAACTGGTTGACTAGGGACAACAACTTTGTGATTTATATTCCACCTTAGTCGACCGGATTTTTGGTGTCATCAGCCACCATATATGGTCACTCAAGGAGATCGAGGCCATTATTGCCTTTAGAAACTAGTCCTCCATTGTTGTTGCCACCAAGATACCTCTCAAGAAGAAGAAGCAGGAAAAGGTTCCCTAGTGATCCTCTATGACTAGCAAAGGACATTACTACCATCCTACTGGCTCCGACATCTTAGTGTTGAGGTTGGTCAAGGTCCCAACCCCCTTTGTCGCAGCCTTTTCCCAAGGTTACTACAAAGACAAAGACTAAAGTCGGCAGCTACTATGACAGTGTAGGGCCGACAACTGCGGCAACTTTAAGAAGATCCTTGAGCCCATTGCCACTTCTATGATTCTATTTGCTCCATCCCATCGAGCCCTCTCTTTCCTAGCATGCTTCATACCCTTGTGATATGTCTTTTGGGGATTACTGCTTGATTTTCACTAGCAAGTGGCACGACTTGCCATAGACGAGATGAAAGGGAGATGTCCCCAATGGTGTCTTGAAGGAAGTCCGATATGCCCACAAGACCGAGTCTCAAAGATGTGACCAATCCTTTCGATCTGGGCGGACTACCTTCTATAAAATAGTATTGATCTCCCTTTTTGATACTTCAGCAAGACCATTGGTCTGAGGGTGATATGGAGTGGCAATACGATGGTCGATGCTGAACTCATCTGCAAGGGCCCTTACCTTGTCGTTGATAAAGTGAGACCCCCTGTCTAAAATCAGAACTCTAGGTACTCCGAACCGTGAAATGATATTTTTCCTCAAAAATCGACACACAGTCTTAGCATCTGCGGTTCGAGCATGGATGGCCTCGACCCAACAACTCACATAATTTACAACAGGCAGAATGTACTCAAACCCCTGACTCTTAGGAAATGGGCCCATGAAATCAATGCCCCATGCGTCAAAAACCTCACAAAAGTGAATGGGATGCATGGGCATCATATCTCTCTGTCTGCAAGTACCTATCTTCTGACAGTCAGGACACCTCTTAACGAATTCATCGGAATCCTTGAAGAGAGTACGCCACGAAAGGCCGGATTGGAGCACCTTATGCGTTGTCCGTCTCCCAGAATGATGTCCTCCTACCTCAAGCTTGTGGCAGTAGGTGAGGATGTTATGCTGCTCTTCTTGAGGAATACGCCTCCTCCAAATGCTATCCCCTCCTTCATGATAAAGGATGGGATCCTCCCAATGGTATGACTCGGCCTTCACAAGGAAGGTCTCAAGTCGATGCCTGGACCAACCCTGTGCAACTGTCTTGGCGACAAGATAGTTCACAATGTCGGTGTACCATGGAAGCGAGGCAATAGCAAGGATCGCCTCATCTGGAAATGTCTCTGTAACAGGTGCAATGGGCTCAGATTCCTCAAGATTCTCTAATCGGGAGAGGTGATTCGCCACCACATTCCTAACTCCAGGTTTATCCTTAATCTCAATATCAAACTCCTGGAGCAGAAGGATCCATTTGGTAAGTCGAGCTTTGGCATCCTTCTTGGCCATGAGGTATCGGATGGCGGTGTGATCTGTAAAGATAGTCACTCTTGATCCTAGAATATATGATATGTATTTATCCAAAGCAAAGACTACAGATAGCATCTCCTTCTCAGTCATAGTGTAATTCCGCTGAGCGGCATACAAAGTTCGGCTAGCGTAGTGAATGGCATATGGCAATCCATCGCTCCTCTGTCCAAGCGCAGCCCCTATGGCAAAATCAGAAGCATCCATCATGATCTCGAATGGGAGAGACCAATCGGGTGGCTGAAGGACAAGAGCCTCAACAACTAGATTCTTGAGAGTCTCGAATGATGCAAGACACTTATCATCTACAATGAACTCGGTGTCTTTTTTCAACAAATCAGTGAGCGGTTGGGTAATACGACTGAAGTCCTGGATGAACCATCGGTAGAAACCGACATGCCCCAGAAAAGACTACAATTGTCGCAGATTGGACGGTGGATTGAGTTTTCTGATGATATTCACCTTGGTCGGATCAACCTCCATGCCCCTATTGGATATGATAAGACCAAGGACCATCCCTTGAGTCACCATTAAGTGACTCTTCTCCTACGATAAGACAAGATTGACCTCAATGCAGCGCTGAAGTACACGGTCTAGGTAGTCAAGATAAGCATCAAACCCATCACCATAGACAAAGAAATCATCCATGAAGACCTCTAAACAGTCACCCACCATGTCCGAGAAAATGGACAACATGCACCTTTGGAATGTCACCGGGGCGTTACACAAATCAAAAGGCATCCGTCTGAAAGCATATATCCCAAAGGGTAGGTTAATTCGTTCTGTCCTGGTCTTTGGACATAATGGCCACTTGGTTATAGCCGGAGTACCGTCAAGAAAACAGTAGTGACTCTTCCCAACTAGCCTCTCGGTAATCTGATCAATGAATGACAGTGGGAAATGATCCTTCTTGGTGGCCTGATTCAATCGCATGTAGTCCACACAAACCCTCCAAGAAGTGGGTACCCGGGTAGCTATCTCCTCTCCAGACTCACTCACAACTTTAGTGATACCCGTATTCTTGGGTACCACATGTAATGGACTAACCCACTTGGAGTCGGAGATGGGGTGGATAAAATCGGCTCTCCACCATTTTGATATTTCCTTCATGACCACATCTCAAAGATTCGGGTTCAGTCATCACTGGAACTCACACGGGGGCTTAGCGTCCTCTTCGAGGTAGATATGGTGGGAGCACATAGTCAGACTAATCCCATGGAGATCATCTATACTCCATCCTATGGCCTTGCAGTTTCTTTCAAGAACCTCCATCAAACGAGATTCTTGCTCTCCAGTCAAATCCGCTGAGATAATGACTGGGTACATATCTGGCTCACCCGCAAGGAATCTTACTTCAGCGACTGCGGCAAGGGCTTCAATTTCGGGCAACTAGGAGCTAGAAAATCTGTCTTCTGATATGTCTGAGTGAAGGCTACCAGATCTGCATGAGAGAACTCTCATTGTACGTGAAAATCTGACGAAGGAGACCCTGCTAGAATATCTGTAAATCATGCTGGCTCGCCCTCCGTCCTAGCAGTTGGCTCAGAAGGAATCAGACATGACAAGTAATCATCAAAGTCATCCCAATCGATGTCTGAATTCGAGAGATCTGAACTAGAAGAACATGAATAAAAATCTGCTTCACCACTCATCCCGCAACTGTAGGCCTCTAATGTTTCCTCTGCCAAGGGTGTGCTATCCAGACTCTCAACTGCCATAAGCTATGAGTACGCTGAATCTGTTGGCAAGGTGAGGGCTCGTGCTACTGGATCTGCCCAAATTGCTTCATCATCGGTCATAACAAAGTCACACTCCTGGTGGACATCTCCCTCAACCTCTGTCATCTGCTCTGTGTTACTGAACTGCTCTTAGCATGATGAATCTCATTATCTGGACTCGTCGATTGTCTCTATTTGTATACTTTCTCCCTCTACGCGAAAGTACACCTTCCCACTATCATGGTCGGATACCGCCTTGGCAGTGGCCAAGAATGAGCATCCAAGTATGATGGGGGTATCTGTCACCGACTCTGGGATCTCCATGTCCAATACAACAAAGTCCATGGGGAATTTCAGGCCTTGAATTGTAATGACCACGTCTCTCAACAACCCCTTCGACCTCTTAACATACCTATCAGCAAACTGAAGGACTGTCCTACTCTGATGGAGAGGGCCAAACTTGAATTGGTCAAGTAAGGCTGTCGGAAATAGGTTGATTTAAGAGGCGATGTCTAATAGAGTACGATCAAACTGCTGCTCTTGAATCTTGCATCTGACATAGGGATCTCCTGCATCGGGTCTCTTGGCTAGCAGTCTGTTCTGAATGGCAAAGCATATGGCACGGGTGAGCACATGGATCTCTCCTCTGTGGTTCCTCTTGTTCCTGTGCATGGTAGTCTTCTCTCTCAAGTTCTTCTGGAAGAGGGGGGTGTGCTCTAGTGCCTTCTGTAGAGTCAGCATAATCTGAAATCAATCAATCATCTGCTGGCTGAACTCTAACTGATGTGTCTTTTTTGGATTTTATTTTTTATTCCCCTTCGCCAAGCAGAGTGCTTGAGGGAAGGGGATGGTAGGGCCTCCTCAGATGGAGGGTTAGAAAGAGGTTCATGTGCCTGTGAAGGAATGGAATCCATACAAAGATCATCATGCAACATATATGGACTCGGAGTAAATGAAGAACCCTTTCCTTTATTCATATTTTTGGTCTTTTTCATGTTACCACAGTCCTGAGATACAAAAGGTGGAAACACAACAGATGGATGTACAACAGGAATAGAAGTGGTGGCATCAGTAACACCGACGACATCTGTCTTTGTGGCATCAGCACCACGCTCTGGCTCAGCATCAAGTGAAATGGTGGCCTCAGTACCAATGCGTGTATCAGGAGTCACGATAGCCTCAGTACCGTCAACTGGATCTCTGTCCTTGGTGGCATCAGCACCACCGTCATCAACATCATCAGCGGCATCAGCACCTCTACTCTTCTCGTCTGGCGCTCCTGGTTCCTCGTGTGGTTGTCGTTTAGACGAGGCACCGCGAGCTGGCATCCTACCGCTCCTAGTAGTCACGAAATCAGCAACATACATAAAAGAAGACATGCCATTCAAAGAGTCACTAGGAGTGGTATCCTCTGTAGACTGTACCTGCTCAGATTTCCTTTTCAAATTATTTGGATTAGGCTCGATCTGTGCTGGTTTGGCGGCCCTGCCCTTGATGATATCCCTCATCTCCTGTCGGAACTCATCCATTTCCCATCGGAAGGATGCTTGCTGTTCAGAAAGCAAGCGGGTGAGGTCGTCAAGAGCTGGGCTCTCGAAGGTAGGTGCCGGAGAACCGGAAGTGTTCCCATGCTGGAAATGAGGCTGTTGCTGTTGTGAATAGTGAGGGGGAGACTGGGAGTATGGCTGGTGAGGCTGTTGATGCTGCCTCCACAGTTGTCCTTATTAAAAGGGACGAGGACCCTGCTGGTACAACTAATGGGAGTGATGGGGTTGCTGCTGCTGGCTGTTCTGATTGCCCTGAGCGGGAGGCTGTTGTTGGGATGAGGTGCCTCCGGTGGTCCAATGGAATCTGGGGTGATTGCGACGAATCCCGATCTGTTGTGGTACCGGTCGTACCATATCCCATTGACTTTCATCAATGGCTCCTGCTCGACGGGTGGTGGAGGAAGAACTGCCAGTGGTTGATCCAGCTGGTAGACCACCATCTGAGTGTCCTGAGATAGTGGCGGCGATGGGTAGTGCTGTAGCTGTTAGACCAGCTCTGCCTGTATGTGGTGAACCTGGCAATATGTGACAGAGGGTTGGGTGGAGCTGCTACTGTTGGAATCAGCACGTGACCTGGGTGGCTGCTGAGTGGACATCTGTGCCTCTTGAATGCATAGGATCTGGGTCTTCAGGTCACTCATGGTCTTCGTCAACTAGTCCATCTATGCAATCCCTTGGCTCTGCTTCTTCTCAAGGATCTCGATGCGGTCCAGCTTCTCACTAATGATCCCCATGTCGGCGGTGGCAGATTCATCCTGAGCTACTGCTACTGACGGAGTGTGGGTACCGGCATCGATTCGTGCAATTCTTTGATATGAAACTGCCTGTGGTGGGACTTTCGATTGCGTGTAGACCCGAGATTGGGCCATCACTGTCAATTTCTCTGCCATACCCTCATAGATGGCCAAAACATGGTCTTCATCCTTGGAAAAGCAGGACCCACCACAAGAGGCATTCACAAGCCCCTGCAACTCTGGTGTCTGCCCACAAAAGAAACTCTGAACAAGGTTGGGCTTTGATATCTCGTGATGCAGACACTGGTCAATGAGTTCTCTAAATCGATCCCAAGCCTCATGGAACTGTACATTCGAGATCATAGTGAAGTTGCTGATCATAGCTCGCACTGTGTTGGTCCAGCCGAGTGGATAGTACTTGTTCAAGTACTCGGTCCGGAGCTGCTCCCACGATGTGACGTAACTCCTTAGATGCTTCAGCCAATAGGCTGCTCTGTCAACTAATGAGAACGGGAAGGCAATCATCTTTATAGTGTCCTCGTCCACCAGTCTGTCGTGGACAGTGTTACAGATCATCTCGAACTCCTGTAGATGGAGATGAGGCTCCTTGGTGGCCAGTCCATGAAACTTGGGCAACAACTGGATGGTCTGGGGGCGAAGCTCGAAGTTCCCATCAATGGGAGGAAGCTGGATCCATCGGTGAGTGAGGGTTGCAGCCGGATTGTGCAACTGTCTCATGGTCCTCGGTGGTGGCCCCTCCTGGTGAGGGTGTCCTCCTCCACCACCTCCTCCTTGTGGTATATCTCCACCGCCCTCGGGTCTGTCTTCTCTTTCTCCTCGCATCTGCGCCAGCTCTCTCATGATGTCACCCATAAAGGCTCCCTGGTCTTTGATCTGTCTCTGCATAGTCTCCAGGGAGGCTAACAATGAATTGTTAATGGCATTTTGATAATATACATATGAAGGTTGTCCCTGCTCATCTGGGTGTCCCTCACTGCTAGCCATGTATCGGGTCTCTGCGAAGGCAAAAGAACCCATCTCAGGTACTGTTAAATGTCTAGAAATCTGTGTTTCACTAAACTCTGACACCACAGGACTGATAGAAGAAGAAGGGTGGTCAAGGGGAAACAGGGTGGACGTAAACTTAGGCTCGGAGAGTGGGTCTAAACTCCCCGAAGCTGACCTAGATGAATAGGAAGGAGTGCTCGATAGTGGTGCCACTAGATGTGGCCTAAGGGATCTCCTTCCCATCATCGTGATCTGGAGAAAAAAGGGCAGATGAGATCTGGAATGCAAACAAGATGAGAAAACAAACCCCTGGTTCACCTACACAACTCTTGAGCTGATGACCGTAAAGGCTCGTTCGCTTATCTTTTCAATTTTATTTAGGTAATCAATCAATCTATCAGAGCGATTAAGCGAGCTGGTAGGAACCCGATGCTCCTAGGAGACTGTCTTGATCTAAGGCTAGATCTTTCCCAGCCAGTATGAATTGCGGACTGTTTACCGGCTACCTGGTCAATTCACTCTACAAAGGACGTCACGGTCTGCTTTACCGGTTACCGGAGAGATCCTCACTGGAGAATGACTAACCCTAGAGCAATAGTCTGAGATGAGTTCAGGTATGGCTCTATCCTAGTGTGCATGTCACTCTCTCGCTGTAGATAAATCAACCAAGGAGGGGGTTACTCTCCCCAAGACAAAATTTTGAGTGAGGTGAGTTTTAAGGTCAAGTTTGCATTAGCAGTCCCAATTTTATTTGGTTATCTCTTTTTTTAGTATTTTTCTGAATAAAAGCAATGCTTAACGAATTTTCTGATTTCCTAGGTTATTTTGAGTCCAATAAATCCGGGGAGAAGTCGGAAAAGCTGATGCGCGATCAAACATAATGATGCATACAGAGTTAGAAATGCGTACTTTGCTCTAGCACTCTACATGCAGGGTGATCCGTGCATAAATTTAAAGACAAAAAAATAAACTATCTATATGATGCACGAGGAAACCGTCCCTAGATGAGCAATTCTTATTGATCGTGAAGAACAAGTAGCTATCAACTAGGAAGAGA